>CM070546.1:49757988-50347988 GCA_036346405.1 Phyllostachys edulis | reverse complement strand
ATATATATATATACATATATATATATATATATATATATATATATATATATATATATATATATATATATATATATATATATACATATATATATATATATATATACATATACATATATATATATATATATACATATATATATATATATATATATATATATATATATATATATATATATATATATATATATATATATATATATATATATATATATATATATATATATATATATATGTGTGTGTGTGTGTATGACACACACACACACACATATATATATATATATATATGTGTGTATATATATATATATATATATATATATATATGTATATATAGGGCATGAATTTATACTCACAGGAGTATATACTCACTTCAATATACCATAGCGCTCATATTATACTTCTTTATCATTTAGTATACTTAAATACTAATTATAAGATACACCAATGCGACTTAATTGAAAAAATTTCATTGAGCCCTTTGTTTTTGCTATATACCCTTTTTCATATATAAAGAAGTATATGCACAAATTTTGCTATAAAAGTGAAATATAATGAAATTTTTCATGGAACTCACTTTGGGGTATCTTATAATCATTATTGAGTATGCTCAAATAGATAAAGAGGTATAAATCATACAATTTAAGCGGTATATGAGAGGTGGGAGTACATACTCCCAGAGTACTATACTATTTATATATATATATATATATATATATATATATATATATATATATATATATATATATATATATATATATATATATATATATATATAGATATATATATAGATATATACATATATATATATATATATATATATATATATATATATATATATACATATATATACATATATACACATATATATACATATATACACAAACTAGATTTTTTTTTTTCATTTTGGAATTTTCATATGACCAAACAGCGTGGCCAGTCGCTTCTTACAAAGATTTAAACAAAGTAGAAACCTATAAATAAACAAAGTTTTTCTAGTGATGGAGATAGGCTGCTATCTCCGTCTTCAAAACTTCGTAGGCGTGGCGTTGGCGTCGGACGGTTCGTGATCGAATGAAGCCTGAAATGCGTCCACCCGCTGACGTTCTCATTTGAGTGTCTCCCGAAGACCCTTGGACTGTTAAATCAAGAAGAATTGAGCCCATAGGCTCTCTTTCCTTGCTTGAGGGGTCTCGTAAATAGAACTGTCTGTGATATTCTACGTATCACAGACGGTTTTTAATGGAAACCGTCTGTGTTATGTACCTTCACAGACGGTTTTAACAAAAAATTGTCTGTGTTATTCGTATCACAGACAATTTTTGAACCGTCTGTGATAACCGCCTGTTATCACAGACATACAAATACAGACAGTTCGAAAACCGTCAGTGATGACGGTTCCGAATCGTCTGTGATGAGGCTTCCTGTAGTAGTGGCCTCCTGAAGCCCACCTTGTCAACCCCCGAGCCACGACACCACCGGAATCTCGTCGTCGTTGTGCTCCACACTGTCGACCTTGTCGTGCACGGTGATGTGCCAGTGCTGACCTCCATTGCCAAAACAAAGCGCACCAACAGCTCCCTCAACACCCACTTTTGCTCAGGAGCACCACCGTTGGCTACCATCCTCGCCGGAGAGCCACCACCATCGAGCTTGATAGCTCCCGAGCACCGCCACTGACGCCAGGTTGCTTCGGCCATTCTCCTTCCTGTCCAACCGCGTCACCGGCTCCATCTCGTCGTGTTGATGCTCCTTGACCTCTCACATATGCCTCCCGTTTTGCCCGTTGCCTATGACTCCTGAGTCGCCGGTTGCCGTCGCCATCGGTTGCTAGAACCACCGCGACCGCTCCTCTGCTCTCGATTTCTCTATGTCTTTCTCTCGCTAGCATTGCAAGAAATGCTGAGTCAGCCGTCCATATGGTGAAACCAGCCTCACCCAGTGCCACGTTAGTAAAACCACACCCCAAAACAACCATGGGGGTTCAGTGCACTGGTTTTGCAACGTGAGGAGGTCAAAGGGTAGGTTTTTTTAGGTCAGAGGGTTAAGTGGCCGGACAATGATACTTCAGGGGTCAAATAGACATTTTCCTTAAAACATCAAAGAGCACAAGGTGGGCACAAGTGTAGCAAGGCAGTCCAAATCCTGTATCAGCACATACACATTCGTCCTCTGCACGAACCACTCCCTTTCAAGTCTTCGGCTGAAATGACACGTTTGTTTTATTTGCTATAGCAAAACTACCCGCACCTCCCGCGTTCGAAATGACAAAAATGACACCACTACCATGCTAATTTGCCGCGGAAGCCACGTGCCCCTCTCCCAGACCGTGGCAGGCTACTTGACGTAGACCACGACAGGAACGTGCGCATGCTACTTGTCACGGATTGAGAATGTAATAGGTCACCTTCCGCGACCTGGAAGCGGGGCACGTGGCTTCCGCGGCAAATTAAATGCGGGCTAGGTTTGCTTTTAGTTTCAAAAAAAGGTTAATTGAGCCTAAAACTCCTTTTCTGCTCTTGTTTCAGTGTAAGCTTCACAAGGTTAACCGAGTACAGATATCTAGCATTGAGGGAGGCTGCGCGTTCCCGGGCCACAAATTCCATGACGAAACCTCCTGTACGTATATGTATCCTTGACCGATCGGCACACATCAGCTGAGCAGCAGCGCCTACCCTTGGCCTCTACTGGCCGCACGTCCCTCTCTCCCGCCCGACGTCGCGATCCGGCCGTCATCCTTGCCCGGACGCCGACCGACGTCCGACGCCCGCGCCGGACCGCGGTTCGCGCCGCAGACGCGTGCCTCCGCCGGCTCCCCCGTCCCATTGGGCGCTGCCAATCCGCTTTGCCCCCCCGCACGCGAGGCGTACGTACCCCCGCTCGTCCCGGCCGTCACGACGTACGTGACGCGATGCAGTGCGAGCGGGGCAAACGCCGCTCGGGCCGGGGATGCAACACGTGGTCCTCGCGCCGCGCGCGCGCGCACCAATTGGCCTTCAATTCAATCAGCCTTGCACGGCTATCCAGCCAGCCACCGAGCGTGACATGTGCCGAACCGTACCCTAGAAGTTACCTCACATGAGTGAGCCAATGTATCACGAGCGGGAAAATGCAGCCTAGATATAGCTTCTAGGAACATAACTATCGATCTGTAGATAATTCGCTTGAGCCAACTTGGGTTAGGCTCCATCGGAATGAGTAGCCCACCCTTTGTCTTTGGGAGGGTACTATTTTTGTGTCTTTTCCTTGCCTTTTCTTTCACATGTGAAGAGATGTACGTGCACGCAAGATGTGTTTGCCTTGGACGCGGATCCACGTGCTATGACATATGTGCACAGTACATAAGCTTAGAGAACAGTAAATTTATTGCAGTTTCTGCTGTGCGTTCGTGAAGTATTAAGTTGGGTATTGGGCAGCGTTGTTGCTACAGTACTCCTCCGTAGTATTGCAGAGGACTCGGTCCGTAGGCCTTGGCTACGAATGGCTGAACTAGGTTGCCAAACGTAGCTTAGCACTAGCCGTTCGGTGACGACTCCGGCACTCTTAGTGGCGAAACCTCCGCAATCAACTCTAATAGTTGGAGAAAAACCGAAGGAAGTTGTACCGTCTAAGAAAAAAAACGATTGGATGGATCCGCATCCTCGCTGTACTGAAGAGAATCATTGTTTCAATAACGATTCAAGTCTGCGGGAATAAATATTGTAGAAACGGTAAAATATCTACGGTAACACTTGATCTAGGTCGTTCGTTTTGGATCGGACGGCGGAGAAAAGGATCTAACGCATGTCACTGTGCTCCTCTGCATTAGCTCATGCTAATGTAGAGGATCTGCTTCTCGACGAGATACGTATGAGCCGCTCGATCAAATAGATGGCATCAGGCGCACCCACCTGCCTTTCCTTATCCCATCTCTTCCTCTTTACTTGGCACACACGCCTTCTTGACGCATTCCCCACAATCACCACCACCTCTCTCTCTCTCTCTCTCTCTCTCTCTCTATCCACTTCGGCGTAGGCAAAATCACACAGGCGGGCAGTAGGGCCACCCTTGAGCGATGGTGGGCAAGTCCTCCATGCGGCGAGTGGCCGCACACACGTGAGAGGTGCGGTCTGCGATGAGCCCGCAGCATGGCCGCGGTGAAGTGAAGTTGGCGTGGGGAACACGACGGCGAGGCTGGATCGCGTCGGTTGGCGTCCTGACCAAAGAGGCGGGTGGGCGACAGACGGAGGGGCGGTGGCGAGAACACATGCGGCCGGCCAGATTACGCCAGATCCAACGTCCTCCTCACCGAGAAGGGCGAGGTCGAGCGGTGACCGGTAAGGGGTGTGGCTAGAGAGGGACAAGGTAGAGTGCGGTGGTCAGAGTGGTCGATCGAATCCTGTCTCGTCCCTATCACCGACGGCCTTATCCAGTGCCTCCTCGCCCATGGCTCAACGAAGCGTGATGCGCGGTGAGTGCGCAACGGAGCGTGATGCGCGGTGAGTGCGCAACGGAGCGTGATATGCGGTGAGTGTGCAACGTCACAGCAAAAACACGAAACTTGTTGGTACTTTGAACCTTGTTGAAGCCTCACTACTACAGAAAAGGTATTCACAGACGGTTCAAAAACGTCATTACAGACGGTTTCGTGAGTCGTATGAGTTTATGGGTCAATGATGACATGAGGTCATCACAGGCAGTTTTCAAACCGTCGATGCTATACTTTCACATCTGTTATTAATCTGAAACCGTCTGTGATGACTTTTCTATAAAGCCCCAGTAGTGGTACTTGTGCCATTAAATCGGCATCATATATATATATATATATATATATATATATATATATATATATATATATATATATATATATATATATATTCGTAGTCTCGGCCACTTTGGGGATCGTCCACAGCATGAGAAGGATGAGACGATGAGTCACGGACAACCTCATTGAGCCCCTGTAAGTTTAAAAAGTATGGATGCAAGGATATCGTCAGGACATCCAATTACCTGGATGTTGTCGGTAGGTAATTGGACGACGCTATGTTCAAAAAGTGATGTGGACGTGCAGGTATTCCGACTGGGAAGTGGCATCATGTATCAGCAACTAACCATTCTTGAGCATGTAATCGTCTTTAAACCCAACAAGAACACCAAGCAACCATTCTCACATTTCGAAAAATTCTCAACTTGTTGCTTGGTCATTGAAACTCATTGAAACTTTGGCTTGAATCTTCTTGGAAACTTTTGAAAACACGCTCATTGAAACCTGACACTTTTCAAATATTTTCATGAATAACAACAGTTGCAACGGTATACGGTTCTCTAGTCGCCCTCCTGATCTTTGTACTTATTAGGCGATGTGTAGGTGAAACGAGGAAGTGGTTTGAACATACGGTTAGCAGCTTGGATGGATTTCGCCCTCGATTCGTCACGCGCGTGGTGTATTAGCTTTGGTCCTACGCTGTTAGCTAGATATATAGATTAGGTGTTTGGTTATTTAATTGGTTAGTAACCATTTCTTTTGCTTCCGTTGTGGGAGGCAATTGGGCAGTGGAAGCTTTACATGCCAAGTAGAAGTAGACTAGCTAGTAGATAGAACGACTTTTATGCTTGCACGGCATCGGCATGAAGCAATCAACAAGGGGCCGGGAATAGTTTATTTCATACGGGCTAGACTGATCTGGTTGGCTAGACAGACCTAACTGAGTCAAACTCAGCTCTTGGACCGGCAACATGTTCAACTTGGACTAGTGACCTCTGCCTTCCATGAGCATGATGCCATGCATTAATTGTTTCATCTGGAAACAGGAGTGTTTTTCTCCTTGATTGTAGTTTTATGTTTTTACAAGTACCCCTAGCTATCGCTATGTGATATTGGGCCAACATGCCAGTGCCAACCAACTGTAGGCCAATCGGTAGCCTTGCTCTGTCGAATACCAAAATCCAAGTCACGACGTTGCGTACTATTTGATCAAAATCTCATGCTACAGGCATATATATGCATGTTATGTGATGCGATACACTTGCTCACATGATCACTTGTATGATTTTAAGAAATTGTCACCTCAAATCTTTTCCATGTTCAAAGAGGCACTCCTACTACCACCCTGTGCACGAACAGTATTCAACGATAACAACGTCCTGGCGCTGTCATTCTTAATTTCCAATCAGCACGTTTTGATTCCGTCAAAAGATCCAAACCTACAAATGTTGGAAAATTGAATTGTCTCGGTTTCACCATGCATGCCTTTCGCTTTTCCGACTAGAGCCACCAACTTGGCTCGGTCGTAATCCTGGCCCTAACCTTGTCTGGATGGCCATGCCAAAGTGGTGGAGTCTGATAGGCTGGGAGACCTCTCGTTTCCAAACCCCCTTAACCCCACTGAGATAACATGATGTAGAGAAAGCATGGCTAAAGATAGGAACATGAGCCTTTTTTCTAATCTGAAACCTGCTTTCTGTTTATCCTGAAAGTGATCTCAGTTGGGAGTTGGAACTGCTGGCCTTAGCTTTTGGCAGAAGATTTTATATGGATCTCCAGGAAATTGATCCTTTCCTCTAGTTCTTGGTGATAATGGAAATACATGTCACTACTACCTTACTGATGTCGTGATATGCCATGCTGAATGTTTGTTTTGTCAGTCAATTCATGGGAGATGGTGGCCCATGGGGCAAAGGGCATTTCTGTGTGGATCCACTAACTCGTTGTTTATTCCCATTTGGACCAGTGCCCAAACGACATGCAAAGCTTTCAACCAGGTTCAACCTCATGTGATCGACCTGTCACCACTTTAGAAGCCCTCCGCTACGCATGTACAGTTGCACACTGCAATCTATTTCATGGCAGATTGGCATGGTAATTACGATGCAAGTAATCTCTGATTTGACACATATAAGCCCATACCTATGTGCTTCTTTCTGCTATGGCTTACAGGAGAAGCAGGAGTGTTTGTCAAAGATCTTTAGTGGACTGGACACTGACCGTGCAGAGCAGAGTTTTTTTTTTTTTTTGCGAGGGAGTTTTTATATGCATGGCAGATTGGCAGAGCAGGTGCATGGTGTTATTCCCAAATAATTTTCTTGGGCCCTTTTGACTCGCCCTCCCGATCAGTTGGGTACATCGAGGAGGGGCAGTGTTTTTATACACAAAAGCCCTTTGTATTTTACCCCCTTCTCTCTCTTTCTGGGGTCGCAGAGAATCTTCTCACGAAAGTCTGGTTCGGTCTGTTCACACTTCTCCACTGGGGGCCTCCAATGATTACCTGTGCTTAGCTCAGAAAGTTTGAGAGCAGAAATGGCTTCTTTTCATGTTCATTTTTCCTTTCTTTAACTCCAATGTTGATTTTGCACAATATTCTGCGTCCTACTTATATGTGATCAAAACTGCTTCCGCACGTATAAATTTTCCTCTTGGTTCCTCAATTCTAATCGGAGTTATTAGATTAGCTGGAATAACGGATTGGGAGACTGTTTGAAGAAAAATCGACACTCCAGATCTACCCGGTGTGCTCGGTTACCTACATGAAGCCTGGCTCGCACCACCGGATGCAAGAATTGGTCTGTTCGGTTGCATGGGTGAAGTCTCGGGGACCAGGCTCCCCTCATGCAAGATTCCCTCTTCGGCCTGGCCCTAGGGAAACGAGACCTGCGAGCCAGGCTCGAGAGATGCATGCGTGTCTCCCTCCCTGCATCCGCTCGTGTAGGAGTCATCTTCTTCCTCGGGTGGCCATTGCGGTGCATGAAGGCAAAGTGGGAAGGCCAGGGAGGTCTAGAAAATGTGATAAATGGGTTGCGTGTCACATGGCCATGCCAATGGCAGTGGTTTTGGTGGTGGAGTGCCGACCGGAGACACGCCGACGACGCTCGGGAGCGGCAGCAGCGGTCTGACCATGCATGGTGGCGACGATGAGAGGGTCAGGAAAAGTAACCGCGTCAAAAGGTAGAACGTGGGGAGGGAAACCTTAGGTGTGAAGCAAGGCAGAGTCTCACCGACGAGAACATATGGAGGCGAAGAAGCTCGTCGGACCCGAAGGAAAAATCGTCGATTGCAATCGGCTGGCAGGAGGGGAATGAGATTACTTGGTGGAGTGAATGAGGGAGAGATAGAACACATTTTGGCGCGAATGGTTTTGTGAGAAACTCAACGGAGAGAGAGATCGACATGGTGGTTCACAGTGAAGCTCCGGGAAGAACAATGGCGGCTTGTCCAAAAGCTAGAACTCGACGACTACAACTAGGTGATTTATTAAGAGGAAACCGGAGGCGTGTGGTGGTGTCTCACGCACGCACCCTCGTGGAGGAGCGGCGTGAAGGCGAAGCTGGAGCGGCGGTGGTGCACACCATGGTGGAGGCGCAGCTTGGGGAAGACATGCACTAGAGCCATATTCAATCACCCAAACACAATCTCTTGTATCCGTCCTCCTCATCCGCTCCCACATGGAATCAATCAAACAACATCTTAGGACATCTAAGCTCAACTAAAACAACCAATCAAACACACCCTTCTTGCATCCTCCTAGTTAGTCTCAACAGGCCACCATGGAAGATACAGGTAAGGCTAGGGACATGTAGGCAACCGAAACACCCTTAGACGCGAATTGCTGGATAACATTGTAAAGATCATCCAAGTTGAAAAATAATTTTGGTACTTGTTTAGCTCTTGGTACAAATGATGACCATTAATAACATGATCGAGTAGCAGTATAGCTAGCACAAAACGCACGGAACTTGAACGAAAGAACCACCTCCAAGACTCCAATTGATAAACATACGGGAACTAATGAGCAGTAGTCTTACTGTGGAGCTTCAGGAGCAACTTCTGATCAAAGTCATGACGTCTTACGCGTCGGCCTCCGTTCAACACAAGACCGCATTTAGACCCTGTACTCCGCAGCACATAAATGCCTCCTGTAAAGTTCCTCCCCTCCCTGCCATCCATCCACCATGCACGGCCGGGGCGCACCTTACCGGTGTCGGGTCGTCGCCAAAAGCTATCGACCGGAGGCATCGAGTTTGCCGTCGATCGCCAGGCCAGGGCCCTACGGAAAACCTCTGCAATCCCACCTGTTCTGTACCAACCAACCACTCGATCGCGAGCTCAGCATCGCGGCCGGTCAAGCCCAGGGGCTAGCTCCCGGGCAAACCCCTGTTTCACACGAAGAATGTAGCAGCAGCAGCAGCAGCAGCCGCTAGCTAGCACCGTACTTGGGCTAGAGCTACGCCACGCACGTCCTGTCCACCCGCGTCCGGCCGGGCTCCCACTGTGCCGGCACGCACCCCCACGCAGGCAGGCGCAGCGCCAGAGCCCAGAATCCTACGCGAAAACGCGTCCCCGGCGCGGGGATCCACGCATGGCACACATGGCAGGGGCGTCGCATGTGCGGGCCACGATGCGGCCACCGGCACATGCATGCCGCTGTCGCAGCGGCCTATGCGTGCGAAGATGTCAACCCTTTGGATCTTCTTGGCTAGTGGCTCGTCTCGTCGGATGTATAGTAAGCTAGTGATGTGCCAGTGCAAAGTTACAAAAGAGAGAGGAGGGGGGAGAGAGAGAAAAGATGTCTGTCTGCTTGTCCCGCCTCTGGGTTGGCGCCCGCCCGCGTAATTCGTGGTGGCGTGGCGTCCATCATTTTGTTCGTTCGTTTTGCATCGGTTTTTGGGGTGTATGCTAAAGGATACCTCGTCGAACCGTCGGATCAGCGCACGGTTTTGGGGGTGCATTGCCTTTGTCTTTGAGGATTCGGGTGTATTTTCTTCTGCTGGTGGTCATGGGCAAGGGGATGGGTATGCTGATCGAAGCGAGTGTGAAGTCAAATGCCCAAGTATTTTACTTGATTCCGTGCTTTTGCCGGATTGTTTAGTGTCATGCTTCTAGGGTGTTTTTCAGAGAAGAATCTTTTGCTTCCTAGTCGCGTGCAGGAAGGTTGGTGTTTTGAAGGGGATTGATGGCTTGATGCTGCTTTGCAAGTCAAAGCGCTGTCGGCGTGGTGGTCGTTCTTCGTCTTGGTTTCCGTGCGGTTGTTCCTATGGAAGTGTTTCGTGTGGTTTTCTCTGCTGGTTTATTTCTTGCCTGTTCCTGACAGTTAACAGTCGGCGTCAGAGGAAAATTTAACGGTGGACGTCTACACTCTTCTCTACGTGATGGCTTGCGTAGCTAAAAAAACAATGGAGTATAAGAAGTCGGGGATTCAACTCGTGTGTTTGAATCGGCCATATTTCCCAACTCCTGTTGTAATCTATGATCATAAGTCGTTAACTGGCGATGTCAACAAAGGAACAACAGCGGGCAGATGCTTTATTCGGCTGGGGCCCATATCTGAGCTAACGGGGCCAAACTCTTCCGTTTCAGTAAGCAAGAGGTCATTTTATGGGCCGGCACTCTTGCGGCCATAAGGCTCCATTGATCGGCATGGTATGTATTTGGGCTGGACTTTTTTTTAGGTATTTGGGCTGGACTTACTCACCTACGGTACGTACGTAATAGAATGGCACTACCCTTCCTGCAATATCGCAGTGTTGGGTCTAATCGGACCAAACTAGTTAGCCCAAAAAGGAAAGAAGAAACAAAGACCCATCCTCAAAAAGAGAACAACATAATGGGATCCAAATCGCAAAGGAACAGAGCATGGTCCCCGGCAGAGAAATCAGCCTTACATCACCTTACACTTTATCGCTTCTCTGATCGTATTTGAAAGTCCATAGCGGACTAGACTAGAACGGAAAGTCTACAACCCTCCACCTGCCCCCCTGCACGAACATTCTAGACTAGTGGTCCAACGTGGCAAAGGTGACAGGATCCCCTAGGAAGACCAGGACAACGACCATGATCTTAATCTTATAGGAGCTATAGAAGGAACGAAACGCGAGAATCTATCCACAGCGCCTCTGGATCTCCTGGTATAGATCAAGGAGGAGAGTAGAGCTTGGTACCTTGCAGGGGCCAAAAGTCTGGAGTTTTTAATTCTCTGTAATTAAGGCCATGTTTCTTTAATACTGATACCTTGCGGATTTCGTTCCGCTTCTTCTCTATTAATGTAACGGCAACCCTCCTACCGGTTTCATTCGGAAAAAAAGATACCAGAGTGCATGTGATTTATAAGAGTGTATTGTTCATTGCATGCAGCTTCGTTGATTTCGCTTTCGTTAGCTGGTGGCACGGCCAGGAATCTCCTTGTTCAGCCAGTTAGAAATTCGGTTACTGCGTACACATATGATGCCAGTTGAGATTGCGCTGAAAAAGCTGTGCAAGCTGCATGAGTTCTCTGACAGGCAAATATGCTAGCTGTTCGTCCGCCGTGCGGCTCTCCTCTGCACAAATCTCTCGGGATTTGATGCGCCACGAGCCCACGACCCAGAAATATCTGAGATTCTATATTTCTATTCGATGTTTGAATGGCACGACTGCTGCACCACATGATTCGAGCCTCGCGTTCAAATGATTTGGAAACTGCTAGCGGTTCCCGTATTTGCTTCCAGAAGCCTTGACCCCGACCTGGCTGCTGAAGGCACTACAAATTGGAGCAGCAGTTAGCGGTTTCCTTACACCCCAAGACTTCTCTTCTCGGCATCCAAATGTGAGACAAGTAAACAAGATTTCAAAATTAAGAAGTTCTGTTACGACAGACACACGAGGTGCTGTCTACTTCTCCTACCAGTCGGTAAAATCAGTCCTGATCGATCTGACATACACCGGAGACCGGACAGTTTTGGGTAAATTTGAGGTCTCCTGCTAGTCACCTGACATGAAATGAGTTTGGTTCATTTGCTGTGATCAACTAGTAATGATTAGAAGCGAACTAACAGACGCCAGGTTACTAGGCTAACTACATAAGCCGTTTAGGGCGGCTCCTTTTTTCAAAATAAATAAATAAATAAAAGTTTGCAAAGTTTGGTTGGATGTTAGAATATGTCTTCCTCTGTTCTATGGCTTGATTCTCTAAATCATCATCGAATGCAACGGTTTGGGGACACATAATTTATCCAAGGGTGCTAGATGCCAAAAAATAATTAAGGATGCAGTTAGCTAATTTCTCACCAAAACCGGTAAACCTGTTGTTGATTACGTGATGTGAATTGTGTTTGATGTTGGTGATGTGAATTGTGTTTGATGTTGATGAAACAACGGTTTGTGGTAGCAGAGAACCCGAATTCACTTTTTCGGATATGTTTCCGTTTACAACTCGAGTCGTTTTGTATGGAAATGCCTTGTATCTGCACGGGATTGAGTTGATTACTCATTGTAAAATCCTCTGATCTGAAACTTTCTCATATAGCGATTATCGCTAGTTGTGTGCCCGTTGTTTTTCCTCCGGAGGTTTTCTATGTTCAAATCTATGTCTCTTATTCTTTACTTATCTTTGTTATTTGCCATGTCGTTTCTAACATGTGTTCTGCTGTGCTAGCTAGTTTATTAAGGATCACTTTTGAAGCATGAGTAGATTGTCCCACTTTCCTTGATAGCTTCTTTTGGGTGTATTGGTCGATGCATGAGACTTAATACTACCTTTGATTCCAAATGTAAGTTGTTTTAGAATCTATGTCGGTCAAACATTTTTATGTTTGACTATTAATATATAAAGAAATACCAACATTAACCATGATACTGGTATAGGGAGGACTAGTGCGCAGATGTCCGATGGGAAGATTCCCATCGTACGCTCTTCCCTCCCAACGTAACAACTGAAGACAATATATGCAACTTTTTACGTCATATGCGCAGCAATTGTTCGTCAAACATGAAAACTTACACAAAACACTTCAAATTACTAATTCAATATATCTGAGTTGGATTAGAGGACTTATTCAATGTTCAATTTAAATATGATTGAAATAATACGGAAATATCCAAAAGCAATTGATATTTGTTCAAAAATTGACAGTGCAACGCTGCAACATCTTGAACTTTTAGATGCAACAAATCAAAAACAAATTCGCAACAAAATTAAAAGAGATACATCAATTTCCTAGGTGCAACAATTCAACATCCCCAATGCAACAAAAACTAAACTTTGATGCAACAAATCAAAATGCCGACCGCAATAAATACCTCTTGTGGTGAAATTTAAGAAGAGATATTGTAACAAAATCAAAAAATTGAAAAAAAGTGCTGCAACAATATGGAGAAACATCTGCAACAAGCCTATTGGAGGAGGGCGTGCGGGCGGCGGTGATTAGGGGTGGATATCGAGCTAGGTATTCGTTTTACCGAGTTTTTTTTTCTAAAATTGACACAGTTTGATTTATTATCATTTTATTTATAGTTTGAAAGTATTTTTAGAACCGAGCTAACGAGCCAAGCCGAGCCGAGCCAGAACAAAATTCAATTTCATTTGAAATTGACTCATTTCAATGTTTAACCAATTAACAAGTGTAATTGGAGCAAGTTTGAACTGAGCCAACGAACCCTACTAACGAGCTTTTTTTTCACCCCTAGCGGCGATTGGCCTAGTGCCCACTCCACCGCTTCATCACCAGCCTTCCGCACTCTTCATTCGCCTCCTCTGCTGTCAACTCCGTTAGATCTGACAAGCTCCATCAGCTCATCGGAAGGGGAGACTTTCGCACGAGCTCTGCCCGCAGCCGACGAACTCCTCGAGTGCAAGCAGTAGCGAGTTCTGATCGGCGGCGATCAAACTCCTCGAGCACGAGCAGCGTGGACGAATTCCGTGAGCATGATGCTCGACCAAAAACAGATGTGGAGCAAGTTTGGAGCTCGCCGGTGGTGGCAGCTCAGTCGGAGTTCGTTGGGAAGATAGATTTGAGGAGGAGAGAGAGCGTAGGAGGAGGAAATCATGGGGAGGAGGAATGGGTGGTTTTGGCCCATGGGGATGTGGTTGTGGTTTTGGCCTATGGGAATGTGGTTGAGTGGATAACACGTCACGTGAAGTATAAGAAGTGGGACCATAGGAGATCGGACGTACGACCTCTAGCGTTATCCAATTTGTATTACTAGATCTATCGAAATATATACTTTCATAATATATAATTATTTTTTATTTTAAACATCACATTTTCATAAATTAATTTATGATCAAATTGTCACCTTAAATACCATATCAATGTTCAAAATGACTACCAGAGCCAAAGTCTTAATTATGAGACCTGACAGGCTAGATTTTAAGAAAAATGCGGCCCTCGATAGATATTATTGGGATGCGGATGTGCATTGTTTGGCAGACCAGAGTCGCCTGATCCTCAACCTAGACGTTGAAAGATTTGACATCCATAACAGAAGGAAGAACACGCCTACCTAACCCGACTGTATCTAGAAACCTCACGACTCGCTGTCAGGTTTAGTAGCTGTGCGTATGCTTAGTGCGGGGTGTTGTTGGTTCCAGCTGCTTAAACATCAATCAGTATCAAAACCGTAACAAGTGGAGCTGTTTGTATCGTGCCAGGAATTCTAGATGGAAAACGAACCAAGCATATGCATCTTTCAGATTAGAGAATGGCCAATTACTTAACTGACAGCGAGATGTGCGAGCAGCCATGTGTCTGGGCTTTTCATGCGGTCAGATCATGTGGTCCCCATCTTGAACCTTCTGTACACTGGAGCTGAAAATTTTGTGTGGTAACTTAACTTCAATTGATGTTGCACCCTCTCAACTGCCATTTAAAGTTGTCACGGAATTGGAGATGCGAAGCGTTGTTGTTACCACGAACCGATGCGATTTGCACGTATCTCGTTCGATCTAAAAAAGAACTACAGGCGTTGTAAGTGATAAACCTCCTTTTACAGGGGTCCAGGCGTCGAGAAACGGCAGAAGCAGAAGCAGAAGCAGACATGAGCTTCCTTCCAGAGCAACTGCTCCCAGGCTTTGAGCCCGTGGCCAACGGTTATCGACGCTCGAGGCTACCAAACCACTCCACCTTTTTTGACCAAACCATTCATTAGAGCCTTCCAAGCCCTCAAGTAACTGCCTCCGGTTAGTCCACACGAGAATCCAACAAGCGGCACAGATCCAAGCCGTCCGATCGGTCGCTCCCTGCCTCGCTGGATCGGAGGGGGAAAACGAGAGAAACAAGCGGCGAATTGCATGCACCGGAAGCGCATGGATTATGGTGTGCGAATCGCGGGAAAAAGGGAAGGCCGGCAGGGAAGCATGTAAGGTCGCTGTCGCCGTCACGGCCAGTTCGGCTCCAGCCCGGCGCGCGGAGTCCGTCCAGCACCAGCACTCGCGGACCATACCTGTAACCTGCCGATCTTTTCGGCTTGCGCCGGGAGTTTCACGGCTAATTTCAGATACGCCCTGGTGAGGTGTCCTCCTCTCACATCTGGCAAACTAAAAAACAGAGAAAGTAATGCTGATTCTAGAAGGTCTGTGGAGTAGTACGTAGTTTAAACTTGGGTTGATTTGCGAAAAGATGACATATTGCGTCGAAATATGAATTATTATGTGTGTATCTCTACAAAGGTGCTATATAAAAGGGCGCAGGAATGGGATGCTCTCAGGGTGGCTACGTCGCTGTTTTTCCCTGGTTCGTTCGATGTTCTCGTCGGTTGTGGAGCGCCGTTTGATCGTTGCCAGCCCGATGGTTTTGCTTCGTTCGCGGTCCATCGATTCGTCCAGGCGGTGCGCTCACACACCCACGCGTCGCGAGCCACCCTCGTGTTCTCACGCCCACTTCATGGGTCGCCACCTCGCGCTTTTCCCCGTTCCCCGTGCGCCCTCTCGTGTCTTCTCCCACAACACGCCTCCACTGGTTCTTCCTCTTCCTCTTGTCTTCGTTCTTACTTGCGGTCTCCTCTTCTCGCCCGCCTGCGTCTGCCTGTGGTCTCGTCTTCTCGCTCGGTTGTGTCCCCGTACATCTGTTTCTTCATCTTCTCTCCAGCCGAACATCTGTTACCTCTTTGCTCGTCTCACGCCTGTTTTCCCCATTTTCTCTAACGGTTTTTCCTTTCACTTTTCCATTGCTCTCCCCCCAGTGTTGTTTGTTTCTCCCCTTTTTTGGTTTTCCCAGTTTGTGCTCGTGAGGAGGGGTTGTTTCCATGTTTATTTTTGCCTTCTTCTTCTTCCCTTTTTCCGTTTTCGCGGTTCTTTCTTCTGGGGAGTACCCCAGTGGAATGTTAAAGCTTGCAATTGGAGTTCCTAATTTCAACGACTCTTCACTCCTGTACTGCTCTAACTTATTCTTGGGGTTTGGCACTCACAATTTTGTCTAGCTTTTCCTTATATGCAGAAACAAATTATGGCACGGAAAAAGGTAGATAAAAGGAACAGACCTCGACCGAACAAAAGAAAGGTAAACTCTGCTTACTTGGCCAAGAAAAAAATATGGATAAAGGAGCAAACTGCTAGAGCAGTAATTTGAAATCTCCAAAATTAGTGCAGAGCTATATGTTTTCATGTGAGGCTTGCTTCTATGTATGGTATATCCTTCATGCTGACATCAAAATAGTTGCAAGGAAGTAGTAACAATGGAAGAAGTCCATAATTGTGTAGTGAAGCTGGTTAATAGTTTGCTAAATTTCAAGAATTTCATATATCACTTACTGAAATCAATGCTTAAATTTGTCTGATACTACTATCGCTTTATAGAGGAGCAGCCTAAAGGAAATCATTTTGTTTGCTTTCTTGCTTTCTTTTCGGTAGCTGTAAACTTTGCTCTATGTTGCGACAATTCTATTTATATTTCATACATTATGTTTGCAAGTTATCTGGTTGATAAGCTCTTTTTGTGTCATTGATCAGAAAGAAAATGATTGGTTGAATCTTGGGATCATAAATGTAGATGAATTCTTTGACGTTGTCTCATTTGAAATCTCCAAAATTAGTGCATAGCTGTATGTTTTCATGTGAGGCTTGCTTCTATGTATGGTATATCCTTCATGCTGACATCTAAATAATTGCAGGGAAGTAGTAACAGTGGAAGAAGTCCATAGCTATGTAGTGAAGCTGGTTAGCAGTTTACTGATTTGCAAGAAATTCATATATCGCTTACTGAAATGAATGCTTCAATTTGTATGATACTACTATCGCTTCATACAGGAGCAGCCCGAAGGAAATCATTTCGTTTGATTTCTTGCTTTCTTTTCGGTAGCTGTAAACTTTGCTCTATGTTGCGACAATTCTGTTTATATTTTCATACATTATGTTTGCAAGTTATCTGGTTGATTAGCTCTTTTTGTGTCATTGATAACTCAGAAAGAAAATGATCTGTTGAATCTTGGGATCATAAATGTAGATGAATTCTTTGACGTTGTCACATTTGAAATCTCCAAAATTAGTGCATAGCTGTATGTTTTCATGTGAGGCTTGCTTCTATGTATAGTATATCCTTCATGCTGACATCTAAATAATTGCAGGGAAGTAGTAACAATGGAAGAAGTCCATAGCTGTGTAGTGAAGCTGGTTAGTAGTTTACTGATTTGCAAGAAATTCATATATCACTTACTGAAATGAATTCTTCAATTTGTATGATACTACTATCGCTTCATAGAGGAGCAATTACTCACTGTTAGTTGGATTTGGGGAATACACTTCTAACGTCGTGCTTATTGTTCTAATGGCGAAGGACTTTGATGTCCTTAGAGTTCTGGGTGTATAGTTGGGGACCACACAACTAGGGTGAATTGTCGGTCAGCAAAGTTAGTGGTTCTTATTCCGCTTCAGATTCGGCCGCACTTGTCTTCATTTCGTTTTGTGTTTGTCCTGTTCTTCCGATTGTTGATTTCGTCTTTGTCTCTCGCATGTCTTTCAGATTAGAGAGCTGATTACGGACAGAACGTCATGCCTGCAGAGGTAGCTTCTCGTTTTCCATATCTGCTTTCTTGCTTGCGTTTCCACGTGTGCCATTCGATTTGCTTGCATTTGCGCATGTGATGTTCCATACTATGCGTTCCATTCTGTAACTCTATGCAGTGAGGTCGTATGTGCTTGCACAATGGAAGGTTTAGTAACCCCTGCCTATTCGCTTCATGCTGAGGCAGAGTGATCTCAGGAATTTCCAATTTCTATATGTTTATCGAATCATACGCGTTTATGAGTTTTTCCCTTGTCTGCGTTTGTACTCTACGTCTATTATAGCCTACTTCGGAATGAAACAGTAAAGATCAAGACCATTATTTCTCACAGCCTTCTTCACAGCGCATGTTTCAGCTTCAAATAAAATTTAGACACTTCTATTCCAACCTACTTAGAAAGCGTCCTTTTAAATTAATTATATTGTGCAGATCAGATTTGACGCCATCTGAGGATATCGCAACTTCTACATCTTTTCAAAAAAGGACGCTCAAACAAAAGAGAAAACTAGATAAAGGTACATTTCTCATAGTCTGTTATGAAACAGACCATGTGTATTGTTCTTCGTTCTGTTTTTCCTTTAAGATCGTTTTTTTAATGACTTACATGGAAATATCTAAATAGCGCTGCATTTAATCAAATGTCTTAACATTGCCTTATCTCTACTCAAACTAACCCAGTTAAATCGTTTCCTTTCTACAGCATCTCTTACAACACCTCCTACTGGGACACATTTTTTACTTTCCTCCTATTGCACCCAGCTCTATTGTAACCTGCCTATCGATAGCATCAATGTTAGCTGATTTATATTAGTGCAATCCAACTATGTAATATATCTATAGTTACGTGTTGCTGCCTAAAACCAACTTGACAATACGTTCTGCTTGCCACCTCAGTTGTACACACACTCCTTTCACTTATCTCGAACACTCTTGGTGATGATCAGAAAATTGTCTATCGTCTTTTATGTTGCCTCTTTATGATTTCTCTGAATTCGCTCCTGCTTGACTTTTTTTTCGTACTGTTCGCTGCATCGTACTCAATCTATTCAAATAGGATCAGCCAATATGTGTCCTTACTACTTCATGCTTACATACCTAGATCATGCTGGTACATAACTGTTCCGCACAAAACTTGACTAGCAATATGTTCATTCTTCATCGGTTTTCCAATTCCATTATTCAAGTATTTTTTTTGCTCCTGAATATCACGAGCGCGCCAAGGCGCGCACAGGCATCTAGTATATATATATGCGCGCGCGCGTAGGTTTGCACAGATTGAGTTTCGCGGTAGCAAATCAAAGCAGCAACCACCTTACAGCAGATGATGAGCTGTACGTATGTTTGGTGCATGCCTTAGAGCACGTGCATCCCTAGGTGCTAAGGCAATGCTAGAGGTGAGAGAATTTTTTTGTCATCGATGCTAATGGATGGAGGAGGTGCTAAGCCAAAGCAAACTTTAGAAGCCGGTGCTAAGATTAGAAAAGTTGAATATTTGTCGAGCTAAATATCTGATTTTAGCATCTGTAGACGATGCTAAGGGTTGAAGTAAAATTAACTAACAATGGTCTTGTGGAGAGAGAGGTGATATGTCCACCTTAGCACCTACTTTATATGCTAAAGGTTAAGCCGAAGCAAACCTTAAAGCTAGTGCTAAGGTAAAAAAAAGTTGAACGTTTTTCGAGATAAATATCTGACTTTAGCATCTATAGGTGGTAGCAAAGGTTAAAGTTAAAGTAGCTAACAATGATCTTGTGGAGAGAGGGGCGATGTCCATTTTTTAGGAATGATTTCTCCATCTTAGCACATTTATATGCTAATGGATGTACGTACACTTATACACCAAGCAGCCCAAATCAAATCATCATCTCATCGTAAAAAGCACTAAACCGAGGGTGTAAACCGCGATAGGATCCGCTCGAAACGGCTTCCTTCATATTCCCGATCGGTCTCCACCCGGCCATCACTTGCACGTCGCCTCCCACGTCTCCGTCCCATATCCCCGTACAAGAACCTTCTCTTCACCTAGGCCTCGGCCTCCTCCCACTCTCCCATGGTCATGGCCATCGAGTCCGACATAGCGCCGGCGATGGTGTCCGAGACGGCGGCCATCTCCCCTGCGGGCACGCGGCAGCGCAGGGGGTGGCTCCGGTGGATGATGCCGCGGGGGTACTACTCGCCCGTGGGCAGCGAGCAGGGGACAGCACCCGAGATGGCGGCGGCGTTCCCGGTCGCTGCAGATGCAGAGGGCGCGGAGAAGCCGCGGTGCGGGTGGCTGCGGCGGCTGATACCGCAGGAGTACGTGCAGCGGCGGCGGTGGAAGAATCTGGGCGGTGCGTCGAGGCTGGCCGGGCTGCCGCGGTCGCTGCGGTGGAAGCGGCTGTCGGTCAGCCTGAGAAGCAGCTGGGCGTCGGCGCTGCTCGACGCCGTCGCGTTCCGCGTGATGTACGTGGTGGAGGCCGTCGTGCTCGGGCTCGCGCTCTCCTGCTTCTTCTGCTGCTGCGGCTGCCAGATATAGACAGTCTGCAGGCCCTTCTGCTTGGTGCTTCCTGCAGGCCCTTCTGCTTGCCATTGGGCCTGTAATCTTCTAATCTTTGCTTAATTAGTTCCTTTGTTGTTTGGACTTTATTATGTCGTAAAGATGCGTCCTTCCTGCGAAGATGAAAATTTGCAATCGCCACTTCGATTTTATTCGGTCGGATGGTCTTCGTTTCACTTTCTAGGATGCAAAAGAAGTCTTGTAATTGCGAGTTCAGGCACGGCGTTGCTTGCTTATATGTTGCTGCCGTCCGGGCGCGCCTGTAATGGCCACACCACTCGCCGCCGCCGACGCCTCCTCGTACGTACGTGGTGTATGTTCACCACGTTAGGCCACACCAGCGACGTTGGCGCCACCGCCGTCTGTAGGCTGGGCGCTATCCCTGGAATTGCAGGTCATGGTTCTTGTTCAATTAATCGGCAGGTGACATCTCCAGGGCATGAAACACGAGTTTAATTGACGGTCAGGAGAAAGTTAATTTCTACTGTGATGGCTTTTCTTATCTCTGCATGGTTAAACTAGAGCGCTCGACGGTACTTGGAATTATCCTTTCACTGTCCTCGTGTTTGTCTTTACCATCCGTTCGCTTTTCTTGAAGTGATGGAAGTGGTTTGACTGTTCTGTAGTACTAGTACATACAAGAACGCATGGTTTCAGTGCTACACAACAAAACACACACATTGTTTCCTTTGATATTTGTGGTTTATTATCAAATAGCACCCTATCAGAACTGGCGTTTACCATGTGGCGCACAAGGCATCGTTTTCGTTTGCTGCACTGTGCTGACTGCTGACGGCCTATTGAAATATCCGCCGCAGCCAGCACGGTTAAGATTTTTTTAGAGTATAGGACGGACGGACTCACGCACCTATATCATACACATGTGGATGTATTTTTAACACATGTCTAATTTATAGCAGAGACTGTAACATCCCAATTTTTTGAGCTTTAAAAAAAATAGTTAGTAGGAGAAAATTCACCATTTGGTTTTATTTAAATTTAATTCAAAAACTTAACATGGACTTTGTACATCAAAATAATTTAATATGACTAAAGTCGACATGAACAATGGCCAAAACTATTTTATTTGGATTCTTTGTGCTTGGATATATTTTCTAAATTTTTCTAGAATTTTTTCAAGTTCATTTGATATTTTCTATTGCTTATTTGGATTTCTAGTATTTTCTAAAAAATAAAATGTAATTAAAATATCAGATAATGGCTTCAGGCCGAATTCCTCCGGCCCAACTCCTTTCTCCCGCTCGTGGCCCGCTCTCGGCCCAAGTTCGCGTGCACAGCCACCCGACCCATTCATCCGTGGCCGTCCGATCGAGGTCGAACGCTCGGATTGAACTTCCTTCATACCGCTACTGCCTCACTATCAAAGGGCTGCGCGTTTGCTCTCTCGCCAAGTGGGCCGCCGAGTTGTCGTCCGCCTCACGTCTTCTTCTCGCGCGAGCCAACGCCGTAGCTGCCGTTGGAGCTTCTAGAAGATCGTCCGACAATGGAGAAATCTCAACCAAACCGTCTTGGATCCTGTTACCAAACTCTATCTCTTATCTCCTCGCATCCAAATCCGGCCGAATCATATCTTCAATCGGCTGCTATCTCTAAGAATCCCGAAATCTCTTTCGTGTTCAACACAGACTCGTTTTGGGATCTTCCTTATCTGTGCCGCCCCGGCCCTATAAATAGGTCCCCGAGGATCGCCAGCGCCTTCTGATCCCAGAGCTGCCACCCTCATTAACCTTAAAGCCCTAGCGCAGCCGTAATCCGTGATTTAGGGTTTTCGGCCGAAGCTCGATTTCTTCAAATTCCTACGCCGTCGTCGCCGCCTCGTCATCGTGGAGCACGCCATCGGGACCGCCGTCACCGGAGCCATCTCCAGGATCCTTCGCTGCCGCCGGAGCTTCGTCGTAGCTTTCGTCCGACAAAACCCGTGTCTTCTCCGCTGCTTGAACCTCGCCGTCGGCCACCATCGTCCACCTCAACCACCCGGAGTTGCACCCAAAGGTTCGCAATAGTCCCAGCTACCTTCTGGTACCATCTGTTGCCGGCGAGTCGCCGCTGCTCGTCGTTGCCATTGGTTTCCGAGCCACCTCGCCGTCGATCTGACGTGGTGTGTCGCGTCAAGACCAAAGATCACCGTTGTGTCAACGTGGGCGACGCGTGTCGGTCCAACAAGACGCGTGTAGTCCAAACCAAAAACCCAGATCCAAACTTCCGTAGATTGGTTTCACCATGCACCAAGCCACTGCATTGTGGGTCCCATTGTCAAATCCACTGTTCCTGTGAACCCATGAACCATAGACCCCTGAGCCAATTATGTGGACCTGGTCTATAGACCAAGGGCCCACTGGTCAGCCACCGCACCTTTTCTCCAGATTTATTTTAATTCGGAAATTCCTTCGCTGATGTCATCCAACGTCATAAATCCGATTTTCTGTTAAAGAATAATTCGGATAATCCAGTTTTAGGGTTTTCTTTAGTTTTCCAACTTCCCAAGCTCATATCTTTTGCATCCGAACTCCGTTTTAGCCTATTCAAATTTCTAAATTCATCTAAATCCGAGATCTATTTATCTGAGATTTTTATTTAATTTTTAGAGTTTGTTTTATCTCTATTATTTATTTGTTTTGTTTATTTTCTTTTCGTCATGAAGTAGACGCCGATACTTGGGAAGATTTGAAGAAGAAGAAACACCTCAAGAGCAAGATCAAGATTTAGATCTATTTCGAGGCAAGTTATACCTTTGATCATATTGAACCCGTTTTCAAAATATTTTGATTCAAATTATTGCATTTACTTTAATGTATTTATTTAAATGCTTTTAGGATTAGTTAATATCCAATTTGTTATGACCACCTTGTTTAATTGTATGCCATAATCTTTTGTCACCCTAGTTTGGTTTATTTAGTTGGTGCTATTGTACTACCAACGTAATGGGTCGATCGTAGTAGATTGCTTAGCCATGCTACGAGTCATCATTTCATGTAAGTCGCAATTATAAACTTGACTAAGTGACTATGGAACCATTTGATAAAACTGTGTGCACTATGTGTCATTACTCATTGATGGTATGTGTTGCACTTAACCAACAGGGTGGGAAAATATTTTGGACGGAGGCAAGTGGTCTGGTATACTTTATGGTGGATCTGTGTTGGCGGGAATGATAGGTTAGAATTTGGAAGTATTGCCTCGATCAATTAAGGACTTAACCTTGTGCGCCATTGAACTAGGTCTTTCGTACAACCACATGCCTGGTATGGGACGGGCCTAACTTAGTAAGTTATGGATTCTTGACATTGATTACTCAGGTTGTAGGTTAGCTATGTTGGATTGGGTGGAGGTGTGTACTACCAAGTAGTCGCATTGCGGGACGGTTCGCCGTTTCCCTGTCCAACGGTGTGTGTTTGTGGCGGCTAAGTATACCGGGAGTGTCAATGTCGAGATGAAATTTCTGAACTGTTTTTTTCGGCTAGTGCTAGCTACACTAGTTGTATCTTGTGGGTAAAGTGTACAACCTCTGCAGAGTGTTAATCAATCTATTCGAATAGCCACGTCCGCAGTCATGGACATACTTGGGGATTTGACACGATGGGTAGATTTTCATAAAACTTGGGATGGGACAGCTGTGTGAGATAACTTATGCAGCTGTGTGAAAAAAACTGATTAGGCCATGTGTTTTTGTAAAAACAACTGATAAATTAATATTGTCTATTTGTTTTGAATTATGTTTTCAATCTATTATTTATATTCAATTGCAAATGTTGCACTGCGAAAGAACCACAGAAGCCATTCCTTTGGAATAAGCCTGCATCTATAAATTGCATTATGTGCTATGACTTGCGAGTACGGTTGTGTAAGCATGCTTGTTGTAAAACATGCAACAGAAATGGAAGAATCGTCAGTCAGTAAGGTCTACTTCAAGCATCGTGGAGAACTATGTCGCGCTACCCCAGCCGATTGTCTGTGGGCATATAGATGGGTTTCACTGAAGTTATTACATTTGCTCACGCAGACTTCATTGAGCTATCTGCCCTCTGAAGTATTAATTGTAAGCTTGACCTTAAGGTCTTTACTCTCATGTTTATTGTTATTTGCCTATTTATTAGTTATCTTTGTATATAGAAATGATATTTCACTGAAGTTGCCATTGTGTGCACTAGCGTGATTCTAGACTAGTGCAACATATATAGAGGGTCCAGAATTGTATATTTTAGGTCCCGACAGAGGCTGAACCCCACGGAGCGCGAACGCACGTTTTGACCACTGAACGTATTCACGTGTGTGTACTATTCCTGAAGGAAAAAAAACCCAGGTGAGACACGCGCCGAGCCTCTGGCTCGAACGCGGGCGAACGACGTCACACCTTGCAGATGTGGTTGGAACTTGGAACCTAACTAATTGTGTTAGTTTGTCTTTTGCAACTGGATGAAACGATGTACAGTGCTCCTGAAACTTTTAGTTGTGCAGTACATAAAACTTGCACAGTTTTAGCAATTGGAGGTGTAAATTATCCTCACTTTTTGAAATTTATTGGTTCAGTTTTGCTATATGAGTCTACACTAACACCTTGTTTGCTAAAGTGGATATTTAAAGTACTAAATTAGGTACTCGGGATGCCCTCAATAGGGTTTACTTCACAAGAAGTATGCAAAGCCAAGGATTGAGTTGGAAACTCAAGCGGCCATCGTGGAACAGAAGAAAGAGATATATACATTCGAAGAAATAAATATATACAGAGATTTATTTGCATTATATATATATATATATATATATATATATATATATATATATATATATATATATATATATATATATATATATATATATATATATATATATATGTGTGTGTGTGTGTGTGTGTGTGTGTGTAGTTTATAGCCGTGTCAGTCAGTAGTCAATACCAACAACGGTCGACAAATAATCACAAACCTGTCACATTTGGATCCGGATCCTCTGCATTACTTTTTTATCAGAACGCAGAGAAACACTGTATAAATGGTGATTTGTGAGTACGTGAACAGGGAGTGGGATCCTCTGCATTGCTATAGTAAACGCAGAAGCTACAATGTATTGGTATTAGAAGCGATCTCTACCGTCTGATCAGAAAACGAATGACAAGATCAATCGATAAAGTGTTCTGATTAAGAAAGGAAACGGTTCAGGTGCAACTATACATCATTAGTTTTCGAGCAATGGAACTCTTGTTAGGGCATCTCTGACGCTCTAGCCCGACTATCATGTTGGCCACGTTTGGAGCTCGGACGAGATAGAGAAAGGAAGAGGGGGGGGGGATGCGGTTTGTGTGACTATACAGCGATAAAACGTCACTAATATCTTCACATTACATAAGTTACAAGGATATCCGGATCTGACCGAATTAAGTACATATTCTATTCGAATTCGTATTGTTATGACATTCGATTTGTATTCGAGCATATTGGAATTCGTATTCGTTTAAAAATTACGAATACGAATATGATTTCGCTACTATTCGATTCGTATTTGATCCGTTTTTACCCCTAAGTCATCCACCCGTGAGATGCAACCATGGCCGCGACGAACAGAGGGAAAACGACGACGCACAGCTTGGCGACGTGCCCCCTTCGATCGAAGACTGATTTTTCCGGCGAGGTACCATGACAGGAATCCCAGAGACCAGCAAAAGACCCTGTGCCACAGAGCAAGAAAGAGATTTTTAAACACTGATTACAGGAAGGATTAGGAACAGATTCTCCTGTTGTTAGGTTGTTAATTGATTGGTACTATGTGAGTGTGACTCACATGAAGTGTGGCCACTCTGGAAGCTCTTGTGGCCTTCTTTGATCACGCTTGCATCGCCGTGCCATTTGACTCCTGTGGCGATGTTGTCGTACACCTGGTGCATCAAGCGAACTAGTCTAAGTTTTGGATGCAAACAAAACGATGTGTAACTTTGTAAGGTGTAAAATTTGGAGAACTGACGTTAGAGTTGTTACAGCGATTCTATAGGGAAACAGCGCCAGAAGAAGCTGGAACACGGACGGCCGACGACGTCCTTTTTTTGCATCATGCGAGTTTTATCATTTTTTTTTTGCAATTACAATGAAGATGCACACGTACACACATCACCACGCATGCACACGAGTGTGTCTCTTTAGCAAACATCTAAATAGACGAAGAACGGGGATAGATCCATGAACCTCGTACAAAATTTACTGGAGCACACTCGTTTGTACGTAAAAATGGACACCAGAATTTGAACCCTTGTGAGCAAAGCAGTACACTCATAATTCCACCACCACACCAAAAGTCGGTTCCCGAGTTTTATCGAAATTTAACCGAGGGAGACATCCAAATCGACGAAGAGAAGTCAAGGAATGGAGAGCGCACCGGCATGGCCTAGAGCGGGACCGTGTTGCTCTTCATGGGGTATCTGAGGTCCGTCATCATGCCGGCGCCGACGAACCGGTGGAACGACTCGATCGCGTTGAGTAGGCCGTCGACGGCAACCACGAGGAGCAGCGCCAGCCAGTCGTAGGCGTGCGACCTCGCAACCCTAGCGTAGTGCGACCGTATCGTGGGGAAGGTGCACGCCAGGGCATTGACATTGATCGGTGCCGACGAGGCCTGCATCTCTCCTCTAATGATCTACACCACTTCGATCTTGCAGCGCAAATCTGCAGGTCCTCGAGACACGAACAAGCAATGCTCTTGACTTAATTTGTTCTTCTTCGCCCCCTCCGGATCGTCTTCTCGGGCAATGCATCCTTGTTTTTATAGGACTGCAGGAAGTAATACTGGATCCGAAATTAACATGGGGAATGGGAGAGGATGATGATGAGAGGCGACAGGGCATTAACTGATTAGGAGTTGTGAGGGAGTTCTCCGGTTAGGGCACTCTCAGTTAGGGGTGGTGGCCACACGCCATGCCTCAGGCCGGTGGAGCTGTTTTTGGTGAAAAATCGTATTTTACTGATTTTTCAAAGAATTTTATATGGGCTTTTGATTCTAGGTCTCGGGCTACCTGAGGCCCAGCTCTGCGCCTACTCTCAGTGCATAGTTTCTATAGTTATGTCTAAATGATTCCATCTCATTTAGAAAATAGTAGAAAAAACAACTAGCCTAATGCATATACACACATCTCTAACAACTAAGATACACCTACAACCCCACCCGGCCCCCTCTGTCTTCTTTACTCCCTCCCTCTTTCTTCTAGCTGCTTTGGTCCTTTCAAAAAGACAATGTCTTCATGAGACACTGCTAGCATCTCTCATCCTTAATTACCCTTCCACATCAGTCTTTTGCTTACTTGACATACTATAGACTTTGCTTATATAACCCCATTGGGAGTGCCCTTAGACCATCTCCAATGTTATATTTTAGCCGGTTCAAATGAGGAGAGAGAATGCATTGAATCGATTCAATACATTGGAGGGATCGATTCCAACCAAAAAATGCATGGAACCGAACTCTACTTAAAAATCGATTCAAAGCATTAAACAATTCATATGAGCATTAAACAACTACATAGAAGAGAGTGCGTTTGAGAGATGATATTATTATTTTGTAGTTTTTTAATGTAATGTGGGTCCCAGTTATTAGTAGGAATCGGTTCAATACATTGGAGAAAAACAATCTCGATTCCTAGAATGCTTACGTGGCATGACTTTGAATCGACGTCGGTTCAATACACTAAAGATACTCTTAAAGCCTGCCTATTCATGGCGCTAATGGCATCACACAGTTGTCAAGTACGGATATAGTGCTACCTCCATTCGTGTTTACTTGTCACTGTTGACTTTGAATGATTGAACTTTGAGCATAACTTTTTAAACAGCACAAAAACAAATTGCTTTAAATGTAGAATATTAGTATAAATTTTATTACAAATCTAATCATGCCACTTTTATATTACATAAGCAGATATTTTAAAAATTATCTTTGATCAAAGCTTGACCAGGAAAAGTCAATGACAAGTGAATGTGAAAGGAGTGGGTAATCCATGGTATGTTGCTGGCCAGCCGGTGCCATGTCGGCGAGTTGAAGCGTCCCCCACGCGTGAGTAGTGCTATTCAGAGCTTGTATAATGCAGGTGCTTAGAGATGTGCTTAGAAAAGAAAAATTGTTTTTTTCTTACCACGTAGGATAGATAAGGTATTTATTTTGTAGCATCATTGTTTAATTAGACACCGGTGCTTAACAAGTGTTTATGCATATAACTATACACAATTAATAGATAATACAATCATCTAAACACCTACAGAAAATATGCTTGCATTGGAGAAAATGACTTTTATATAGGTTCTTGATAACGTAACTATATTATCTTTCTTTAAGCGCTCGTATATAAGCATCTCGTATTGTATATCCCCTTATACAGCTCACATTTCTACGCAATGCAAGGCATCGAAAGTCTCTGCTCAGGTCGTTCGAAATTCACAACCTTATCCGGAGAAAAAATAACAGCAGTTGGGTACTTAATTTTCACATAATCTTGTTCTAAACAACCATATGCTGGAGCTAGGATTCGAATGAGTTCCTGACAATCAAATACATTGGCCAATGCAAACATTTTATGCTTAGGTTTATGGGCTTTACCCTCCCCAGAGATGGAGCCTATCCAAAAATTCTCAGTGGTCTGGGTGGGCCAAAGAGGGGGTTTGGAAATAGTTTTCAACCAGCAATTGACGTGCCTTGGTATCCAAAAATTCTTCACTAACATATGCTTTTCTACTCTTCAATTTCTTTTCTTCTCCCGTGGTGCTAAAGATGAAATCGCCGTTCGTCCTTGCGAGCTTGTCCGCACCAGAGAGGTGCGGACGCGGCTGGAACAATGTTCGTCCGCACTGCGGACGAGACGTGAACAGTGCCTGTTCAGACCAGGGAGGTGCGGACGAGGTGGCAATAGCGCTGTCCGCGGCGAGCGAGGGAAAGTGACGAGGGCCTCCCGTACTTTGTGGGCGCGGCGAAGTGGCTGGACAGTAAGTGTCTGCGTGACCTTGGGACAGATTTGCGCTCTAATTTTGCATTTTTGGCCGCGCGGAGGTCATTTCTGCTAATGCGGTTTCAAATAGTGCTATTTAGGCAACAAAAAAAAATCGTTATTCAGTCACATCTTGTAAGTTTTCTAAAAAAAATCATTTCAATGGACCTCAATGCTGTTCAATTTCATTTAATGGATCTTGGGCCTAAGGCCGAACACTATTGTGGGAGACGTGTCGAGCGGCGACCCAATAGCTAGCCGGTGACACGTCTGGCCCACGAGAAACTGAGAGCTCAGCACCCAGTCTCCTCTTTTCCCGAGTATCGTCTGCCTGCGGCGTCTGCGGCAGCGCCTCTCTGCTTCTTCCTCTTCCTGCAAACCTACTCGCTGTCAACTCACCTCCACTCCTCGAGTCCAAAACCGCGCATAGACCCCCAGGAAGAGTGGTTTGCGGGATGAAGACGAGATCGCAGACGGCCCCGAAGCCCCTCAAGACGGTGCGGTTGCCACCCATGGCGAGCCCCAGGCCGAAGCCGCGCAAGAAGGGGCCCCTTGACGACCCCCGCCGCCCCAAGAAGCCGCCCACCGCCTTCTTCTACTTCATGTACGCACTGCGCCTCTCAGTCTCGATTCCCTTCTCTTTATATGGATGCTATGGATTTCATATCTAATAACTGCTCTGGCCGTGGCTGAACAACCGGGTTGCGGTATTCTGGGTTTCTACTTTCTTTGGCTGTTTGTCCGGGCTGCTCGCTCGCACAACTGCACAAGTTAGGATCTTTCGTTAGGAAATTGTAGGATGTTTATTCCGGAACTTCGAATTGAGTCGTGCCTTAGTGGTATTTTACTTCCGCAAATTCGCATGAGTCCCTGTGTCCTTAAAAACTGACAGTACGGTACTGTTCTGCGGCTCTTAGGAAACTTTTGTGTGTACGAGGTGCCGAAGTTACAACCTTTGACAGTGTATCTCAATCTGGGAGGTGCACCTCTTCGCTAGTCAATTGATGGACTCATTGTTGATTGTTGTAGCCTGTGCAACCATGCTTCAACCTATGCTTATGCAAATTGGAATCGTCTGCATTTGATTTCGGAATTTTGGGAGCTTAAGCTTACTTAAAGGTATCCTGTGGAATGATATAAAATTTCCTGGTTCTTGGTCAGAATTCATCCGTTTGTCTTAGTCTAGACTCTAGAGGCAGGTTGTTTTGTGAAACCATCTTGGGAGTGGAGAATTGAGACCATCGAATTCTGAAGTATGTCATTGGCAAAGTGTTCCTATTGCACCATGTGTGAGAGGCACCACCTTTCTTTCTCATTTGCTCGGCATCTCTGACTCACCAAAGCTATCAACTTATTGTACTCAGTCCACAGTAGCACACTGAAAATAGTCATCACCGATGTATAAAGAAATGTGTATCTGTTGTTGACTTGTCGGACTTCTGATGGTTACAAAGTGTTTTAGTCACTGATAAACAACTACTGCAACATTTACATTCTAGCTCAGTTTCTAAATGCTCACAGCTGCATCCAGTCTTCATCATTGAACATATTGATTGCTTTTCCTCGAGTTTTTTCAGATAACTTTAGGTGTAACACAAATGCAAAAGTTTTTTCTGTTGTTTCCCCTCCTGTTATTTTCATCTCTTGTAATAAGCCAATTTAAACTGAAACTGTTATGTTGTGTTGAAGGGAGGATTTCCGGAAAACTTTTAAAGAAGAAAATCCAAGTGTAAAATCAATGCAGGAAGTAAGTTTCCATCATTTTAATGTTGAAGCTCCAAGCTTCCGTTTCCATCATTTTAATGTTGAAGCTCCAAGCTTCCTAGTCATGTGGTAATATATCTTACACTGCAGATAGGGAAGGCATGCGGCGAGAAATGGAATGCAATGACATTTGAGGTTTGTATTGCCCCATTATAGCCTGATGTGTTGCATTAGGTAGCTAGTCACTACAAAATTCTACCATCCAATCATGCTGTCTGGTAATGTAAAATGGTTGATGGCAACATGATGGTGACACGAATCTGTACACATGGAGTGGAGATGTAGTTTGGCTTGCCCTTTTGTTTGAAGAACTTCTTCTTTTTTAAACAATCTGTGGCAATTAAATAGAAGCTCCTTTTTCTAAAACCATCAAATAGAAGCTCTTTATGTAATGTTTATTAGGTTCAATATCCAGGTTTAAAAGTGGAAATATTCGCCTTTTTCGCATGTCTCTTGTGTCTTGTCTATGTGTTGAATTAGTTGGCACTAGCTAGAGCAGTATCATTGTTAGAGTCTAGATAGTAGAAGTAGCCCATTCCAGGGAAACAACCGAATGGATGCATTGACATGGGTTGTGTAACTGTCGAAGCTATATGCTCAGAATGGGTTTTGTAGGCATTGCAGCTAAGATTCAGTTGGATGATGGTACATCATTGCACATTTGCTATTATTTTGCCCCTGTTGGTTAGTAGGTCCATTGTTTCTACTTTCAAGTTACAGTCACAATATTTGAGCTCTCCACATGTAAACAGTTTCTGGACATGCGAAGTTACCTAACTTTGATTTGGTGCCAATGACCCATCAATGCTATTCGAATTTCATGCATACCAACAAACTATAGGGGAAAAAAGAAACAGATAGCATTGCTATAAAACGTACCAAGTTCAACTATGAATTCTTTTAAGCCTTAAATATCGGCTATATGGTTATGAAAATTCCTTTTTAGAAAATATAAGTTGTCACACAATTCTTTAGCAGTTCTGACTTCCGACTGAGTTGCGTAAGACTTCCTTACATGATTTGATAGAAATTTTTCACAACAGTCTTCTAAATGTGCTTACCAAGAAGCAAAATATTCGCCTAGACAAGACATGATGCTTTTATGTCCTACTGCTGTTAACAATTTCACTTTTTTTATTGCACCAGGAAAAGGTGAAGTACTATGACCTAGCTACTGAGAGGCGCGCAGAGTTTGAGAAGGCGATGGCTGAATATAACAAGAAAAAGGTGGATTATTTTACATGTATATTGCACATATATGTTCATGTTTATCATATTTTCTCATGCATGGGATCATGTTTATCCTGTTTTCCCATGCAGGAAAACAGTGAAACCTCTAACATGTGCTCATGTTTTATTTTTATTTCCCGTGTAGGAAAGCGGTGAATTGTCTGAGGAATCAGATTACGACTAGAAGTGAACATTGTGTTGTTCTGATGGTTCACCAACTGGATGAACCAATTAATTGTGTATTACAGAACTGAGCTTTGTAATGGAGTCTAGAGATAGTTGGAATTTCCTTCTCATCCAAGATTGCTTATGTGATGGACTGATAGTTAGTATTAAACTTACACCAAGTCTCGTACTGGTGGTATTCACCTGGACATTATTTGTGCTTCAGGTAACTATGGTGTTGTGCACACTGAATTGGTTACGCTTACTGTTCTCCAGCGCAAACATTTCATTACAGATAAACCAGAAAATAAGCCAGTTTGTCGAATATAGGATGGTAAGGGTTCACATGAAACAGATTATAAGATTGAGAATTGCACAAATATTAAAGCACCAAGCAAGGGTGGATCGAGCTTGGCAAAGTTTGGCAGTGTGGTTTTATCACGTCACGGGTGATGATGTGACCAAAAGTGTTATTTTGAGGGTTTATACAATAGCGTGATAATGTTGTTTTGTCACGCCGCGAGTGGTGACGTGATCAAAAAGGTCAGAATTGAAAATAAAGTTTGCCGGAATTAACTTTAAAATAAAAATTAAAAAAGATTAATTAATAAAAAAAGTACCCCAACGAGGCCAACAACGACCACACAAGCAGTGGCACACAAGCCTAACTCCCCGCGCCCGGTGCGGCCGGCAGCGGCGCGGCGTAGAGCGACCTGAGCTGGCGGCCGATGAGCTTGCTGTGGTTGAGTGCCACCTGCAGCTCGACGTCGTCGGCCCACCACTGCTGCAGCCCGTGCGCGTCCAGGAATTTGCTCGGCCCCTTGGACGCCACCAGCATCCTCGCCACACTTCCCCTGCCGTCCCCTCGCCCCGAAACCGCCTTGCCGTTCCCAGCCGCTATGGTCGCCGTCCCGGCCGCCGCGTCGTTGTAGTAGCAGCAGATGTAGTCGTTGATGTTGATGTACAGGTGCGGCAGCCACTTGCCCATCCCCGCGCGCGCCAGCGACGCCTCCGCCTCGCTCTCGCTGCTGCCGCCGCCTCTCGTGTCCGCGGCCTGGGAGCCAACGTAGGGCAGCCACGAGCGGACGCGGCCCCACAGCTCGCCGGCGGTCTCGGCGAATCCCCTGAGGCTCATGGCCAACGACACGGACGGCGGGTTGAAGACGTGGCACTCCACGAAGACGCCCTCCTTGGCGAGTGCCTTGCCCACCTGCAGCGCGAACCCGGCGCCCAGAGAGTGCCCGCCCACGCACACGTTGCCGGCGCCGAGCCTGCGCGCGGCGGCACGCAGCTCGGCAAGCGCTCTGGCGAACCGGACGGAGCCCTTGAGGCTGTCCCAGGCCAGGAACCGGAGGTCGTCCACGATGTCGCGGCGGAGCGTGGGTGCCGTGAGCAGCGTGCCGCGCAGCGCCACGACGGCGGCCGGAGCGCCGGTGGGGCGGAACGGGATGTAGTCGGAGAGCGCGGCCCGGCGGTCCCACTCGAGCACGGCGCCGTAGACGGAGCCGTCGCGCTCGTCGACGAGCGCCTGCGCTAGCCTGTACTTGAACGGCCGCCACCACTGCGGCGCGAGGCCGGTGCGCTCGTCGCGCTTCTCCTGCCGGTCCAGCTCCAGCAGGTACACCCCCTGGATGAAGCACGCGATCACCATGCGCCGGTAGTTCGGGTTCTTCCTGCATGCATGCAATGCAACAGGTGCAATGAAATCAGAAATCAGAATCATAGGATTTTCTTCCGGTGCAATGGAATCAGAATTCAGAAAGCTTGTGTCATCAGAGGCGAAGCTGGGTGACATGCTACCGTGCAAGTGTTACTGACCAGCTTGAGCGAAGGAGGTCCCTCCAACTCGTGGACGACAGGTTGCGGGGGCCATACACATGGAACTCGAACGGACTTGCCGCAGGCGGCGGCGCCGCCGCTGCGTCGCTGGCTTTCTGGTCCGGCACCGTCTTGGCCATTGTTTGTCTCGTGTAGTCGTGAGCCCGGCGGTGTGCAGTCTTATCGGCTTCAAGAGCACGCAGGGAATAGTTCGAAGGAGGCGGTCTGATGATATGCAGTTCGGCAAGAATTGGTTGTTCCAAGTTGAAAAGAATCACAGAAAGCGCGACGGGGCTTTTTATCCTTGGTTTTCTTTCCATCATCGGGTCCTTTTCAGCCAATCAGTGGAATATGGAACCTGCTGCTTTCTCCTCTCAGTAGTGTTCTACCATGATAAGTTAGAATGAAAGTTGTCAATACCATACCGGAGGTCATACCGGCTTAGTTTTTGGAATGATACGTTTTGGTACCGATTTATACTGACGTACTGTTTCGGATTTAATATAATAATACGAGTATATATATTTATAAGTATATATTTGTTTAATTATACACACACACCAAATATCACTTGCGTACAAAATAGTACTATGGTCCATACATGAGACAGGCATAAAAAATCAGATGACGGAAATAAGGCTGCAGTTTCGCCTAGCAAATCACTTGACAATCAAGATGCATTTCCATTGTGTAGATCTGTACAACAATATGCTGCAGGATCAACTGTGCACACCGGGACCATTTTCTGAATACGAGTTTGCTAGATCAAAAGAATAACTTGCAAAACAATATTCTCATGATCAGTTGCATGATTGCATGAACTACAGCAGCTGCTACTTGGACACATGAGTGAAGACATACAAAATCTCGACTAACTAGCTGGTCGGTCATCATTGGCTGCAGAGGCCTGTTTTTCAGCAGTCAACTTCTCCAGGCGTTTCTTGAGGTAAGCTTGCCTGAGTTTCTCTCTACGAGCTGCCTCCTGTTCTTGTCGTCGGAATTTCATTGTTGAAGCCTTTTGCCTTGCCTCACTTACTTCCTCGTGAACCTCCCTGCAGACATGTCATGGTGCAAGTTAGTCAAAGACCTGAGACAGATTATTGTGAAAGAGAAACAAAGGTGTTAAAAGTTCAATGATATCACCTGGCGATGATAACATAATGTTGTCCGTCTAAATGAATTCCAACAATCAATAGATATACATGATGAATCCTTTATCCAGACATTTAATAAACATGGAAGGTGCCTGATAATATCATTACTGGAAAGCTGTATATGAAGCTGCTGAACACATCTCATACAGATTTGCAAATGGTCTTACTTCCATGAAGAGATCATGAGTTAAGCATGTGCTCTGTTTTGGGGTACGACTCTGTTGTTAAGGGTTGCACCAAGTGACCAAGGGCTATACGGACAGGGCATGCTAAAAAATGGAAGTACAAAATATGCCAACTGCCAACACCAAAAGGAACAAAATGACAAATGCTTGGGAGCCCAATTCATGTTCAGTGGTCTATGTAAGCATCGAATGATTAGAAGTGCAGGAATGTCAGTTTCGATTTCGCTCTTCATTTGTCTTAGAGCAACAATAACAAGGGACAATAAAAAAAGCACTTCATGCATGGTAAATAGCAGAGAAGTTCAGTGGTGCCATCGCAACCCCTTCCCAAAGAAAACAGTACCTTACAAAGCGCTTGTGCTCATCTTGGTCAATAGTACTACCAGTTCGACCAAGGCCCATCGGTTTGGCACTTGGCATAGAATCATCATGATCATTCTCTGGTTTAGCATTGTCAGTGGCACCATAGCTCTCTAGCTGCCGGGGCTCATAGACATGATCAAAACTCTTTTGGAAGAAATCAACACAATATTTCTCCTTGTCTTCTTCATCAGGTAGTTCGCCTCTGGATAACTTTTCATACAACTCTGCCTTCTTTTCCAGGGCAGCATAACTTGCAGAACCATCTTTCACAGCTTTCAGCTCCAACTTATCTCTGTTGTAAAAGCAAACAAAAAAGGAGACATTAGTTGTGTTAATGACAGAATTAACAAGACATGGCAGTATGGAATCAAGACGCTTAGAGCTGAATGAAGAGCAGAATAAGAAGAGTTAGCTGGTGTTGGATGAAAATGCTGTATGTACATAAGTACGGAATCAAGATGCTTAGAAATGCTGCATGAAAAGCTGAATGAGATTATGAGAGGAGATACTGGCATTGGGTGGAAACACTGCAAGTACATACTACCAGAGCAATTCTAGCCAGGACATCAGCAAATTGAAACTGACAAGTGACAAGAGAAAAGGAAGACTCGGCAGTAAAATAACAATTTGGTGGAGTCGCTCTTTCATTTGATGACTGTTAATCCGCATCGTACGACGCTAGACGAAAGCCAAACTGTGTTGTTATGGGAGAACCTGCAATGTAGGAGAACCCAAAATGTAGCAGAAGTATATGCAACAGTTCCTTTTGTTGCCAGTTTTATCGTTCATAAGCAAATGCTTAGAAGTGTTTCCTATTCATTTAAGAAACAATATGGATCGAATTCCGTGATATCCAATACAGAGGAACATAAAAATTGATCTTCAATATGAACCAGTATATTATCTAATGTTTTTCCTGAAGAAATCCACGGTTGCCACCCTGTATCAAAGACAAGTCGTACAGCCTAGTCTTGGTAAGTCAAAGCACAACCTAATCTTGCAAAACACTGGTGTTGCAAAAGCCGAACTATGCATACACAAAGAGAGATTGGGGATGTTTGGTTTGAGGAACCGCATGGTGAATGGATCATACGACCCTAGCTCCAAACCTAATCTACTTGTTTGGTTTGAGGAATGGAATGAGTTGGTCGATCACCACCTAATCCTTCATAAGCATAAGTCTAGTACAAAATGAGGGGTTGTGTCGTTCCACCAAATTTGATTGACCAACCCATCCTTGATGAGGTGATCCCTCAAACCAAACACCCAGTAAGGCTTACTCAGTTATGACTCAATTCTCCTACTAAAGAAGGCAATTTGACCATACAACAAGCACCTAGTTCCTATACAAAGAAACTTCCTTACTTTTCTGACAACAACCAAACATCAGTAAGCACAGCACAACCTAATCTTGTTAAAAACACTGACGGATCCAAAATCCAGTAATATCAGCATGCATCCGCAGATACAGATTAGGACTATTTATTCCTCTAATCCTCTTACTATAGATACTGAGATACGAACTAACCATACAGCGTATCTCATACCTAAACAAAGGGCACGCCATAAGACTGATTCATCAATACCCCTCGAAACTAACATCAAATGGCCACGCTGCAATTACACAAAGAGTAAAAATGAGAAGAACTTAGGACGTACTTGTGGGCACGTGCATCTACACCGGAGTTCTTGGCGCCGACGGGGTCTGCGGGTGCGGAGCGCTTCTTGGCGCGGCGGAACTCGCCGGAGACCGCGGCGGCGTCGGGGGCGGTGGGCTTGCGGGCCTCCTCCTGGGTGCGGTAGAGCTGGGCCTTGAGGTCTAGGATGGATGCGGCGCCGACGCCCTCGATGGCCTTGTGCTTCTTCGGCATCACCGCTGACTCCGTCAGCCACCCCAGCGACTCCATCCGCTGCTCCCTCGACCCTCCCTGCTGCGCCGGCGGCTGCGGCTGCGGCTCGGCCGAGGACGAGGAGGACGGCGCGGTCGCCGCCGGCGACGACATCGCGGCGGTGGCCGTGGCGGAAGATTTGGGAAGGATGGGCTCGTCGGGAGAGGGATCGGGTATTCGGTGGGGAAGGACTCAGGGGAGGGTCGGCGTGGGCTGGGCTGGCGGCTTTGGGAAACTTCGAAGGCAATTTGCTGGGCTGCACTCGGGCCGACCGTATCGTGGGGAACGCGCACGCCGGGCATTGACATTGACCCGCGCCGACGAGGCCTGCATCTCTCCTCTAACGACCTACGCCACTTCGATCTTGCAGTGCAAATCTGCAGGTCCTCGAGACACGAACAAGCAATGCTCTTGACTTAATTTGTTCTTCTTCGCCCCCTCCGGATCGTCTTCTCGGGCAATGCATCCTCGTTTTTATAGGACTGCAGGAAGAAATACTGGATCCGAAATTAACAGGGCATTAATTGATTGGGAGTGGTAAGGGAGTTCTCCGATTAGAGTATGTACAATGGGTTTATATCAGTTATCTATAGTCATTGCTATATATGATTTTTGCTGATATGGATGAAAGAGAATGAAGAGAGAGAAATATGATGTCTACAATCTCAGAATGATATTAAGACAAGAAAAAAAAAAAGATTAAAAGATTGTGTGTTTATAAAGACAACTAAAAAGACAAATGATCGTCTGCACTATCAGATGAAATGTGCATTTTAGTGTTATCTATAGGTGATATGGAGAGTTGCTATAGATGCAAGAAATTGCCTATACCATTGTACATGCCTTCTGCACTCTCGGTCTGGCGGTGGTCACAGCCATGCCTCGCCTGGCCCAAATTTTATCTTGGCGAAAAGTCATATTTTACTGATTTTTCAAGAAATTTTACATGGACTTTTGATTCTGGGTTTCGGGCTATTGGTCTAGAGGCCTGAGGCCTAGCTTCGCCCTTACTCTCAGTGCATAGTTTCTATAGTTATGTCTAAATTATTCCATCTCATTTAGAAAATAGTAGAAAAAAACAACTAGCCTAATGCATATACACACATCTCTAAGAACTGGGATCCACCTGTCAACCCCACTCCCCTCTTTTCTTCTAGCTGCTTTGGTCCTCTAAAAAAGACAATGTCTTCATGAGACACTACATCCTTAATTACCCTTCCACGTCAATCTTTTGCTTACTTGACATGCTATAGACATTGCTTATATAACCCCATTGGGAGTGCCCTTAAAGCCTCTACCTATTCATGGCGCTAATGGCATCGCACGGTTATCAAGTACGGATATAGTGCTACCTCCGTTTGCTTTTACTTGTCACTGTTGATTTTGAATGATCGAACTTTGAGCATTACTTTTTAAACAACACAAAAACAAATTGCTTTAAATGTGGAATATTAGTAAATTTTTTATTATAAATCTAATCATGCCACTTTTATATTACATAAGCAGATATATTAAAAATTATCTTTGACCAAAGCTTGACCAGGAAAAGTCAATGACAAGTAAATGTGAAAGGAGTGAGTAATCCATGGTATGTTGCTGGCCAGCCAGGCGAGTTGAAGCGTCCCCCACGCGAGAGCAGTGCTACTTAGAGCATGTATAATACAGGTACTTAGAGACGTGTTTAGAAAAAAAAACTGATTTTTCTTATCACATAAAATAGGTAAAATGCTTATTTTATAACATTGATGTTTGATTAGACACCAGTTCTTAATAAGTGTTTATACATAACTATACACAATTAATAGATAATACAATCATCGAGAACAAACATTTTATTCTTAGACTTGTAGGCTTTACCCTCGCCGAAGAGAGGGAGCCTGTTCAGAAATTCTCAATGATCCGAATGGACCAAAGAGGGGGTTTGGAAATAGTTTTCAACCAGCAATTGACGCGCCTCGGTATTACCTCACTAGCTGCGTCATTGCCCCAAGCGCAAAGATGGGTTTTCCTTAAGCCCGACCTCCCCTTCTTATCCCGAATCCTCCCTAACGACCGTCCCCGACAACCGATGTGGTACAATTAGCTACAGATCACCAGCATGCTACGACGTCGCGGCGGTGGCCGTGGCGGAAGATTTGGGAAGGATGGGCTCGTCGGGAGGGGGATCGGGTATTCGGTGGGGAAGGACTCAGGGGAGGGTCGGCGTGGGCTGGGCTGGGCTGGCGGCTTTGGGAAACTTCAAATGCAATTTGCTGGCCTGCACTCGGGCCGACCGGGACCGAGGTCGCACTTGCACGTCGTCCATGCGATGCGACACCAACCGGCTCGAGTAAGCTGAGGCTCGTTTCGTTCCAGAACTTTTCTCCGGTGGGCCCGTCCAAACGGAGCTCAAACATGTGGTGCCTGGCGCGCCGCGCGCTTCCTTCCCTCCACCGCCGGCCTTCTTGTGGTGGAGACCGCCGACTCCACGAGCGACGCAAAAACACTAGTTTCACATATAGCCCACTCCGAATAACCGACGGATCCTTCTGCTTCCTTCCTCTCCGCCGGGCTCGAGGCAGGAGAAGACCCGCGCCTGCACTGATCCATGGCGTGCAGCTTCTCGCCTTCCTCTGCCACGAGGCTCCAGGCCGTGGACGCGGCGGCCATGAAGAGCGCCAGGGTCCCCCTCAACCTCAAGGCACCCGTCTCCCCCGCGCAGAGATCGCTGGCCGGCTGCAGGGCTGCCCGGCAGGAAGGCGCGACGCAGCAGGATCCCAGCGTCTCAGGTACTGATGCCCGCCTGCTTCTTGCACCCTATCACATGGAAAGGCATTACGTTTCCTTACTAAGCTTGTTGCTTATTTCTTGCTGTCTTGCATATAATAGCTCTGTATTGAAGACTCTGTAAATATGCTATACGGGTATAGAATAACCGTGTAACGTGTCACGAAAGAAGGAAAAGAGTTGCAAAACAAAAGTGCATCTCAGGACTCAAGAGTGCAGTTTGTCGTATGATTCGCCTAGAATTGACGCCCTTCGGTATTATCTTACTAGCTGCGTCATTGCCCCAAGCGCAAAGATGGGGTTTTCCCTCGCCCTGGCCACCCCTTCTTATCCCGAATCCTCCCTTACGCCCGTGCCCCGACAGCCGATGTGGTACGATTAGCTACAGACCACCAGCATGCATGGGGAGGCAACCGAGTTAAACCAGATTTGGGCTTTCCCCTCCATTGTGCTACCATCATTGTGCCGAGTTGCGTGTCCTCGAACGGGCCGCGTAGACTAGAGAGCCGTCTGGTTAGGCGATTTCCTGGTAATCTTTCACTTTGAGAGGATGTCTTATGGACGTGTGCTTGCGGCCCGTAATGATGTTTTCCCTGGACACAAAGCCACCCTTAGCCGAGTGAGAGGGAGGTGGGGCTTTGTACGTAGTATGGGCTGGGTTGGTTACAATCCGAGATGTTGCAGATTTATCTGCGGAGGCCTCCACAATTTTAGAATCTATGCTTGATTAAACACCGGTACATAAGAGTTACTTATGTATATAACTATGCACAATTAATAGATAATATAATCATATAAGCACCTATAAAAAAATATGCTTGTATCGGAGAAAATGATTTTTACATAGGTGCTTGATGACATGACTATATTCTCTTTTTTTAAACACTCATATATAAGCATATTGTAGGTAGCTTATACAGCTCAAATTTCTACGCATCGAAAGTCTCCACGCGAAACACTGTTCACAGTGATCCGGAACCCTCCTATAAACGTTTTCTCGGAAGAAAGTGCATGATCTGACCTCTGTGCCAAACGTTTTTAAGCTAGTAGCTAGTATTGTTAGCTCCTTAAAAAAAGAGAAATTTTACGGTACATTATACCGATAGTATAAATCAAATCTGATCATTGACTTGTTAAGGGTATAATAGACTTTTCTTTGTATTTATAATTTTTTTTGTAAGAGTATTATGGACTTTTCTAACTATGGTTGAAAATACTACTCTTGTGTCATGTGATCTTCACATAGGCAATTACAATTCTATCTTTCATGGGATTCTACTACTCATACTACCATGTGTAGTATAACTAAATCTTAACTAATCTGAATCATTGGATAAAAAAGAATGAACGATCCGTACTAAATTGAGTACACCGTAAAAGAGCAAAAAAAAAAGCTAGCATTGTTAGCGCTACTGCTATTTTCATTACATATTTTCCATGTGTAGCTAGCATGCTTGCTCCCACGCTACTTGTTATTAGCAGTCGACTAACATTGCCATCATCTGTTCTGAAGTTTCTTCGGTGCGCACCCAGTTGGATCTCCTGGAGCAGCTGACCTCCCCTGCATCAGATGGCATTGGTATGTCCCATACAAAATCACCATCTCTCCGTCTAATTCCTGATCGAAATCTAACAACTGTGGCAACTAACAATGACCCAATAGGCCTTGAGAATGGCACCCCTACAGAACCCCGTCAGCTCACCACTATCCGCGAGCAGCTGTCGGCGCTGATCGGCGATAGGGAGGGCGAGTTCACCCTCCCACTGGGCAAGAAGCTCAAGGAAGGCCTGAAGAGCCTCAACTCCCTGACCGTCTCGCAGAGGAGGAACATCAAGAGGCAGGCCCTGCTCACCAAGGTCGGTGGACGGAACGACTCGGTGTTCTTCGCGACCGTTGGGGCATTTGTCCTCGTACCGCCTCTCGCCATCTTAGCTATCGCTGTCCTAACTGGTTATGTCCAGCTCTTGCCATGAGCAAGAAGGTGCAGATTTTTAAGTAGTCATCTTCAGACTTATAGTATACAGGAAGGTACTTTTGCTCTGCAAGAGAATTGTATGTATATAGTGAGAATTTGTATATGGGGTAAGTAGGTACTTATCCATTTTGGCCTTCTTGGTGAAAGAGTGTGCCAAAACGCACTGATCCTCTTGGGATCATCTTCTATTTACAGACTAAATGAGTAGCTACAGACTTACAAGGATCCATGATCCGATCAAGCAGGAACATGCCTGCATGTCAGCTAACAGAATGCGCGACGTGAGCACCGTGACGCGGTCATCATGCGCGACGCTAATTACTCAACGCTGACCGTTACAAACACATACGTTACAAAACACACACACACATTCTACATGATTTCTAACACTTGGTACGTTATATGGCATAGAGTTAGCACAAGGAACATCAACAGAGTTGATATAAACACAACGGGGAAGACATGTAGAGTACCAACATAAATAAGGATACGATGTTATGTAGACGTGTACCGTGCGTAGGTAAACAAAATCATATTACAGGCCCAGACGAGTAATCTCTTTAGAATTAGCACTGTGAAATGTTGCATCCGCTGATCCTGACAAACCTTAAAAAATATTTGCACAGAGAACATCAAGACTACAGATAACCATTTCTGACCATGTGCAGCGTCCAACTACAGACGGAAGTGCATTTGTTCGCTGAGTGCTCATTTGCGCGTGAAGTATGGAGACTAACCTCAACCTGGCTAAGCCAGAGTTGGTTAAACCCGATAAATTGGGGTGCTAGAGTGAGCATATTAGAATGGTGGATGGCGCGAAATGAGGAGGAACACCAACGAAATGTGCTTGGGTGTCGGACCCGGATTTCGAAAATCCAAATCCTCTGTGAAATCACTGTGCTATTCCCTGGATCAGTAGCTAGCACTTCACAGTACACATTGCTGATTCATTCATACATACGTAAACTGAAACAAATATATTACAACACAGGGTAACATAGACCTCATCGGGTCGAGTTTTACAAAAGGGCCGCACAAGGCCAAATATATTACATTACAAAAGAACGACCAAGTCTACAGCGGAAGCAAAAGGGGAGGTAGGGCTCATCGCACACATGCAAGCGACTGGGGTGACCTGTGTACGACGGATATTAACCAAGAGTTAGATAATATCAGTTGTACGCGAGTACCAACGAGTCTACTTAGACTGGGCGAGACCTAAACTACAGAACTAATCTACTCCTTATCGCATCCTTGTCCATCATCTTCTGGTCCATCGTTGTAGGCATAGTCTCCTTCATCTTCATGATCTGAAGGGTTGGGGAGAGAAGCGAGAATGAGCACTACTACCGTGCTCGCGAGCCAACACACACAATGCAAATATATATATGCAAGGCTTAACAAGGATGGCTCGGGCTCTTTTATTTGCTAAAGCAATATTTTTCAATATTATAATTACAAATCCTATGACTTAGCATTTTTAACAAATTGCAATTTTATAAAGAGAGTAATGTGCAATAATTATATTAATAGAGATTCCATCCGGCGGAAACTCTACCAATGCATCCTTTCAATTGGGGCTGCCCCCAATGACCACACCCACTGAGCTCGACGACTCAGGAGAAATCCAAAACAGGGCTAGGTGAGCCCTTCCACCATTTCCATCCCACCCACAAAGCTTTTGAAATAGAACTAACTCAAGTTATGATCCCCATGTCCGCCTTTTGACCAGAGGCGGTACTGTTTAAAACATTTAGACTCGCAGAGGTTTGTACACTTTACCCACAAAAGATAGTCATACCGTTACCCCACATGATTCCGTAGTCATGTAGTTGGGCGACAAATCACGAATAACTTTTCTAATTACCTCGCCCTTCCCAGTCATCTCACCCATATGGGGTTACGCCCATACGTTCATGTGGGATGTTACCCCCACGCCAGTAGTTAGTTTACCCCACGCAGCAACTTCACTCTTGCCTCGGCGTCCCTTTCAAGCCTTATTTACCGCAAGCTTGCATGATACTTTTTTTTTCCCACCGTGTAGAGACACATTCAGGGTTTAATAATCGTACTAGGCCAAGTTGCACTTTGCAGACTTGTGGTTGCACATGTTTAACACGGAGGTCGAGACAAGATTAAGTCCTTAGGGTTATCTGGGCGGTTCATTCCACAAGCCAACCATCCATGTGCTCCCTGAGCACCCACCGCCTCACCATCCGCCCAGATAGAACTAGCAATTGGGGGTTTTTGGGGAGTAAAACCATTTTAATTTCACAACCTTTAGCCAATGGACCACCAATGACTACCCAAAACATTTTATGTTTGAGGAAATGATGATTGGGGTATTTAATACCCCGGTACTTAAGCAAGACTAGCATGTCGCTTAAGTACAACCTATAACTAGTATTACCATATAGTTACTAAGGTGACAAGGATTAATGGATTCAAGTTATCAAGGATGGTATATTAAAGTAATTAACCAACAAATGGGAAATTAACTACCTTAAGGTTTAACATACATTTGATAAGGAAATAAAGCATGCAATTTTGCTAATTTAAACGAATATAATTTGCATAAAATGTAGGATCAATATGGTCAAAGTATTGACTCGCCTTGGTGAAAGGCTAGGGATCTTGGAAATCTTGGTCTTGATCAACTTGAGGGTCTCCGGCGTCTCCAAATCCTAATCGCGCGAGAATACCGGAAAAAGACACAATCGGCAAAGAGAGCAAATAAATAAATAAAGAACAATAAATAAACTCCAAATTAATCAAGTCCTATGCTAATAGCAAGATCTTGATTTAACAAATTTTTAGGAATTTAAATCATAATTTTTGGAGTTATAACGGAGGAGATATGAATTCCCGAAGATTAAATGAATTGACGGAAAAAGGAATGGTCCACAACACAGTGTAGACCCGGTTTATGCGCCTGGGGAGCTGGTCCACGGGAATAGTGGAGCGCAGGGCCCACTGGTCAGCCAAAAGGGGAGGGTGGGAAGCCAATGACAGGTAGGCCCTCAATCAAATTTTTATTCCCCAATTTATTTCCCTTCCATCTCCTTGCTCTTTCTTTGTTTCTCAGAGCAAGAACAGAGGGGAGCAGAGGAGGCCATGAGCGGCAGCGGCAGGCGGGCCGGGCGAGGAGGCGCGGGAGGCCGGGAGGAAGCGGGGGGGGCTCGGGAGGCGGCGAGTCTGGGAGGTGGCGGTTGCCCGGGAGGCGGAAATGGCAACATGGAGAGGCAATGGCGCAAGACGACAAGGCCGCGGTGGAGCGGGCCAGGGCGAGGAGGGCGCGAGCACCGGCAGGCGAGGGCGCGGAAGGCGTGCGGGTGGTCGGGCGGCTCGGGGATGTCCGGGCCGGCGGCGGGCGGCCGTGGGTGGAGGAGGAGGAGGCATGGCGGCGGCTCGACTCGGTGGTGGGGAAGGCGAAGGGAGATGGGGGATAGCATCCTCGCATCACAGGGCATCCCGTGACGCGGTCGGCCGGGGCGACGGCTCACCGAAGCGACGACGGCGGCGCTGGCCAAGGAGGGCGGCGGTGCTGCTTGCCGAGGAAGGAGGCGAGGTGGGGAAGAACAATGGAGCACAGGGATGCTCTTTATAGGCCAAGGGAGGGAAAGAGAGCCGCTGGGGAGGTGACGGCCGCGTGGGGGCCCGCGCGTCATGCAAGATGGCTGCTCCATGCCTGAGAGGTGACAGGACGAGGGAGCGGGACGGCGGGAGCTGGTGATGCGTGGCGAGGGCAGCGGGAGCGGCGGGCGTGGGCCCTATCGGCGGAGAGGACATGGCGAGCGTCGTGGCCGAAAGACAAAGCGAGGGGGGTCCGGCGATGCGAAAGCGATGTCACGGCAAGCAATGGCCGGGGCAAGCGGCGACAAGACAGACCGGAGACACGGCTCTGGCACAAGGGCGACGAGCGGGCGCGGGCGGCGGCGACGTCCATGGGAGGGAGCAGCCGGCGCTTGACCCGGGGGAAGAGGAGGAAGAAAACGGCCTGGGCTGCTCGGGCCAAAAGAAGAGGACGGGCCGCACGGCTTGGGCCGGGCCAAGGCAAATGGGCTGGGGCCCAGAATGGGGAAAGGGGCTTAAATCCGAAAACGAAGAAATCCAAACTCAAATTTGAATTTCAGAATTTGAGGGAGTTTGAAACACACACCCGAGCTTAGCGGTAGTTAGAAATTTTTGAAAATAATAGCTAATTTGAAATGCGAATGAAAATCGAGAACCGAAAGTAATTACTATTCCTGTTTCCGAAAACAGGATGTTACCTTGGGACAAACTCCATGCTTATCATTGTATTATGACGAATTTGGAAGGAGCAAAATCACAGAATCTTCCAACATCAACGCTGCACGCCAACTGGAATCATGACCATCGTCAAAGATGAGGCATGAGCATGGGTGGCGGCGGGTGCGAAGAAGTTAGACGAGTTAGTTCCGGTCGACAACTGTACGGCAACAAGTTAACAAACTTCTTTATTGGAGCTTTTTTCTCCAATATGGTAGTCCAAGAAATAATTCCCCATAGCAACTGTATAGTTTTTCCATCTTCTTTGTTGTCGCCTTGTCCTTTTTCTTGTTTCTACGTCCGCTCAAACTGTTTTTTGGTTTCTCCTTAATTAAATAGCAGAGATTTTGCTATTCACTCGGAAAGAAATAATGTTGCATCTGTCTACTTTCCACAAACAGTCCAAATGGTGGGTTGAAACAAATTCTAAAAAGCATAGCACAAGATACAACACCAGAGGCTCTGATCCTCTACAATCTCAAGAGAAGTATAAAAACTGTACAATGTTCTTCAAGGCACACCTCTCAAACCAAACAAGCCAAACCATTTAGCAGCATCACCATCTTCCAGAGCAAATTTTACAGCATCTGCCTTCCTACAGTGTCTTTTATTTAGAGATTTCACTCTTGCACCACACGCAGTTCCTTCCGAAGAGTGGATGGATATGTTTTGCGATTATCAGTAGGTCTTAGCTGCTCGACAGGGACATGTCCTTGTTTCATCATGTAGCTCCATCTGTCTATCAAGAGGTAGAAGAAAGCTAGGAAGGAGACCTCAACGGTGAGGAGGCCAGTCCAAAGCCTCACGCTCTTCGTGGTTCTCTCATGGTAGGTGCGAAGGCCAATGTAGACGTTTGCGATGCCAGTGGCGCAAACTGCGATTCCAAGAAGCCAGTGGAAGAAGTACCACAAACTCCTCACCTTAACACCTCTGCAGAAATAGAAAACGGGATCAGGTCTAGGCACAAGCTTTGTGAGAGATACGAAAAGGATGCAATGGTACTGCAGGAAAGTTGTTTCTTCTACCTTTCTGGTCTCAAGAAACCGATGAGTGGCTGAAGCCACATGAATCCATACAGTGCCAATCCTACTCTTTGGTGACTGTTACTAAAGGAGTTATCAAAGTTCATCAACGACAGAGCCGCACCGCTGGTAGCAAGAAGGACAGCGGCAATCTGAAAACTCAATTGCGCATGTAGTAATATGTATCAGATGCTCTATAAAACAACCAGAAAACAGAAAAAAAAAATCAGCAAATGTTATGTCCTGAAGAATATACAAACCTGAGAAATGACATGGCAATAGAAAAGGACTCTGATGCATCTGCCGCTTTTAGATTTGCTTGACATTCTGACTAGTAGTATCCCTACCGGCATCAAGAAACCAAAAGCAGACCAGTGGAACAATGCGTGTAGCTTGAGTTGAAATGATACTTTGGGCATCAGCTGCAAAAAAAGCCAAATATTGTTGTCGTAAGAAAGCAGTGTATGGGCTGTGTGTATGCTCGGATATAGAGGCCGAGAGAGGTTTTCTCTTCCATTATCTAAAAAAAATAAGAGAGCAGTGTAACACTTCTTGTACCAAAAAGCATTAAATGTGCAACAACAAATACTTGTTCTCTGAATATAATTCAGAATTAAGCATCTTAGAGTGTGATGCAAAAACCTCAAACTACATGTAATAAAATCACTGATTACCTCCAAAGAGTGCCCAGTCTTGTTGTGGGTTTGATTGAGATTCTCTGTGGAGTTTGATGTGCCATCAGACGGCGTAAGAAGAACAAGAATCACAAAACTTGTGAACAGGAGGAGCAGTCTTTTTCTTCCAGACACTAGCATTTGTGCTAGTCAATTTAATCACCCCTTATAAGTCAGAAGAAACAAACCAACAAGAAGTGGGGTTCCTAAACTGGAGGACCAGCTAGGACAAAATTCTATGCCCACACTGAACAATGACAGAAGAAGAGAAGGATAAAAATTGTATGAATCTCTCCCTCCCACACTCACCTCAAGCTACCTTACATGCATCCTTTCTTCCTTTATCCTTAGACGCCCCTTACCAGTTAAACACACCAGAATCCCAAGAACAGAAAAACAAAAGGAAACCTATCTGAACTAAAGAACGAACAAAAGGAACAGAGAAACCGAACGCGTTCTAATTCTCTCTGCACAATGCATGAGTATTAATCCCAAGATAAGATGGCCAGCTTCTAGGCAAATGAGGGGATCTATATCAAGCAGCAATGGTTCAGTATGTTGCCCTGTGGCCTGTGGGAAACTTTGATATGAGCAGCTAAGCTCCCTTCTTGCCTCGTGCTCTGCAATATATTATGGTGGATTTTGTGCTGCGTAGGGGACGGAATGGATGAAATGAGAGGGAGGGAGGCTTTTGAGCGCATTTTGGCCGAGCTTTTACAGCTCCGTGGCATGATGATGGTGTGGTACTGGTAGTGGTAGGGGGAGGAGAGGCTTTTGCTGTGTGGTGTGGTGCGGTGCTGCAGGACGCGGCAAGAGAAACTGTTTGCCCTCCTCTGCGTGCCTCCAGCTGAAACGCAAAAGCGGGTTCCAAAGTTTTGGTGCTCGAGTGTCAGCCAGGTGTCTGATGCAAGGATCAAAATCCCGCCGGTTACAAGCCGGTAACCGGCGGTTACCGGAATTCCCGGTGGCAACCGGAATCCAAAAAACCGGCCGGAATTCTTCGAATTCAAATTCAAAATCAAAATCCTGACGGTTGGATCCTAAATTGAAATCTCAGTAGTCGAATTTCAAATGGGTTTTTCCGGGATTTCCGGTTACCAGACAGTAACAGGATAACGGCCTCCGAGCGGTTTTTGTTCCGGTTCTAGTTTTTTGATCCTTGGTCTGATGTGCCGATAACCCATCTCGGCCTGTGGAAACCGGCCGGTTCCTGAAACCATTTTGGGCAAAAAATCCTATAGACCACACTGGTTTACCGGGAAACCGGCCGGGTTTCTCAAAAGCTTTTACGTTTACTTAATCTTCCCTTTTGGTGTTTAAATTTCTTTAAAACTAATGCATATACCCTTAGTACCTACTGGCCGACAGTGGTCGCTGGTAACCGGCCGGTATCCAATGGGAACTGAACCCTGCTAATGTATGTGCCATTGGTCATCTTACCTAGTCTCCATGTTTGATGCTCCGATTAATTCATGCATGGCCTTGTCTAAGATACCTCCTAGCTAGCTGCAATGCTGAGTTCTGATTAGCAGCAGCTTTCACTTTGATTCATGTGATTTTGGCTGCAAAGTGGAGGAGGGAAAGGTGAAAAGATTGACAGGGCTGGGGGATTTGCATGGCGTAAGAGGCCGCAAAGCTAAGAGTCGTTGCTAATGGGAAGATCTGTTAACGAGTCCTTGTCATCTTCCCACCCTGGTCTGCCTGGAGAATTCTCTGTATCTACCTACCTATCGCCTCCGTTGTTTGGGCGCTACAAGGGTTCTACTTGTACAACTAGTGCACGATTATTAGGTACAACAATTTTTGCCGGTCAGTCGGTTACGTTTCTTGATGCAGCAATGAGTGAGTATTATGAATTCTGCCGTGGGAAGTGGTGACTGTATTATCAAGATGGTTGTGACTGACTGATGTAATCATGTCTGAATCAAACTCTTACCGTTTATGATTAACTGATTTGTTCTTAACGGTTACTCATCGTAGGCAAATCCAGAGCCGCCGTAGGCAGATCATTTTGCACATCCAGCTCAATGGCAGATATATTGTAAAACTGGTTGGTGTATGTCTGCAATTCAACGAGCGAAGGATTTTGGCTTCATTTCGCAACGATACTTTTTGAAGAATGATGGAACCCAGAGATAATGTTGAGTTGGAAATGTTTATATCAAACTGGGCCGTGCCGCCCTTTTCCTCTAAAACGTTAAGTTGGCAATGACGAGTTTTTAGAGAGAGCTAGTAAAAGCGCTAACGACAGAAATTAGGCAATACGCTTATAATGACTGGCCATTTTCTACTCGCAAACAGTCATTTCTCCTAACTCAATTAGCCCATTAGGCAAATAGCTAAGATAGAATCCGACATGGGATGCCGATAATTAGCGAGCTAATGTTCTACAAATATCCAAATATCCAAACTCACATGTCACACTCAGACACGCTGGTAAAATTATGCGCTCACAGGCAGACCGAAACATGCTATGAGTTCCATACTTTGCAGCCTCACTCATTAGATCCTGGACAAATGCTCCGTCTGTCCATGCAAGCCCAGTGAGAGACCAGTGAAAAAGGTTGGATAATACAAGGCAGCCTTTGGTCTCCATGCTACCATTATACGGTTCTCCTCCTCTGTAAGGTCCCAATGTCTGCTACTCCCGCAATGTAGTATCCTTGTTTTCTTTTCGCAGCGATGAAGTTGACATTGCACAAGTCAAGGTTTGACAAATGACCATTTCACTCTTGTCACTCCTGTGTTTCCCGTTCCGATGCAGTATTTGATGGATATTTTAAGGGCTATTTGGTATATTATCATTTTGAGAAATGAAGAAATAGAAAAAAGAAAAGGAATATAGAGAGTGGGGCCCACCTATCAGTAGGATATAGGAAAAGATAAGGTTGGAGACCATCTTTCTCTCGGCAGCGCGGGCGGCTCGGTCGTTTGGAGCTCCCGCGAGCAAGGCGGCGGTGCAGGAGGCGCAGGCTGGCCTGGGCACTTCGGAGCCGGCCATTCGCCACCACCGCGCCGCGTGCTTCTCCTCTTCAAAAGGTAGTCATTCCTCTCCCTTTTCTTCATCCCCAAAATCAGTGAGTTTTCCCCAATTTTGGTTCATCTTCTTCTTCCCAGTTTGGTTTCGATTCTTGGGGCTTTTGGAGCCGTCGTGCCTCTGCGGCTGAGCCCGGTGTCGTCAGCGGTGAGGACCGAATCCTTCCCCTATTTTGCGTATCTCGGTTCTTGCTCCTCTTCTCGGTTGAGGTGCGGTGAGGGCTTGATCTTGCGTCGATTGGGGCTGGGTTTCTGTTGGCTGTGAGTTGAATTGGTGTGGAAGAAGAGCTTCAGTTTCTTGGTGCTTGATGCTCCTCGGGTGCATTGGGCCAATGTATCTTCAATTGGTCTTGTGCGGCATCCCCTGTACCTCGGCTTCGTCCTTTCAGTGTGTCTCGAATTGCGAAGATTCGCATTGTATCTCCGTTAACCTCGTTTGGTATTCGTGGCACAGCGAGGCGATTGGTTTTCTGAGACAGCGCGTTTCGCATGCCTTGCCTGGTTCTTCTCGATGGCTTTGAGTGCCATCCGCACTATGAGTTTGATCTTTTCAATTTTTTGCATTACTTAGCATTGTGTGATGTGCTAGTTAAAATTACATTCTGTAATCGTGTCTAGTACTGGGAGACTTTGCAAGTGATGATTGTGGGCTCGGTTAATGCTCGATGATGAAGTGATGTCAAAATTGAGATTGAATGTGACAATTGAGTATAGTTTGGTCTTGAGCTATCAGATCACTTGCTGTTTTCTCTTGTTCTGAGCATTTGATTCATTCTGTTATACTTGCTATTCACTGTAATTCTTCTAGTCAATATAATTTGTTCTCTGTGATCCAATTTTCGATCACTGTTATACATATTTGTTAATGGTATATTGATGCAAGGAACTGTTACCTGTTGTCCAACAAAGTTAGAGTTGATGTTTTGTTTAAACTTGTCTGATTAGAATAACAAGATTTTATTTTGGGCTCAATGCCTAATCTATTATAAAATAATTGTCATATTCAATTTGTGATTAAACTTTGACATTAGTGTTGTGAGGGCCAAGATTTCATCTTGTGCAACTCAACATTTGAGAGCGTATAAACAAACATTTAAATATGAGCATTATGCTGATTTTAATTGTCCACATGTTATATGTTTTGAGCATATTAGTCTGCTTAATTGACTTGAGAAGTTTACATGCTAAACTTGCTAAACTCGTTAGTTGTATGTTATTTCTGTCATTTAAATGCTGCTGGAAATATGCTTTTATATTAATAATTGCTGCTGGAATTATTTCTGAATATTTGCTAAAACCGCTAATTTTACAACAATTCAGAAAACCAATAATTCAAGAAATGGCTTCATCGTCAGATGTCATTAAGCCGGAAGTGTTTGACAGTGCCAACTTTAAATATTGGCAGGCTAAAACAAAACTATGGCTGACTGACCTCAAACTTTTTTGGGTCATTTCAAATCCTCCAATGTTCCCATTGGAAACCGCTGCTATGATGCGGTGGGAGGATGCAAACAATTCAGTCTTAGATCATTTGTTAGCCATCCTATCCAATCGGTTGTTCAACGTGTACGTTAACTTCAAGGATGCTAAGCAACTCTGGGACGAACTTGATGAGAAATATTCCAAAGGGGATAATGAGAATGAGTCATTCATAACTACTACCTACTTGAATTTTAAGATGGTTGATGGACGGTCGGTGGTTGGTGGAGAAAGGGGCATTTTGGTACATTCCCGTGGGTATAGTTATACACCTACCCTATGTACATGTCCATATTCCATAGGGCATGCTAGGTATTCCTGACGACCCCTATGGGTGGGGCATGGCTATGACACCAACCATTCTTACTTCTTCAGAGGTTAGACAGGAAGCTTCAACATTGCTCTCATCTCTGATTTGGTGGCTAGCATTACTAAACCTTTCTCTCCCTCACTTTTCTTGTTACCGCTCAATTTTGGCTTGTGACTCTCACTCACCGAAAGTGGAATCTCTCTATTTGGTGTACTTTCAATTTTCACCTCAACTTTCTTCTTATCAGCATTGACTATCTCTGTCGGTGTAAGTGGATACAAAATCACTTCTTTGCCGCTCCACTTAAACTTGTAGCAATTTGCATGCCCATCATGATAAACATGCCGATCAAACTGCCATGGGCGCCCTAACAGCAAGTGACAAACTGACATAGGCACCACATCGCAAACAATGGTATCCTCATACTTGCCAATCTTGAAGTTCACCTTCACCATATGACTGACTTTCACCTCTCTCACATCGCTCAACCACTACACATGATAAGGATGAGGATGCGGTAAATACTTTAAGCCCAATTTTGTGCACATCTCCTTGCTGGCCAGATTATGACAACTTCCTCCATCAATTATAACTTTGCACACTTTACCACCCACTGTCGCCCATGACTGAAACAAATTGCACCGTTGTGCGGTAGACTGACTCTGTGACACGCTAAGTACACGAGGTGTGCACACTAGCATATGCTCTCCATCTGGCGACCCCGGCCTACAGTCCATTCTCTCATCCTCTGTGGGATCTTCTGCAAAATCAGCAAACGGAGTAGTATCGTCCTCATCACTAGCTGAAATATACCCATCATCAGTAAGTATCATAACTTTATTATTTGGGCAATCTTTCTGAAAATGACCAACTCCCTTGCACTTGTAGCATGTCACATCACGTGAACGGCCTGTAGAACCCATCGAGGATGCCGCACTAGCAGCGGGCGCCGGTGGTCGGCGTGCCATTAGCGGCGTACTATCTGTCTTCTTTTGTGCTGAACTGCGTGTCGCAGAATTGCACCCGGTTGGGGCGGACTTGCCCGGCTGTCCCGTGTTGTACGGTGGTGCCGTGCTCGCTGAATAACGTTGTTGTGTGCAGCATACTTAGCATCTTCAATTACCTGCTTCTCAGCCTCACGTGCCTGATGCATCAACTCAACTATGTTGTTGTATTGATGATGATTAACGATCCGCCGAATAGCATAATTCATCCCAGCAAGAAAACGAGCCATCGCTTGTTCCTCATTCTCACGTACATCAGCATGTATGATAATCAGCTCATCTCTTTATAATACTCATCAACTGATTTCAACCCCTGTCGCAACCTAATCAACTTCTCATGCAGTGAGCGCTTGTAATGTGTAGATACAAAGCGCGCACGCATCTGTCTCTTCAGCTCGTCCTATGTAACAATACGTGGCTCGTGTCGTTCCATACGTTGTTGCACACAATGCTCCCACCATGTAGCAACATATCCGTCCAAAGCAGCAACGACAAGATCCAACTTGCGCTGATCAGAATAGCGATTCATGCGGAACAGCTTGTCAACTTTCAGCTCCCATGCAAGATAAACCTCTACCTCTGTAGTACCCTCAAAGGACGGCATCGTAAACTTGGGCTTTACAACCAGATCATCGGCGTCCTCATCGTGCCGACAATTGCGAGCATACTGATTATGTTGACGACGCGGCAAATAGTCGTCGAACACGGACTCGTCGCCATCATCGTCATTGTGGCGGTTGCCACGGCCTCCTCCATGGGCACCATAGTAGGCGCCGTCATGCGCGCCTCCATAGGCGCCATCGTGGATGCCATCGTGGGCGTCCAGGTGTGCACCGCCTCCTCCTGCGCCAATGCCACGGCCGCGACCTTGTGCAGGGGGACACACCGCAACCTCAGCAACAACACGGCGCTGTTTCGCCGCCTCGCGTATACACGCCTGTTTGTTAAATTATCGTTGGGGTGGTTCATCCTCGCGCTGTCGTCTAGCAGCAGCTTCCACATCTGTCTCGTCGCGCGACTTGTACGGGAGGTGAACACTCCCGCATCACCACGTGTACCCAGCTGCATAGAAGCGGTGAGATTGGCAATTGCATCGAGCAGTACCTTGTGGTTGTCATCAATGGTCACGAACAGCTTTTGGAAGTCTGACCCCAGACCATCCAAGTTGTTTTGGACACGCCCAAGGTCGCCGCGCACCTGATCGACCTCAGCCCGGAACTCGTCTCGAAGCGTGGCATGAAGTGTATGGTAGTGCATCTTTGTGATCGAAGCAGTAAGGTTACCGTCCAGATCCTTGTCCTGCTCACTTCCTGACATGGTTACAGTAGCAAAAATACCAAGTGGCAATATATGTGGAAAATAAGTGGAAATCTCTCAACTACTGTTCTGAAACAAAGAAAGTTGCACCGTTCCGAAGTAAATTAAGAGTAGCAAAAATTTACGCTCGTTGCAACGAACGACCAACCCAGATTGTGCGAGCGAATACCAAGAACGACAGCCAATACTGGACTCGGATGTTTTAGGTGGAGCTAGGTGAGGAATCCTATCAATTCAGAATTTAAAGATTGTCTAGTTAGGTAGTAATCCAAACGAGACTCACAATGCCTAATTGCTGATCGATAAATATAAGTGAGGAGTAGACAGCAACACACGCACAATGATAATGGGACTATTGCAATCAAATGAATGAGCGATAAAATGAACAATTTTGTATGGAGGCGAACGCTCGTATTGCAATAGTTCAATGAGAGACGTTAGCTAGTGCTCAAAATTGTATATGAGGGCACAAGATTGCTCAAAACTCTAACAAGATAATTTAACACTATGGCCGAAACTTGTGTCGTGTTTTTTTTTTTGCTCTCTATTTTTTTTTGGTCTCTGTTTTTTTTTGGCTTTTTTTTCTCTCTCACGGTCAAGCTTGGTCAATGCACGACCAAGCTCTAGCACTCACGGGCAAGCACTTGCTGATTTTTTTTTTTGAACTCACAGCCAACCACTAATACTCACGGCCAGCACAACTAAACAGCAAAGCTTATGTGTTTTGGAAACTCACGGCCGAACGTTCTGGTTGAACTCACGCAGCCCGTGAACAGTACCCAAAAATAAACAGTGCCCGATGCAAACAGTGTTCGGGTATGAACAGTGCACGACAACGTGAACAATGCACACTTGCGAAAACTTGGCGTCCCAAAAATCCTATGAGCAGTCCCTCGAGCACTACAACAAGCTAGTCTCAATAGGTACGAAAGGTTCGCGAATGGACCGATAGGTTCAAGAAGAAAACAATGTGCAATCTACTGATATAAGCGATGTTTAGTTGCACAGAAACAGGAAACAAATACGGACACAAAATTTTGTGGAAGGGGAACAAAAAGAGACGCGAACAGAACACGACCAGCAACTAAACACGATGAACGAGTGGATTAAGACCTAACAAAACGCACTAAAACAATACTGAATTAAACTACAGCAAAAGATGATATTTTTTGTGGCTTTTTCGGTGTATAGGATAGAAAAATAAACTACTAAATTACGGGTAAAGAGAGATTCTACCAAGTGGCCTGGAATCTGATACCACGATGATACGGGGTGGCCCGATCTTCTTGAGTAGAACCGTGGATAAATAGCGCTTGATGACGAATAACGCTCAGCTGTACACCATGCGCCAGTACACGCACTTGCAGCTCTATGAATATTCGCCAACACACACTGGGATGATCGCCGCTAAACCACGAGCGGAGATCGCCAAGCCCTTAATTCCCAGTGGAAAAGCAAATTTGACCTTAAAAATGCAGAACGAACAATTGATCGCCTAATTCTCTCTCAGAAGTCCTCGCATGAACTCTGGTTTAGAAAGAACAAGCAATAGCTATGTTTCAATTCTTATACATAAACTGGTCTGATTTACAATGGGGGTCTACCCCTCAATATATAGTCTCGGGCTAAGGGCTATTCAGTACTAATTTTTCATGTGGTACTATTCATACGCGTGCACTGTTCACGCACGTACTGTAGCACGGTACTGTTTATGGGACGGTACTGTCGTGGGTTTACTGTTCAAGGCCTAGATTCCCGCTCTGTTTACTGTTCATGGGTACTGTTCATTAGCCGATTACTGTTCATGACACAGGATTGGACTTCTTTCTTGGTTCCTCCACATGGGCTTTGTGTTTGACCGCTTGGGTCTTGATCCCTCGCTTGGTTGTATGGACATTGGCCCTCTCCTCCTTAGCCAAATGGGTCATAGATTAGCGCCTTGACCTCCTCATTTGACGGTCTTCCTTGGATGACGGCCGCATATCCTTGATCTCCGTCCATCGTTGAATCTTCATACCTGAGCACAAGCGAAACACTGTTTTTAGGTAGTATAAAATTCTCATGAAAATCAATGACATGATCATTAAGGAGCAAGTTCACCTGAGATTGTAGTTTCTTGGCACGTGCTCTTATAATTGGCCCAGTCAGCAATTCGATGCGTATATCTTGAGCATTAGGTGGAGGAGAAAAAGGTGTCGCAGGGATGCCCTCATCAGGTGATGATGCTAACGGAATTTGTGGTGGATAATACGATTCTGGTGGTGGAGTTTTAGGGCAAGTAGAGAGGCCCTAAAACAGGGAGAGAAGACTGCTCAGGCGATAGCTTTGGTGGTTATGCTAATGGTGGAATTGGTGGCGGTCTCGAAGGTGGTGTTGACGTTAGAGTTGGTAGCGAAGGTGTTCCTTGGAGTTGGTATTGGTACTGATAGAGGATGTGTTTGTGGTGATAAGTATTGGATGGTGGTGGTATGTTCGATGGCGGTGATGAGCTCGACGAAGTAGGGGCTGGTGGCATCTTCAGTGGAGGCTATAGAGATGGTATTAGTGTTGTGTGATGGTGTTAGTATGGGCGCTAGAGATAACATTGCTGGAGAGGTCCGAAGGTGGGTTGGTAGAAGGTGCAGGTCAAGGCTAGGGTGTGTGGGCAGAGGTGGTGGAAGCCGAGGGTGGCTGGGGGCGTATGGACAGAGGAGGAGGAGGTTGAGGCCGGGACAGCTGGTAGATGGTAGAGATAGATTTGATAACGTCCCTGGTGGTATTGGTGTCGAGCAACTTTTGGTCTTTGTGATAGTATCAGCTATGGAGTCGATAGTAAGTTTGGTAAAGTGCTATATTCTAGTAATGGTATTGCAATATATAACAAGATGGTCGTAATTGTTATCTTATGCTTATCTTGAAGAGGAATGTTGAAGAGTTAGTATTAAAGTTTAATAAGAGTTCAAATTGTGTGTGAGTCGAAAGTTGTGTTAGAATCGGATTGTAATCCTTATCTCTATAAATAAAGGGTGTGAGAGTCCTAAGAAACAATACACAACTATTTCCAAAATCAACAGCTCAGTACTAGAGAGTTCTAGACATAGTGATCACAAGCACTGTTACATCACAGTTGAGACTTGAGAGTTGAGACCAGCTTATTGTTTCAACTTCCAGAAAATAAAATATGTGCTTCCAGTCTTGCAGTATGGTACACACAAACTACGACGGTTGAGCCCAACATGTTGTTGCAAAACCTGATACAGTTGAGCCCAACATGTTGTTGCAAGCACTGATAGTCTGATACACAGACGGTTGCAGCAGCCGCTTGATACCTACTTACTTTCTTAGAATATAAGGGAGTCAGTAGTAGCTAGCAGCTAGTTCATGAAAATGCAGTTCATTTGAAGCATAATGATGCCTGCGATCTCCTTTCCAACAACCGCAATTCACCAATGATCGCCACCGGAATTCGATCGGTTCATGCTGGGTCCTGCGCTAGAATAAGAATAAACTGCAAAGTTGCCAAACCAAACGCTGAAACGCATAAGTGCCCCCGGATTAGTTTACCCGTGGTATGTGCTGGAAGCCTGGAAAGATTATGCACACGGGTATAGCTGCTCTGAAGTATTGTGGTTTTTGACCATGATCCTGATTTTGCAATGACATGTAGAATGGCAATATGCTAGTGCACATACAGGTCCGCAGTTTTTCTGTCCCCAATTGGTGTACCTCAATAGGTACTGCATATATATATGCAAATCTGAAGTCATAATGCCCCCCCCCCCCCTCACCAATTGTTTTAGATGAACTAGTGATTTTTTGTGTTTGTTGCACCTAATAATTTCGGCGCGACAGATAAAAAAAGTGCGTTACCGGAAATGTGTTTTTTCTCCGGTGTTTTTTTTTGTTAGATAAGATAAGCACAACATGCCATGTTCAGTGTATCTTTTGCATGAAGTGACAAGCGATCCGTTTAAAAAGAGGAACTATCAATTTAGCTTTATCCCTACACAAAGAAAAGGAAAAGAAGAGCAGAAACAATTGTTAGACGACGAGATGTTTCCTTTATAAATCTCTTTGCCATTGCTTTGCAAAACAATCCTACCAACCAGGCAACCATGGTTTCCACAAGCTCGATTGTCTTTTGGAGAAAAGATTATTTGTAGCTGAAATTTCGTATTTGTGAGTCTAGTCTACCGAAACTATCTGCCTTCGAAGTCAAATGGTTAGAGAAGTTCAGTGAACTTGAGTTGTAAACTGTAAATGCTGCCTGAAGCACAAACTTCAATTCTTCAGTAAGCTGAGAAGCTTGCTTGTAAGTCCAACAGATTCAGACATTCAGTTGCTGATGAGTATTGCCCTTTTGTCATTGCGTCAGTTGACCTATTGTTCTGCATATCCGGAGATGTTGAAGTGATTTGATACGCCAACAACCACCGCTTAATTTTCTCTGTGTGAAGGAAAAGGAAAAGGCGTTATTGTGCCAATGATGGCAATCTCAAAAGCCTAACCCTATATCTTTTACGGGATAATTCCAACCGCTTAATTTTCTCTGTGCGAAGGAAAAGGAAAAGCGTTATTGTGCCCAATGATGGCAATCTCAAAGAGTTCTCGCTGATACGACACTATTGCCAAGCGTAATAGCAATTTTAGCTTTCTTCCGATCGCAATGACAAAAATAGCATCACGGACCTACTGGCACTCGACACCTTGCCAAGACCAGTTCCCAAGGGGGCAAACTCCCTATTGCGCGCCACACGTAAAATTCAGCCCCGGCCGGACATGCCTACACCGTGCCCCAGGGGCACGGACAAGGCAAAGTCTGCCCCCCGGGGCACGGACAAGGCCATGTCGTGCCTCAGCGGTACGGACAAGGCGAAGTCCACCCCCTGGGGCACGGACAAGGCAATGTCGTGCCCTAGGGGCACGGTGGAGCTTCGACAGTCAATTCAAATTGGTTAAAAATATAATTTGACACTATTTAAAACACTATTTAATACTTTAAAAAATATTTTAACTTCTTTGAATTTTCTTCTTCTTTTTTTTACCTTGTACTCGCAGCTTCAATGTGTTATCACACGCACTACAAACAAATTTTCATAAATTTTTCACATGAAATCACGGCGTAGCACAACACGCGCAGCTTCAAACTTGGGTGTGAACTGTCGCTATCGCCACCCTTCACTGCCCTTGGTGGCTCAGTGAGTCGATGGACAGTGTATGTAAAATACTATTTGACGAGGCGATGACTGGCAGTAGTACACCGTCACCGACCGCAGCGGCGGGAGCTAGTACACCGTCACTGGCCACGGCAGCTATTATCACATGTTTTACAGGATAATTCGTGGATTCCACCAATGTATTGGACATTGTTGGACTGGAACGATGACTAGGGGTGGTGAATACAAGCACCTACTCTTTTTTAAACCCCGACGATATTCAACTTCTTCTTTACTCTAGTAGTTATGAGAGCTATGAAGTCAGAGAACAAGCATAGTAGAAGTCTTGCGTTCAAACCGATAAACCCCTAGGTCAAGGACCTACGGCTGGTCTGACCGCCTCCGGCCGACCGATCTGACCATGACCTGGCAGGTCTGATCTCCTGGCAAGCCAGTCTGACCGCTCGAACTGGCGGTCTGACCGCCGACTGCAAGAACAGCAGCCCGCGAGGATCACGAAATGACCTAACTTTTAATCCAGAGATCCAAATCCCCTAGGATTTCAAGCATAGCTCATCAAGAAGGTCAGTAACATATTCCAATCGATGATTGAGATGATCGAAGCCAAGATTCCATGAATTTCTTGGATGAGATCAAGAAGGCGCAACAATCGATGACATTCGAATTTTGATCTAAAAACTTGCTCGTGGGTGAATGATGGTCAAGATGACCCTAGATGGATTTTTCACACGTCCTAGCAAACTAGATCACAACAAAAGACCCAAGGAAACTAAAGGAACACACAAAATTCCTAAGGCATCAAAGAGAGTAATAGCAAGATAGAACTCATCTTGGGCAAACCTTACTTGGATTGATTCAAGAGATTGTAGGTTGACAACCACTCCTCCTTGGAGAACAAAAGCTCAACGTTTGAGTACTCAATCAATATATATCTCTCAAACTCTAACCTCCTCTATTTCAACCTTCCCCAAATCATAAATTATGGTTTCTTCTTGGAAGGGTTCAAGGGGTGCAAATCCTGCACCCCTCCTTTTATAGTGGAGGCTAGGTCAAGAGAGAATCTCATCGGGCGCTCATTAAGCTCACACACACAAACAGGTCTACATGCACGCGTGCTTCTCAAAGAGGATGACGAACGGGGCTTCCCAAATCTTTCTCTCCGTGATCTTCATCCTCTCTTGACCCAAACTACCTCTCCTTGTGCGGTCTCACGTCACGGTTTCTCCAAAGGTCACCAACTCGATATTTTTGGTGAAGATACCAAAATACCCCTTCTCGACCGTTCTTTGAAGACTGAGTCCAGTCGTCGTGAAGCAATCCCATTCTATTCCATGTGTAGGTTGATCAATGGCTCTCTTCATGTCATCAAGTCTCTCCCATCCGGCTCCCACCGGAACCACTAGGCACTTGCATTGACCCCCGCGCCACTTAATGCAAACCGTCGCACCGAACCTCCTGTTCGGTTATCCTTGTCCATCCTGCACCATGCATGAGTCTAATGACTTCACCCAACATCCTCGATCGTTATGGACCTTAGCTCTCCTAGCCTAGTCCCGATCATTCTAGCCATTGACTGTCGTTGACTCCAAGCCACCTGCACAACAATAGACAAAGAAATCGTTTCCTAGCATAAGTTCTTCGTAACTTGATTCACGTTAGCCAAAACATGCATCATGCAACACATATGCACTGAATCCAATGACTTTGGCCATTCCTATGAAATTCATCGCCTTCCCGGCACATGAACTGCCTCTGGTTCAAACGCATACTCTCACCTTCCTTTATGCGTGATTTTTGGCCGATTTTCAACATTCACAAGTTGAATTTTTGGTCGGTTAGACCGCCACATGTGCCCAGTCTGACCGTCGTGCCCCCGGCCGGTTATACCGCAACCAAGGCCGGCCCGACTGCCTAACTTGACAACAATATAAGATTTGTAGAAAATGGGGGTTTCTCCAAATGCCTCGACACCGTTGCCAATTGTTCAGCACACTAATATTATGATCGTATTCCCATGATATCGACAGACATTATGCATGATGTAATGCCTCTAAACTCAAAACATTACCTACGGAGTGTACCATTTTTAAGTGATTGAATACATGACTAGGATTTAATTGTGTTGATATGAAAGTAAGCATGATAAATCTGTATCAGAGATGGAAAATTTCTGAAGGGGTATTTCACTTTAACATTTTTTTTAGGAAATGACAAGAATGCCGTTATTGCATTAAAGAGGGTAGAAAGTCACAAACAAAACAGGGTAATAAAAATAGGAAAGAAACAAACAAGAAATAAATACAAAGAAAGAAAAGAAGAAAAGAAGAAAAGAAAAGGATCACTGAAACGGTGGTCACCCCAAAGGATACTCAAACAAAAGGACCGACGCTCCACAGGGCAAGTCGGATTTCTAGCTTGAGTATCCACAGGGCTCACTTGCTTATGCCAGTCCTCTAGCGAGAGTATCCGCCTCGCCTGTCAAGTGGCCCTATAACTTGGTGGCCCCACTTTGCATCCACGCCCAAGCTTCTTCCTTGATTACTGAAAGTAACCCTATTGGTGTCTGTCTGAGATGTTGAAAAATCCGTCTATTTCTTTCTTTCCAAATGTGCCAGAGTATAAGGATTATCAATGAGGCTTGGCCTTTTGTACAGATTCCATGCCCATAATGGAAAATGTCAGTCCACCAGTCGAGCATTTGTAGACGTGATGTCCATCGAGAGGGGTTTAGATTGTCTCGCTGCACCCATGTAGCCACTAGAGACCAAAACTGCCTGGCAAAAGGACACTCAACGAATAGATGCATAACCGTTTCCGGGCTGTTTGTACACAGAGGACACTAGTGGTCGTTTTGCATATGACGACGAGACAGGACATCTATTGTCGATAGCCGGTGTTGGATGAGAATCCAAGTGAAGATTTTGCACTTTTGCGGTGCCCAGATGTTCCAAATTAGTTTTTGGAATAGAGCCTCCACTGCCCCCAAGAACTGCACTTCAAAAGCCGATTTAGCTGAGTAGTCGTCTGGGGTTGTCTACTTCCAATATATATCGTCCCTATGCTGAGATAGCATGACCTATCGAGTCATGGAGTAAATTTTGACAAAATCCAACAGTAGATGCATGGTAATTCTTCTTCCGAGGACAGCTACTCATTTTTCTTCACGCATTGCATCCCTCACCGTTCGATTTTTCCTTGCTGCAATACGAAATAATCTCGGAACCAGTTCTTTGAGTGGCATTGTACCTAACCACTTGTCCTTCCAAAAATTTGCCTTATCTCCATTGCCAATGCTTATCGTTGTAGATGCCCGGAACAAAGCCTGGTCCGTCTCTGTTATCGGTAATGGCATCCCATTCCATTGCTTTTCCAACGCCCTCCATTGGTACCAAAGCCATCAGAGTCGAAGTGCACGACTAAACGGCTCTAGGGCCAACACCCCTAGCCCGCCAAAATTTTTTGGTTGACACACCCTACTCCAATTTACCCAACATTTCCCACCAAAGCAAGTGTCTTCTCTAGTCCAGAACCAAGCTCTTCGCCGCATATCTATTTGCTTTATGACCCAAGCCGAAAGCTCTGTCGTTGTCTGGTGGTATGTTGGTATGGATGAGATGACCGTATTTAGCACCACTAGCCTCCCTGCACGAGACAGCATGTTCTTCTTGTATCCACTTAGTCTAGCTTGTACCTTGTCCAAAATTGGTTGGAACTATGTCTTCCCTGGCTTGCGGCGGGATAGTGGGAGGCCAATATAGTTGCACGGCAGCTACAAACGAGTAGCCAAAAAGTTTTCCAAAATATCATCTCGGCGAAGCGACTGGCATTGGATTGGTATGACGGTGCTTTTGGAGATATTTATGATTAGCCCCGTTATCTCTCAAAAAATCTGTAAGATCTCTTTCAGACTATCAACGTCTTCCTTGGTTGGTGACAGGAAAATCATTGCATCGTCAGCATACAAAGACAGTCTTGCTTTCACTGATCTTCCATCGAGTGGCGCTAGCCATGCATGTTGATTTGCCCTTTCCATAATATAGTGCAGAGCGTCAATTGCTAGGATAAATAAGTAAGGTGACAAACAATCCCCCTGCCGCACCCCGCATTGGTGCCTTATGTTAGGTCCCTGAATGCCATTTAGTACAATCTTTGACGTTGAAGTGCCAAGCAGCATCTCAATCCATGCCCTCCATCAGCTGCCAAACCCCCTATGATGCATCATGTCTAACATATAAGGTCAAGAGAAGGAGTCGAAAGCCTTTGCAGTATCCAATTTTAACAAGAACATTGGAGTCCCGGACCGATGATAGCTCCTGGCAATGTTTTGTACATAAAGGAAGTTGTCTTGAATAGTCCACTTTTTTATGAACGCGCTTTGACTAGCGGAGACTAGAACATCCATGTATTTCGAGAGCCTGATGGAGAGCATCTTCGATAGAATCTTGACTATGCTGTGAATCAGGCTAATCAGCCTGAATTCGGAGACCTCGATTGCCTGATCCTTTTTTGGAAGGAGTATTATATTAGCTGTGTTTATTTTCTTGAAGTGTAAGCCATTCAGAGAGTACACTTTCTGAAACACAGATAGAACAGTCTCTTTTATTGTTTCCCAGCTTGCTCTGAAAAAATAGCCAGTGTACCCATTCGATCCCGGGGCTTTATCCACCAGCATTTCATCAATTGCTGCCTTGATTTCCTGCTCAGTGAAGGGCCGATCCAAGTCGGTAGAGGCGTTGGCCGATAACTCTTTCAAGCCCAGAAGGTCCCAGTGAAAGGTATGCGTCGCCGGTTTTGTAGTGCCTAAGATCTCGGTGTAATTCTTGGCCAAGGCCTCCTCCTTCTCTAAGTGCAGTATGAAAGTGTTACCCTGATGCCTCAAAGAGTGGATTAGCTTCTTCCTTCTTCTGGAGTTTGCTTTTAAATGGAAGAATTTTGAGTTTGTGTGTCCTAACCGCAACCAATTCAGCCTAGAGCGCTGTTTCCATTTCATCCTTTGTATGGCTGCTAATCTCAGGATTCTAAGCTTGAGTTCTTTGTACAGATCATGCTCTTCCTGAGAGAGTTGACGCTGTTCTTGTGCTTTGTCACCTAAGGACCACCTCCAGAGCCATGTGCATCTGAGATTTATAGTCACCAATTTGGGATTTACTCCAAGTCCTAAGGGCCCTTGTAGTTTTTTGCATTTTAGTTAGCAACCTCTTTATCGGGTCCGCCTCCTGTACTAGCTGGGACTAAGCCTCCTAGACTATTTCATTGTATCCTATCATCAGTGGCCAAAATTTTTCAAAGGTAAATCTTCCAGGAGCTCTAATCCGATCTAAATCGGATATTAGCAGGGGACAACGATCATAGATAAAGGAAGAAAGTGAGCGCAAGAAGGAATCTGGGTATGCTAAGTCCCATTGTAGGTTACACAAGGCTTTGTCAATCCTTTCTAGAGTAGGATTGCGTTGGCCATTGAACCAGGTGAACCTGCGATCTTGAAGGTGGATCTCTTTCAACTCACAATGGTTAATTGCCACTCTAAACTGTCCCATTCGCCTTTGATTTAGGTTCAGGTTGTTCTTATCAGATGCTTGATAGATAAGATTGAAATATCCAATGATCAGCCATGGCCCATCGATGCCACTATGTATGTGTTTTATCTCCTCCAAGAAAGCTTGCTTGTGCTAGTCGTTATGCGGGCCGTACACGATGGTCAGGAACCAAGAATGAGCGCCATCTTGCGGGTTTACCTTCAACGTGATGGACTTGTTTAGTATGAGCGGGCTGTCTATTTGCATCAGAGATTGGTCCCAACAAACCATTATACCTCCCCTAGTTTCGTTAGTCGGTTTGTATACCATGCCTTGAAGCCTTCCACCTGTAATCTCAGTTACAAGACTCGGTGCGACCGCTGCCAGCTTTGTTTCTTGCAAGCAAAGAATAGAGCACAAAGTATCAAACACCAACTCCCGGATAGTCTGTCTTCATGTCGGAGCGTTAATGCCTCTTACATTCTAGTTTAGAATTTTGTAGGGTCTTGACATAAGAAGAAAGCACCATAATAAAAGCTGGAACACACAACATCTATATATTCTCACATGCTTAACTACTACAAAGCATTTTGGGTACCTGCAAAAGAACAACAACACACCCTAGCCTAACCAGCGTTGTGAACCACCATATGCTAGCAATGCCCTACAAATAGGGGATAGGCGCAACGGACTACCAGAGAACATGTACCTTGCTAGCTTAGTACCTACTAAGAGGGATACCCAAAGTGCAAACAACATGAAGAGACAACACTGCTCATGCTCCTATTACTACTAAACATCAAACACACGACACTTATGCCGCCGCAATCTCCTGGACAAGCACCAAGAGGTCCTCGGCAGTGAGCCCCATGGCTGGGAGATCCACTTGCACTTTGCCTTCAACTCCCACTAAGGTCTTGATGGCTTGCACGGTATCTGGGTCTAGTGGATTACTGAGGATGGAGATGAAGCTCTCCTTTGCTACCTTAGTCAGTTTTTGAGCCACACCCACCTCTAAGCTACCACTCTTCTTTATTGTGAGACGGCCACTGCGCCGAACTGAGGGAGCCTCCAGCAAGAGGGTCGCCGCTGGCTGTCCAAGAACTGAGGGTGGACGGTGGCATGCAAGGTCGCCAGGCAGTGGGAGAGGCTGAAGCTTGTTCTTGGTCTCCCTAACCTCCCCAGCCCCTACGTTAGTGAAGTCCTCTTGCTCCAGTTCGGATAGGGGGCTCGGACTATTCCTCCTGAGGATGCTGAGTTGACAAAGGCACCGAAGGCACATGATCCAGGGGTGCCACCATGTCCACCTCCTTGGTCAGGCTCTAATCCAGGACAACTTCTAGTAACATAGGGTCTTCACGGTGGATTGGTGCAACGTGAACAGGGGCCATTATGTCTACTTCCGTGCCTAGCTCCAGTAGAAGGCCGCCAAATGTCGTCGCTATACCATCGTATCCATCCGGGTCTTGCGGCAGCACCCAGCCCTCTAGAGGATTTTTGCAAGGCTCTGGAGTGGTCTGGCTCATGCTGTTCTTGTCATGAAGATGATACCTTCGTGGTGGAGATCTTGTCTTGGTGCGACCACTTGAGCCACCCCCAAAGATTCATCTTTGGCACATCGCCTGTAGCAACCAAAAGGTGAACGTGACCGGCGCTGGCCTTGAGAGCCCTAGCAGGAAGAGCCCCTGCAGGCCGTGGACCGCCCTCGGCCCCAACCGAGCACATGGTCGCGTTCCTTGAAGTAGGACTGATCACGCCCCATCCTGTCTTCTCGATCATCATCGTCATCATCATTGCGCCTTGGGCCTAAGCGCGAATGAACATCAACTGGCATCCTTCTTGGCTGCCGCTCCACTCCGTCAGGAACCCCCGCCGTCTAGAAGAAGTGTTCCCTCTTGGGAAACTCCTCCTGGGGGCCATCCGGATTATCTCTCTGGTTCTGACCGCCGGTGGGAGTGTGGGCACGTGGCGAGAAGTCTTCAAGGATGCTCAGGCGTACAAGCACGCGGTATCTGTGGCCCTCCCTCGAAGCGCCGATAGGGAAATGCTGGTCCGCGTCATGAGCAGGCTCCACCGGAGGGTCGAGGAGTGTGAGGTGGGTGCTATTCGGAATTGCATCAGGGTCGTGAACCCACACCCACACTCCCCAGATATTGGTGTTCCGCTCCCTCTCCCGAGAGAGCTCATCCGCACCCTCAAACTGGCAGTTCCCTCCTGCCACGTGCTCGACCACAGACGGTCGCAAGGCAAAGAGTGATACGCCCTCTGAGTAGAGGAGGGCGTGGTACCTCCAAATGTTACGATGGGAATCAGCCTTGTAGTCCCATTGCTGGAACTGGAACTAATAGCCATCAAGTGAGCATCCACCTGTCTCTAGAGCCATGTCATGCTGACGTTCAGTATCAAACTCAATGAGGAAGTCTTCAGGAAGACAGTGAGATACATGGATGTCTCTTAAAGGAATGCGGAGTCTCACTTGAATGGCCCTTGCCACCAGGCTTGGTGGCGGATTTTGCTGAGCTCCCACCACTGACGCGAGGACTGCCGTGTCACAGAGGCCCAGGAGCTCAGCCTCCATATCCTGGGTGATGGTGTGGGTGCAGAAGCCCTCTGCCATCCTGTTGATGGCCTGACCAGCAGGGTAGTCCTCCATGTTGCGCTGCGACGAGCAGTAGGGTGCGATGGCAAGCTGTTGCTTCAGAGGAAGGCGATGGAGAGGCAGAGCTTGAGGCTGAGAATTGTGACGGCGAAGGCGATGGTTTGGCTTTTGAGGATAGTGACGAGCTAAGTGGCCATTTTCTCTACACCTAAGACATCGGAGCGGAAATCTGCAATGTGCTATTTTGTGACCTCTAGCAAGACACCTGAAGTAAGCGTCTGAATGGGGAGGGGGGAAATCCAAACTGTCGCTTTGCCCGGTTGGTGGAAAATTCAATGCGACGAGTCTGATGCGAGGATTCTGCCCCGTGCCGAGTTCGCCACCAGTAGCGTGGTAATACTTTGTGCCAGCCACCCTACTCAGTCTTGCCGAAATTTCCATGAACACCAACCACTAACCCCCAACTACCCTTGGACTGAGTTCCTTTATTGAGAGCGGCAAGTCTCGCTTTGTGCACCCATATAGAAGGCTGCACATTCAATTTGGGGAGCAAAGGGGAGGAACCTGTCGACGATCAAATCGTCGATCTTATGAAAATAAAAGGAGGAAAATGACGAGAGTATCTTCAAGAGAATGGAAATTTGCTCTTTATTTATATGAACTGGGTTTACAAGACTTGACTAGGGACTATCTCCAATTACATCAATGTCTTGAATACTACCGCTTCGCTTCGTGTTGCCTTCGTTGTTTTTCGTTGTTTGTTGTTGTCTCTTTGTTGTTTCTTTGTTGTTTCTTTGTTGTTCTTCTTCTCGTCTTCTGCGCTTCACCATTAAATAACTCCCGAAGGGACGGCAGTTACCCCTGGAGAAGACGTCTCTGATGAAACGTTACAACCGGTTGGAGGTTCAAGGTAGTTAACAATGTGCTAAGTGCCTTGTGGTTAAGTATTTGTGAGACATTTAACCGCAAGGTGATTTATCGTCAGAGTCTTGTATGCATCGTAAGTTATGGGATGTTTAGCACGTGTTCCATTCATCATACGGTTATTGGTACCTGTTCATAGCATTTCGAAGCAGACCACCGGTGGAACCTAGTCCGACCAGATACCCATCGTAACCTCTGAAATACTTACGACCCGATGGGGTCGCTAGTTTTATGGGTTACGACCATGGAGACGTATGGTCTTTCTATGTATTTAAATTAATACACAGAGGTTTTAATCCTCGTCAGCTAGCCCCCGAACTTTAAATGAACAGGTCGTGTGAACGCCTTCCCCCGATGAATTCATATCGAGCAGACCACCAATTAATGTCGTGACATCCGAGGTGATTTTGTGTTCATTTTAAAATTGAGAACTTGCCTTGGGAACCGAAGAATTTCTCTGTCCGTTGGGCAAAAAAGAAGCTTTTTGCCGTTCAAACTTTTATGGATAAACTCCGATCATAATTCAAAAGACCCGAGGCTATAAAATCCCCATCGCTAGACTTTTTGGATTCCTTATGCTTCCAGATCCCCTTTTCTGATCTCTTTCATCCAGAAAAAAATCTTCGTCCTTCCTTTTCTTGTTCTTGACCACAAAAATCTCCTGCGAGTTCTCGCTCATCCTCAAGGATTTTCATCATGTCGAGCAAATCACAAAGTGGTTGCCGTCGGAGTTGAGCAAGAAAAAGCTTGAAGCTTTGGAGAAGATCGTAATGCTTAGGACAAGAATTTGATCGATGGAGATCAGCTTTTGGAGAGCATTTCCCAAGTCGCGAAGATGAGGAAATTCCCGTTTTCCTCGCCTACATCGAATGTGGGCTGAGATTGCCGGTACACAAATTCCTTCTCCGTGTTCTTGAATTCTATGGAGTGGAATTAGTGAATTTGGCCCCAAACTCCATCGCCAACATCAGTATCTTCACATATTTGTGTGAAGCATACCTGGGATTGCCTCCAAGTTTGAGGCTCTTCAGGTATTTTTACCGAATGGTGATGGGGAGATCTACGGAGACTCCCAGGGAATGTACATTGCGTCTTCACGACGGAAAGGCCGATGAGTACATTCATATGTACTCAAAATCCTCGTGGTCGTCATGGAAGAAAAACTGGTTCTATATGACGGTTACGAGGGACGACGGCCCCTATTTCGCCGGAATGAGAGCAACGAAAAATCCCAAATGGAGAAAGACCGTGGAGAAGATAGGAGTGGTCGGGTGATGGGTGGATGCCATCTACAATCTACGAGTCAAGGGCTTGACCTCTTGGTATGTGGTGAGGGATTTCACCAAACGTCAAATAAGCCCATTAAAGCTTCGGACTCACTCCCTGATCTGGTCCATTGGTCGTGATGAAGCTATCTCAGGAGGTGGTAAGTCTTTGAGATAACTCCAACTAGTATTTTCATTGGATTAATGTATTACCTTAAAACATGTTCTTGTCTTATTTTCTCTCTTCTTTTGAAGTTCTTTCCTCGAGGAAGTTAGAGAAAGGATCAGCCGATCTGCTGCAGAGAGCCCGGAGAAAATTTGGATTTCTGAGATCTTGGCCATAGTCTCTATTGAAGAGAGAATAACAAGGCTTAAGGTAACAAATCTTTTATCATGCACACATATATATATATTCTCCGATCGGGTTTTTGATCATGCTCGTTGTTGTAGGTGGTCGGGTTGCGAATTGCACACACCTTGGTGAGGATAAACATCCCACCGTTATTCCAACCGACTCGTGCCTGATGCTTCGGAAGAGGATGGATCTCCGAGGTAATGTAACATTTCAAAAGAGATATACATATAGTTTAGATAAAAGATTTCATCACTTAACCAAATTCATTTGTTGGTTTAGGTGGAGAAGGTCAAGGCCACCAAAGACGCGACCACGGAGGTTGTCGAGCCCTGTGATGGTCGTTAACGACTGCATTATTTGTTGGAACAACTGATATGGAGGCAGGTCAAACTACTCCGTCCGACCAGGTCATCAAGGACGTTGCTTTTGACGAGATGATCGAAAACATCGCATCTGATATTCTGTTGGATAATACAACAGACTTGGCCAATCCTGCCGGTTTAGAACCGGTAGGGTCAGAAGAAAAGAAAAGGAAGGAGATGCAGATTTTTTACTGCGCGTTTCAAAGTTAAATCCCGGAAATTAACTAGGTACGCCCAAATGAAAGTGGTCGTATAAGAACATACCTTTAATAATTTCTTTGATTTGATGCATCTCTCCCTTCTCTTTTTAACTTCCCTTATTTGCTTGGTATAGGTCCTCTGGAGTTCCGGTTGTTTCCACTGTGTTCCTTCGAGGACCCAATACTGAAAGAGGTCCATGAGCGACCACTTCCTGTGATAAAGTTCCCGAGGAAAAGGTGGTTGGAAAAGCCCCGAGCAAAGCGCCAAGGCCAACAGCTTGAGTTGGATCCATTGGTGGTCCTAACTCCTTCTGCGGAGGTAGATGCCCCTAAAGGCCCTCAACAGGTTCCGACCATTGTTGGTAACTCTCCTCAACCTTACAAGTTCCCTTTTCGCCCCCGATTTATTGAGGATAAGGAGCTTGACGAGGCGTGGGGAAAGATATCGGACCATCAAATCAAAATGCATCCTGACTCCATTTTTGGTGGATACAATGATTTGGCAATCGGGTAAGTCTCTCGACCGGTTTCATAATCTCTCCTAAAAAGTCTTTTAGACAGATTTAAGAGGAAAATGCTATTTGAACAAAGATATGGTCGAGAACTTTCTTTGTGGTCTGAGGATGACCAATGGATTAAAGATTTGGAGCGAAATACTCGAATTAGAAAGTAAGAATTTTCCCTTAGCCTTTTTTCTTTCTCCAATGCTTCGTCCTTTGTTAATTATTCTCCTTATCGTATTTGATAGATTTGGAGAAAATAAAGAAGAGATCTTGGCCGAGAGAGCCAAAGGCGCCTCGCTTGAAGAAGAAATCAAAGCTAAGGACCGGTCGATCCGAGGCTACGATCGACAAGGAAAATCTTAACAAAAGAATTGAAGGTAATAGGTCGAGACTTGACTTATTATTTTCCGCCAATTATTTTTTGCTTATCACCCATTTTACTCTTGCAGAGCAAAAACAAATTTTGGTCGAGTAGAGAAAACTCAAATTTGAGCAAGACAAGGAGGCGCTCTCATTCAAAGTCTAGATGAAAAGACTATATTTTTGAACAAGATGATTTTTGATATGAGATCGGGATCAAGCTCGCCTACCTTAAGAGATCCGAGAGAGAAAATGAACTATTTTGGTCAACTTCTAGAGGATCTTAACAACCCGCTCAAGACTACTTGGAAGAACTATGCCCGAGCCATGAAAACAAAGGCGTTGCTAGTGGAGTTAGTTTTGCTTTGGCAAACTGAAAGCTTCAAACCCTCTATTGATTTCCAAGTCGTCGAAGATGACTTCAAGCGCCTCCCGAGGAGGCAACCAAGTTCATGGAAGAACTCAAGCCACTTGGAGATAAAGTAGTAGAGGAAATGGAAATCGGATCTCCATCAAGCGAGAATTAGTGCAGGAATATTTCTAGAGTAGATTCTCGCAAAAAGGGTGTAAAAATATTGAATATGTGTAAGACTTACCTTTTATGTCGAGTTAACAATGTCTTTTGTTTTATCTGCTTGACTATTTTATAAATTCTCACATACCTCCTAGCCTCGAACGCTTCATAGTAGAAGAACATTACTATGCAAGCGTGTAGCCAAGAAAGAGAATAAAAGTTGAAACCATAATTTTGAAGGTATGTACCGATATGAAGTCAAAACCGATCGTACCAACATTAGGAAATCATTGTGGTGGAACCGACTTATGACTTAAGCTTAGTTAGAGATCCTTGTTTGCTATGATCGAAATACCAAGCAAAAAGTTATATATGGTTGGATAAAAGACCTTGTATTGCGACATAAAGAGAAATGCAAAAATGAATGCAGCAAATATTATAAGTGAACTTTGTTCATATCTATTATCCTAAAGTCTGGTCGGAAGGAATGCTTTAGATCTGAATTCATATATCATATTTCGTGAAACGTGTTGGACTCTCTATCCGATCGTAGCGAGGATCATAAGAAAAGGACCGTCGCTAGGAAGCTCCTTCCAGTGGGCAGGACCACGTGCGAAAAAGGAGAGACTTCGACTAGGAGGCTTTCCGTGTCCCGACCAGTAGCCAGATATGAGCAAAACAGAATCGTGAAATAGTGAAAATATAACCTCCAAAATCTTTAAGCATATCGTTCAGTATGGAAAGTTATTTGTACAATGCTCCGATTACTCATATATTTCTTGAAGAAAAGAATGTTGTCATGCGTGGTAAAATGCTCACGTCTAGGACAAATCTGACGTCATTTACTTAGAAATCATTGCGAGAGTAATAGAGATCCTTTAGAAAGGATATTAGAGAGAAAAAATTGTCTTCTCTAACGGTTTAAATTGACAACCATATCGACCGACCTATATGTATATATATATATATATATATATATATATATATATAAGCAATGTTACTTATTATGATTTGTAGAAAGTAAATGAATTTATTGAAATTGAAAGAAATGAAAGCAATAATTAAACATAGAACTTACGCAATTGATCAATGTTCCAAGAACTTGACAAAATTTGCCCATCAGACATAGCCGACAGACGGAACACGGTCGGGTAACCGACCACAAGTGTAAGGACCTTCCCATTTGGGGAAAGTTTATTGCGATTTGCTTGGCTCAATTTTTTCGAGAACGGATCACCTCTGAAAGAAGGTCATGCGAGGTTGCACCTTACGACTATGGTACCTTCGCATGGCTTGTTGGTAGACTGCTGATCGTACAAGGGCTTGGTTTCGTCGTTCTTCAAGGAAATTGACATCGTCGAGTCTTCGTTCATTCTGATCGTTTTCGTTAAAGCGATCAATTCGAGCAAAGCCAATTTTGAGTTACGGAGGAAGCATGGCTTCACCCGTAAACAAAAAGAATGGTGTTTCACGGCCGCGACGATCGTCGTGGTTCGAATGGCCCATAATGCGACGGAGTTCTTGAACCCAAGCTCTGACCGCTTGATTAAGCGGTGAATACTCGGCGTTTGATCCCTTGCATAATGATACCATTAGCCGCTCAACTACCCCGCTGCTTTGTGGATGAGCAATGAAGCAAAATGAACTTTTACACCAAGTTCATCACTGAATTCTTGAAATTGATTTGCTAGTGAGCTGGGCACCATTATCTCGTGATTATACGACTAGGTACACCAAATCGTGTGATCACATTTTTCATTAGGAATCTCTTAGCGGCCTCGCTTGTTATTTTAACAACCGGCTCGCCTCGATCCATTTTGTAAATGTGTCAATCATGACGAAAAGGAATTGAAGCCCCGGTGCTCTGGGGAAAGGTCCTGAATGTCTAGTCCCAAGGTTGCAAAAGGCCAAGAAAAAGGAATTGTTTGTAAGGCTTGTCTTACCGATGTACTAATCGCTATGAAACCGACATTGCACGCGCCGTCACAAGTTCTTTTGCATCATGAAGGCGATTGGCCAAGAGTATCCTTGCTCAAGGCTTTCTGACCGAGTTACATGGAATGATGTGCTCCATGAGACTCCTTCATGGATTTCGGTTAGCAACTTAATGCCATCCGTTTGAGATATGCATCTCATCAACACTCCATGAGATCCTCGTTTGTACAAGGTACGTTCAATTAGAGTGTATGATTTGGCTTTTCGTGCTATACGATCAGCCTCTACATCATCTTCCAGAATTATGTCATGCTGAAGATAATTGTAGATCGATGTCATCCAATCTCTACCTTGATCGTGACAGCGCCAACCGTCAACGACCTATGGAGCATCCATGTCCTTTTGATCGGTTTGTTCGATCTGTAAAGAATCATGTATGTTCTCGGAAGGCTCGACTACCGAGGGTGAATCGAGTTGCTCGAGAAAAACTCCGGGCGGGACGGTTGACCTTGTGGAGGCCATCCGTGCCAACTGGTCTGCCAGAAAGTTTTCCTTTCTAGGAATATGTTGGATCTGAAAACCGAAGAAGTGCTTTTGAATTTTCGTACTTCCGCCAGATAAGATGACATCTTGGTACTTGAGCATTGATACTCTTTCCCTATTTGATTCGCTACTAGTTGAGAATCGCCTTTCACTAGCAATCTGCGAATCCCGAGTGAACGAGCCGTCAAGTCCCGCCAAGAACCTTCATATTCTCGCCATATTATTTGTGGCGAGAAAATTAATTGGATGGCGCTTGATGTGTTCGCCATGAGGGATATCAGATCACTCCGGCCCCGACCCTTTTAACATCAAAGAACCGTCAAAGTACATTGTCCACTCCTCGTGGTGCTCATAGACGGGCCCTTGGGTGGGTTCAGGGTTTGTCCATTCGGCAATGAATTCTGCTACTACCTGGGATTTTATCGCTGTTCGTGAAATGAAATGGAGGTCAAACGCCCCTAGCTCAACCGCCCATTTTGCTATTCGTCCTGATGATTCCCTGTTTCCAAGGACTTGACCAAGGGGATATCCTGTTGGTACGACCACTTTGTGGGCCTGAAAGTAATGCCTTAGCTTCCTTGAAGACATAAGGAGACCATAGAGCAACTTTTGTACCTGTGGGTACCTTTCCTTTGGTCCATGTAAGACCTCGCTTACGTAATAAAGCGGTCGTTGAATATTATCTCTTTCCACGACCAAGACACCGCCTTGTTTATGGAGTTCTTTGCCACATACATTAGCAAGTGTTTCTCCGATCTCGAGAGACTAAAACCGGGGCACTTGTAAGGTACTTTTGAGTTCTTCAAAGGCATCGTTTGCCTCTCTAGTCCATTCAAAACTCCCATATTTTCGGAGAAGCTTAAAGAAAGGTAACCCTTTTCTCCTAACCTTGCTATGAAACGACTTAGCCGCCATCTGTAGGTTAGTTTTGGACTTCCCTCTTGGTGGTGGAGGTCGATCCGTCGATGGTCGCTATCTTTCTTTGGATTCGCCCGATACCTCTAGCCGAGACTAGGAAACCAAGCAATTTTTCAGTGAAACTCCGAACACACACTTTTAGGATTGATTTTGAGGTTATGCCTTCTCAAGTTCTTTGAAAGTTTCTTGTAAGTCGAGATGTGATTGCTAGCGTTGGTAGTCTTTACGACGGATCATCAACGTAAGCTTCTAAATTCCGACCTATTTGCGGACTAAAGGTTTTTGCATTAACCTTTGAAAAGTTGCACCGGCGTTTTTGAGACCGAGCGGCATCTTAACATAACAATAAGTGCCATATGGAGTGATGAAGGAAGTTTTCTTCATCCTTTTTACACATACTAATCTGGTGGTACCACGAATACGATCTAAAAACTTAGTAATTCGCACCAGAGGTAGAATCTACTAGGCGATCAATGCGTGGAAGGGGAAATCGCCCTTCGGACAAGCTTTATTAAGATCTGTAAAGTCAATACACATTCGCCATTTCCCATTATTCTTTTTAACCATTACAGATTAGCAAGCCCGAGGGTGGTTGACTTCACGAATGAATCCAAATTTTGAGGAGCTTGTCAATCTCGACCGATTGCCTCCTTCCGATCGGTGCAAAACGCCACGGCTTCGCTTGATCGGTTTTTATCGGCCGAGAGCTAGCCTGCTCGATCACCTCCCGGGGGACTCCGGGCATATCGGACGCCTGCCAGGCGAATACGTCCTGATTTGCTCGGAGGAAGGAGACGAACGACTCTTCCTATTTAAGATCGAGCCTTGCTCCGACCAGAATCTTGCGAGCAGGTGGGCCAGGATCTTCTGGTCCAGGTAACGACTTAGCGCTGTCCAGAGAAGTGCCTTTGTCGAGGTATACCTTTTTTGTCTGGTCGGAGGGTTTTGGTGTCATCTTCGGTCTTGTGTGCTTGGCCTGCATGGCAGATGAATTAGCCTCTCGGTCGGGAGTTCATCGACCAGTTCTAAGGATTTTCGATCACATGCATAAGCCATTTTACGATCACCCTAACAAAGTGATGACTCCTTTAGGCCCCGAGCATTTTCAAACTTTGATAACCGTAATGCGTGGCTATCAAGAATTTTGCTAACGCCGGTCGACCAAGAATTCCGTTGTATCGCGGATTCAAAGTTTACTACATCAAACGAAATTTTTCCGCTCGAAGTTATCAGGCCTTCCGAACGTAACCGGTAAGGAAACTTGTCCTATCGGCTTAGCGGTGGAGCCAGAACTATGCCGTGAAAAGCATATTTCACTGATTTCACCTTTGACATGGGGACTGCATTTCTTCTAAAGCTCCGAAAATAATATATTCAAAGAACTACCTCCATCTACCAAGACTCGATTAACCCTACAATTATTAATGGTTGGTTCAACAACAATAGGGAACCTACCGGTCGAGTCGAAGGAATGGGGCAATCATCTTTTTGAAGGAAATCGCAATGTCAGACCACTTCGATGGCTTGATAGTGTTCGGGATTCGACGAGGTTGATCTCCGCCCACGGCCTTGAGATGACGCTTGATTCGTATGAAGAAGATCCTCCAAAAATCATGTTGATGTGTGTTGGGGATCCCGGTACTCCATCTCTTCGCCGCCATCCTTGTCCTTTTGGAGCTCGTTTCCCGGGTTCGGTATTGCGGAAATGGTCCATCACCGCATAATAATCTTCCAATTTCTTTTGCCAAACTAGACAGTGCGTAGATCATGCCACGTCACCGTGAAGTGGACACCACTTCTTCTTTTTCAGGATCCCTTCGAGACTTTCGCTTTGCCCGACCGGTGTAGTCCTTTTGCCCTTCATGAATTTATCCGAACAGCTAGGACCTCCTTGTCGTCGGATCTGCGGTTCTTCTTTTTCTTGAGAGATTTCTTGTTCTTTTTCTCTCGATTTGTCCAGTGGTGAGGAATCTTGTCTTTCCGATCAATGGCTTCAAGACCACTCGATTGTTTTATTTGGCGGTGGCATACTTGTCGGCCATATCAAAAGCTCAACGGTTGTCCTTGGGGGTTCATTGCTATGTCCTCCGTGAAACCGTCGATTCCTCGAACTGCTTTTGAAGGCTGAATAATGAAGATTCTGCGACCTCGGGAATAGAGTTGCGAACTTGGCTAAACCTCTTGATGTATTGGCGTAGAGTCTCATCGAGCCTTACCGAATCGGTGGAGATCATCCTCCTTTCGATGCATCGACGCACCTCGAAATTCGCAATCGAAGATCACAGAGTTGCTCCCTAAGTATAGATTGTTCCGACCGGTTGGTTCAACAACCACGGCCAAGGCGAGATCCTTCGAGCACGGTGGGTAAATAGTTGGCCATCACATTCTCGCCGCCTCAAAGACTCGATGGCGGTGGTATAGATTTGGAGAAATTCCAACGGATTTTGAGTTAGTTAAACTTGTCCAAATTGGCCGGTCGGAACCGGTTAGGCCAACGCACAGCTTGGAGCCCTGCAGAGAAAGCCCTACAACATGTGATTGATTCATGACGCCTTCTCTGGGAAGGTGCCGGATTGTAGTCGGTCGGAGACCGGTTCCTAAGGTTGGAACGCTGGAACTCCGGTGTGCCGATCCGGTCGTGGACATTGGTATGATGTCTACGACCGCTTACTTGATTGAGACGATGCCGAAGATCGTCCGGTCCGAGCGATGGTTCTTCTCGACGTGATGGGGGAGTGGCTTCGTGAAATAACCTTCTCCCTCATGACTCCTTGGTGGAATCGCCGAGAAAGCCTTGGCATCGATTGCTCCGAGTATGACCATGCCGCCCCGGTGAGGAGGAACGTTGAGATGAAGTCATAGTTTGACTCCTGAAACCCTTTGTTCCCGATATGCCTCAATCTGTTGCATGGTCTCTTTGGAGAATTCGGATACCGCCTACAAGTCGCATACAAAACACGAGTTTCGCTAAAGCGAGGATCGTAATTATTTAATATATCTTGAACACGTTGCAAGTTTTGTACGATTCATGAAGGTCTCGGAGGTTCAGGTGGTAGTAGGTGTACGCAAACTGAACCCTCACCCGACCCTCGATTTGATCGCCCTATCAACTATTCTAGGTGGGGCGGTGCGAGTAATTAGTTGATGGGCGTCGATCGGTTCCTTGGCCTCCGGTAGATTGGTGCTTGACGGCGGATCATCTCTAATAACACGTGATGGCGTGGTAGAGAGTGTAGGACCGTGCAAGGCATCTTGATTCTCATCTCCGATCGCGTTGACCTCGTGCCTCCAAAGATTGATCTTCCGATGAGCTTCCATCGTAACTAATGGAGAGCTTATCGGGGCTTCGCGAAGTTTCCACGACGGAGAGCGGTCGGAGATGAGCACCTCGAGGTTTCTCTCGGCGATTCGCGATCTTGCCGATCGTATCTTGGCGTGATTATCCCCCGTGGTTTATGACGATGGAGGCTTCATCGACACCGCTTACGGATGTCGGTTGACTCGAATCGCCGAAGTTGTAGGAGAGTATCTTTCACCATAATTTCGCCGAGGGTATAGAGATTCTCGAGTAAAGGTGCTGAAATTTCTTCACTGTTTTGCGGCCGGAAGGCGGGCTTGAAGAGATCTGACATTCCAAATCGATCGGAATGGCGGGTTCCTCTGATGCGCCATCGTAGCGGTGGCGCATCCTCATCCATCCGACCGATCTCGCTATCGTCGGCGATATCTGGCCGCGAGGAGGAAGATGAGGATGATTTGCCATTTTCCTCCATGGCACGAATGCATCCTTCCATGTCGAGGTCGGCGTAGTCCGCCAAGTCGAAACAATTCTCCTCGTCCCAAACTCGGGCATACTCGCATTGGCGATTCTTTGGAATTTGGGTGAGGATTTGTGAAAAGAAAAGTTTCTTGAAAAACTTACGTCTTCTTCCCCACAGACGGCGCCCGACTATCGCATTTATCAAATCGCCGATCTTATGGAAATAAAAGGAGGAAAATGACGAGAGTATCTTCAAGAGAATGGAAATGCTCTTTATTTATATGAACCGGGTTTACAAAACTTGACTCGGGACTATCTCCAATTACATGAATGTACCGAATACTACCGCTTCGCTTCGTGTTGCCTTCATTGTTTTTCGTTGTTTGTCGTTGTTCTTCTCCTCGTCTTCTGCGCTTCACCATTAAATAACTCCCGGAAGACGCATACGATTACCCTCGGAGAAGACGTCTCTGATGAAACGTTACAACCGGTTGGAGGTTCAAGGTAGTTAACAATGTGCTAAGTGCCTTGCGGTTAAGTATTTGTGAGACATTTAACCGCAAGGTGATTTATCGTCAGAGTCTTGTATGTCATCGTAAGTTATGGGATGTTTAGCACGTGTTCCATTCATCATACGGTTATTGGTACTGCTCATAGCATTTCGAAGCGACCACCGGTGGAACCTAGTCCGACCAGGATACCCATCGTGTAACTTCTGAAATACTTACGACCAGTGGGGTCGCTAGTTTTATGGGTTACGACCATGGAGACATATGGTCTTTCTATGTATTTAAATTAATACATAGAGGTTTTAATCCTCGTCAGAACCAGTACTGGATTGCCGAAGAGTTCCGCCGGCATTACTGCCTTCACCCATCGCAACCGCACTTGATGAGAAGAGACAAACCGGCGAGCTCTTCTTGGTAGCAGCTCGATCAGAGCAGCGCGACAGCAAGTGGAAATGGGAAGGACTACCCAAAGGATTGCTGAGACCAACAGCGCTGGGAGGTGAGGCCCGCACAACTCCTTTCTCCTGGGAGTGCAAAACTCTGACTGAGGTCGTGGTTGGTGTTGGCTTACTGTAGCACATAATGGTACCTGACGAGGAAGATTGCCTGGAGTTGGCTAGATCTGGTGGCAGGCGCGGTTGGTGAGCCAACACTGGACTATCATCGCTCGAGGAGGAGTAGTCTAGTAGATCTAGGCCCGAACTTGGCACATCAATCATTGCGCAGGCCGCCATGGGACAGGAATGGTGGAGCGGGAATGAGCGGTGGAAGGAGGCTTAAGTTGTGAGATGAGGTGGGGGGGATTTGGGGGCTGACACGCTTGTCGCCTATAGGGTCACCAGAGCTACTGGTTGACTGGTCAACCGTTTCAGAGTGAGTTTAGTTGATAGTCTGGAATAGTGCCCCTCACTTTAACATTGTTCTGAAGTTATTAGATGCACATACTATCTTCAGACTTCATCTACTCCTACCAAGTTCTCAGTTTACATGACAGGCACAATCACGGTTAGATTTAAGGGGTTTTTTTTCTTTGCGAGGAAAATAAAGCTTTATTAGTTACTCAAAAGCAAAGTTACAATCTTGAACAACTAGGAGCTCTATACAAACAGGAAAGCTATCACGCCACACACCACTGTGCAATGATCGCTTTGCCAATTGCGCGAGCTCATGGGCAATCACATTTTGCTCTCTCTTCACATGCCGAACTTCAAATTCTGGCAATTGACCAGCAAACTCCAGGGCTTCCCTAATGATGTGGAAGTTGTGGTACCTTTGGATAGGAGGCTTCTACATCATCTGGGCAAGTCAGAGGCAGCCGGACTCCAGCATCACTGGCGGCGAATCCACTCTGTAGCCAGAGCAAGTCAAGTCCTTCTCGGCACGCAAGTGCCTCAATCTCCCCAGTCCCCAGCATCCACCCCATTATTGAGCACTCGCCAAGATGATAGCACCACCTTGCATGTTTCATCTCTAGCAATAACGCCGATTCCAGCTACACTGGACGCTTCATGGTAAGCCCCATCTACATTAATCTTGATCATCCCAACATTTATTGGTTTCCATCTTACTCCCTCCGTATTGGAATACTTGACGTCGGATCCATTCTTGGCCTTCTCGTGGACGTCAAGTATTGGAATACAGAGGGAGTAGCAATTTACGAACTTTCTTATGCACCTGGAGGTCCAGCTTGGCCCCGATGGCCTTCTTCCCCTTCACATCATGCACATCTTCAGGTTGTCAGATGGTAAACAGTGTATCACAATAATTGGTGAGGAACTTAACGAAACATGCAATCGCAACACTGCCATTTGCATGCGTGATATTGTTTCGTATTTGCCAAGTGCGCCAAAGGAGCATAATTAGCTGGCTGCTTCCTTCCTTTGTCAGTGTTCCCAAAAATGAACGAAGCCATTCTGGATAGTATTTCTGTAGCAGCCCTCCGCAGGAATCACTCATTTCTCTCATTGCCTCTCATAGAGCCCTAGCATGGTTATAGGAGACAACTGCATGAAAACCATCCTCCTTTTGGGCGTAACATGTTGGTGATATGCCCTAGAGGTGATCATGGAGATGATTATGTCATGTCTATGTTTATGACTTACAGAATATGTTCTTTGAACGAATTATCATTTATAAAGATTAACAAGTATGTGACTTGTTGGTGAAGCTCTTTAAGTTGTATAATTTCAATCTAAATGTATCCCTGGTTGGGACACTAGTGACTTATCGATCAACACATGTATTGATTGATGACCATGTTTCACCGGTCATAGATATGGGGATATCGAGTCAATGATGTGATCATATGTTACAGAACATGCTGTTAGATTGACTCACCTTGAGACACTAGTGAGCTTGTTATGGTTTTATGTGTCATCAGTTGGTCTCAAGAAATGATGATGTATAATCCTTAGACTTGAGATCAACATAGTTGCCTACATGTGTAGTAGTACACTTAGGAGTTGCCAAACGCTTACTCCGTAACTGAGTAGTTATAAAGGTAGCTTTCAGGTATACTATGAAATATGCAGAGGGATGTGACCGATCAGATATGGGATTTGCCCCTCCTAACATAACATGAGAGATATCTCTAGGTTCTTCGATGTGGTCGGATAAAGAAAGTGTATGGCCATGCCACTGGTGATCGAGGAGTCGACCACATAAAGTTATTCGACACTAGATCGAGAAAGTATGGAACAATCCATGGATGACAAATATCTCACCTGGAGTTCAACCAGATATCGTGAGACAAAAGGAGAATACAAAAGCAGGTCATTCAGTCCGACCAAATATGAACTGTTCATAAGGAGATACAAATTGGTCATGAGCTAGTTGTACATGATCACTAACTGGTCGGCGAACTGGCCGTAAGTTGTTACAAACTGATCGTGACTAAATATGAACTGGTCGTATAGAGATACCAGTTGTTTGTGAGTGATAAGGACCTGGTCGCAGATCATATTGCATAATGTTCATCCGATATAATATTTATATGTATTCAGGAATCGTTATGTCCTGCTAAGAATCGCTAACGACTTGTGGTTGGAAAGGAGTTTCCGAGTCACAACCGATTACGCATGAACCTATAGGGTCACACACTTAACGGGTTGGATCAAACGAGTTCGGATATGATCCGTTATGGGCTCTTTATAAGGGGATACATGGGTCTATTGGGACGTAAGAATTGCACCACCGAAACCCTAGCCACCATTTCCCCGAAGGCCTTACCGTGCGTGTTGGTGCTAGCACACCGGTGTATGATGTTCCACCCCTGGACGTGTGGATACCTTAGAGACGTTGTTGCGATTGCTGCTGTACTAATCGAGGACGATCCGCGACCTACGCAAGTAACACGATAGGTTGCTGGAGGAGACGATCGGTGCTGAGGACATTAGACGATCGACCACGACCACTTCATCGATGCGCTTGACATTGGATCAGGTTGCTCCAACTATTCTTCTGCTATACTGCACGTCTAATGGTAATGATATGTGATCTCTTACTTGCTTGACTTCCTGGTTTACGTGGTAGATTTTTAAAGGGGTAATGATAGGATGCGTGCGTCCGATGCGCCGGACGCCAAACCGCTCTCCACTCCACTTCGTTATCTCGTCTAGCTTCCTTATCTCCCCATCTCTACCGCCACAACACTTCAAGTCACTTCGTTTTCTCCCGTTTCCCTTTCTCCTCATCCTCACACGCCACAAATCCTCTCTCTCACCCGCCGCTGCAAATGCTTTGGGGTTCATGGCGCCGCCGCCAACCAGGCGGCTCTGCTGGCTCCGCCGCCTCCTGCCGGTCCCTGCCGCCTCCCGCTGCCGCGTTCACCCAACTTGGCCCGGCCTCGCCGCCTCTTCCGCCGCCTCACCGCAGCCTGCGCCGCCCGCCAAGATCTCTCCCATGAGCCTAGCTCGGCTCACGCCGTCGACGCCACCTCAGTGCAGCCTCTCGCCTCCGCTAGGTTCGCCCCCACCAACCCGACGTCGCCTCTTGGCCACCCCACGGTTCCCAGCTGCGCCGCCACCCGGCTCGCCCCAGCTCTAGTCCAAGCCACCGCCGACTTCTTCCTCGGCTCCTCGCGCTCCCCGGCCCGGGCCGGCCCTCCCTGCGCCGGCGAGCCCCTAGGGTCGCCTCCCGTAGTGTTGCAACCGTGGAAAAAAACTTGTTGCACACGAGGGGAAAATTTGTTGCATACAATGAAAAAAATATCGCATACAAATTTTCGAGATGTTGCATTTTTTTATATGTTTGATGTCTCCAGATGTGTTTGTGTGTTTGATTCCCAGAATAGGTGTGTTGTTTTGATTCTGAAAATGTTTTGTTTGCTTGATTATGAGATTTTGAGGTAATGTTGCATATGAGTGTTTAATATGTTGCATACAATAGAAGAAAATGTTGTATCTGGGTTTTTTTTTGGTGTTACATGTTTTGCGTCATGGATCCAGACCGTACGGTGGGAGCCTTCCCACCGTACGTCCGAGCCGAAGTAGCGCCCTTTTTAAAGTTGTGTGCTAGTGTAACCTACCCGTATCCCTTCATCACAGACATCACACCTCTTGGGCGTCACAGACATCACTGATATATCTTCGACGACTTGGAAGGTTGTAATGCATGGTCTTGAGCCACTAAAAAAAGAGTTATTTGGCGAGTGGGTGATGGAACCCAGATTAAAATTTGGTGCATCCCGTGGATTCCTAGAGGTTTAAATCTCAGGATCATTGGTAAACATAGACCCAACAAACAAGTGGGTGGCCCAACTCATTTATCAGGATAATCATGTGTGGAAGGAAGGAGAGTATTGTCAACGATATATTTCACAAGCAAGATGCCAAGGAGGTGAAGAAAATAAAGTTGCCGTCAATGGTGGGGAGAAGATATACTAGCCTGGCATTAAGAAAAAAAACCCGGACCCTTCACGGCCAGGAGTGTTAAAATAACGTGTACTCTTAAGTTAGATTGTAGATAAGCCACATGAGGTTGTCAACTCCTAACCGAGAGGATCAAGGTTCTCCGTGTAATCCGATTTGTAATATGTTTACGACTGATATTATTGATCATCCGACAATGAATACATAAACAACACCGTGCGGCTTGTGTTGGCTGTCGTGCATCATTATCTTGTGCTCCCATCTAGGTTAGATATTTTTCTAATGAGCAAGTTATTGAAAAAGTTGCTAGTATTGGAATCTCCTTAGGAAATGATAGTGCAGAGATTGTTAGTACTGTTAACGTTATTAAGAATCTTGAATTAGCAAGATTAAAAAAAAGAAAGGAATTGTAGATGTTGAGGTGTTGGAGGAGGAGAATCTGGATTATTGTGATATCACAGCCCTTAATCATTTTTGTAATGATTTAGGTGATGTTTTGTTGGAAGACGACTTTACATTGGTAACAAATAAAAAGAGGTCATCCAGCTCTAGGAAGAAAAAAGGAAACTTTTCTCAAAATAGGGCAATCAAATTAACGTTGAAATGAAAGGTCTTTTTTTGGAATAGCAGAGGTTTGAGAGACTTGGCTAAATATCGTTATATTTGTGAAGTGGTTAAGGAGCAGCATCTAGATTTTGTGGCTATACTTGAAACTGGTAAAAAAGACTTTTCAGTGTTTAGTCTTAATCATCTCTGTGGTGGACGAGAGTTTTGCGGCATTTTTCTCCGCCACAAGGACGGTCAGGGGGTATTATTTTAGGGGTGGACCCTCGGTTATATGATATTGGTTCTATTGATGCTGGTGATTTCTATGTAAACTTTCATCTAAAAAATCGAGATGATGATTTTCAATGGATTCTTATGGCTGTTTACGGTGCAACTCAAACTCAATACAAGGAGAAGTTCCTTAATGAACTGGTTCATGCTTGTAGAAAAGAATCACTTCCCATTTTAGTTGGAGGTGATTTTAATATTATCAGGCACTCGGGTGAAAAAAATACTGATAACATTGAGTATAGATGGCTTTTTTATTTAATGCTATGATTAATAATCTAGACTTAAGGGAAATTATTTTATCGAGTAGACAATTTACTTGGTCCAATTCGTTAGCCAATCCAACTTTTGAAAAGTTGGATAGAGTCTTAATGAGTACAGACTGGGAACATAAATTTTCGTTGATCACAGTAAATGCTCTTCAAAGGTCTTTGTCCAATCATACACCTCAGCTTTTAAATACGAGAGAGGCTTCATATAGAGGGAATCAACCTTTGTTTAAATTTGAATTAGGCTGGCCATATAGGGAAGGTTCTAGGGAAATGGTGGCTGATGTGTGGAACTACCTTACAAATTTGGCAATGTAAGGTTAGAACTCTTAGACAATATCTTTGCGGTTGGGCTAAAAATTGCAGTGGGACTTATAAAAAGAAAAAGAAAGAACTTAATTTGATAATTGATGAGTTAGATAAAAAGGTTGAGTTTGTGAGTTTGTCTGAGGAAGAGTGTAATTTTAAAAAATATGCTAATGAGATATTGGCACATTTTTTAAGAGAAGAAGAAATTAAATAGTACCAAAGGTCCAAAGCGAAATTTCTTTTGGAGGGAGATAGAAATACAAAATTTCTTTTGGAGGGAGATAGAAATACAAAATTTTATCACTTGATTGCACAAATAGTAAACATAGAAGACAAAGAATTTTTCAGCTATAACAAGAGGAGGAGATAATTCAAGGGATGTACAATTAAAAAAGTATATCACCAATTATTATAAAGGGTTGTTTGGTCCATCTGAAGTTAATCATTTATCCATGTTTGATGCCTTTAGGAATGATATACCTCAAGTCTCAGATACTGAAAACGACTTCCTTACAGAGCCTTTTACCGAGCAGGAGGTGAAAGAGGCGATCTTTCAAATGGAACATAACAAAGCACCTGGGTCGGATGGCTTCCCAGCTGAGTTCTATCAAGTGTTTTGGGAAGTCATTAAAAATAACATGATGGCCGTGTTTCATGATTTTCATAGTTGCTCTTTGCCTCTTTTTAGCTTGAATGTTGGGATCATCATATTGCTCCCCAAAAAAACAGAGGCGGAGCAAATACAGCAGTACAGACCTATTTGTCTTCTAAATGTTAGTTTTAAAGTGTTTACTAAAGTGGCCACTAATAGAATTATTGGTGTAGCTAATAAAGTTGTTAGATCATCCTAGTCGGCATTTATGCCGGAGAGATTTATTCTTGATGGAGTAGTCATCCTACATGAAACCATCCATGGGCTTCATAAACAAAAAGTGGATGGAATAGTTTTTAAGATCGATTTTGAGAAATCTTACGATAAAGTAAAATGACCGTTTTTACTTCAAACCTTGAGGATGAAAGGTTTTTCACCTAAGTGGTGTGACTAGGTGGAAAGTTTCGTTAAGGGATGGAGTGTTGGAATAAAAGTCAATGAGGATCTTGGGTCTTTTTTTCAAACTCAAAAGAGTCTTAGGCAAGGGGATCCTATGTCCCTAATTCTTTTTAATCTTGTAGTGGACATGCTTGCCATATTTATTTCAAGAGCTAAAGAAGAAGGACTTTTATCGGGAATAGTTCCTCACTTGATTGATGATGGGTTGTTAATTTTATAGTATGCTGATAATATCATCCTATTTTTGAATAACGATTTGGAACAAACAAAAAATCTCAAATTTATTCTTTGCGTCTTTGAACAATTGTTAGGTTTAAATATTAATTTCCACAAAAGTGAGATTTTTTATTTTGGTAATGCCAAAGAAGATGAACAGCAATATACTCGGTTATTTGGTTGTGAAGTGGGCACCTTTCCCTTCAGGTATTTAGGTATTCCAATTCATTACAGGAAATTAAGGAATTGTGATTGGAAAGGAGTTGAGGATAGAGTCGAAAAGAAACTTAGTACTTGGAAAGGAAAAAAATTGTCTGTTGGTGGACGATTAGTTCTTATTCATTCGGTGCTAAGCAGTCTACCAATGTTTATGTTATCTTTTTTTTAGTTCCTAGGGAGGTTCTCAAAAGACTAGATTTTTATCAGTCTAGATTTTATTGGCAAAGTGACAGTCTTATGCGAAAGTATAGGCTTGCTAAATGGAGTCTAGTGTGCACACCTAAAGAGCAGGGCGGTTTAGGCATTCAAAACTTAGATGTAAAAAACAAAGGTTTACTAGGGAAATGGTTGTTTAAACTGCTAAATGAAGAAAGGGGTTTGGCAATCCTTGCTAACAAGAAAATATTTGGGTACAAAGGGTCTTTCGCAAATGGTTAATAAACCTGGGACTTCCCACTTTTGGTTAGGTCTAATGAAAATTAAAGATCAATTTTTTCGCCTTCGTTCATTCCAGGTTAAAAAATAGAATGGAAACCAGGTTTTGGGAAGATATTTGGTTAGGAGATTCACCACTGAAAAAGCAATATCCAATTCTTTATAATGTGGTGAGGAGAAAGAATGATATAGTGGCAACGATTCTGGGATCGGCTTCTTTACGTATTTCTTTTCGAAGACCTATTATTGGGCCTAAGTTACATGCTTGGAATGAGTTAATTTTGAGAATTACTAATTTACAATTGAACTCGCAAAAAGTTGTTTTCAGGTGGAATTTGAATAAGTCTGGTATTTTCTCGGTACAGTCTTTCTATGTAGCACTAATTGGAAATTATCGAGCTCCAACTAGGGATTTCTTTTGGTGCATGAAAATTCCATTAAAAGTGAAAACATTTCTTTGGTATCTCAAGAGAGGGGTTTTATTAACAAAAGATAACCAATACAAAAGGAATTGGAGGAGATGCAAAAGGTGTTGTTTTGTATTAAATAGGAAACAATTCAACACCTTTTTATTGACTGCCCCTTTGCACGTCTTGCATGGTGGGTTGTTCAATGTGCGTTTAATTTATCTCCTTCTGTGAGTATGGCAAACTTGTTTGGGAATTGGTTAGTCGATATTCCAAAAAATTTAAAGTTACAACTCCTAGTGGGAGCTAGTGCTTTATGTTGGTCTATTTGGCTATGTCGGAATGATGTTGTTTTTGATAAAAGATAATCACTAATCCCTTGCAGGTTATCTTTTCAAGTGGGCACTGGCTGAGTGCTTAGGCAAATCTGCAGAAATCGGCCCAGAAGGAGGCTATGGTGATCGGAAGCGCCAGGTTGGAGTTTGTGGTGAAGCAAATCTTAAACTTTCACGTGTGGCAGTTTAGTCACAGGATTAGTAATGATTGAGTTTGCATTTCAGTCGTCTGTTGGTTGTAAGGCTGCAAGCCACTGTTAACTATCTTTAGAAATTTTGGTACATTAAACTTTTAAATAAATTAGGTTGTGTGCATCTTTGATGCAGAGGCCGGGAAAAGTTTTTCTCTTTCATTATCTAAAAAAAATCAGAGCCATAGAAACTACACACGAATATGTTTGGCTCATCTTCCGCTGCCACAAACCAAACCTCCATGGTAGCAGCAGCAGTCGGTGCCTTGGTTGCTGCCCAACCTTCTTCCCACCCCATCCTTCAATCATCTCATCAACATCAAGTTGTCCAATGCCAACTACCTCATGTGGAAAGCGTAGTTCATGCCCTTCCTAAGGAGCCAACAGCTACTCAACCTTGTAGATGGTTCCGAGGTCACGCTAGACATGATGATTGCTCGAACTACCAACTCCGGTGCAAGTCGATTCATCAATCCAGCGTACCAGCAGTGGCTATAGAAGGACCAATATGTGCTCAGTGTTCTCCTGCCCTCTCTCTCTCACCAAAGGTCTTGGCAGAAGTTTTGTTCCTAGACACCACACGAGAGGTGTGGACAACACTAGAGCGCATGTTCTCCTCCTAGTCTCAGGCAAAGATGTGAGGCCATGTGGTGGTAACCCCATGGTTTGTGATGAATAATTGGCAGTGCTTTGTATGTGTTTATCATAGTTTGAGTTTGGTTTGTGATTGAACAAAATTCAGAGCTGCTATCAGGTGGTAGGCGGTCTGACCGGCCAAAGTGGTGGTCTAACTGGCTGGGGATGATAAAGTTGAATGTTGGGGATTGTGACCAAACACTTGGGTGGGGGTGTTTGGAGGTGTGTTTGCACCAGGTTTCATGGAAATGAAGAATGGATGCGAAACTAGATAGAGTTTTGCCGAAAAGTCCAGATAGGGTGTTTTCAGGATATGGGAAGCGATTTGACTGACTATTGGTTGGCAGTCAGACTAGCCATGGTGCGATCAGTCCGGCCATGGCTGGCAGTCTAACTGGCCAGGGCAAATTTCTATGTTGAATATTTGTCGATTTGGTTGAGGGCAATGACAATGGTGCATATGTGTTACAAGTTGTATTTATGACTAATGTGGGTCAGGTTGAAATGAACTTGTGCCCGAAAATGGTTTGCTTGGTCTATTGTTGTGCAGGTGGATCCAGAGTCAACTATGGTCAACGACGAGGAAGACCGAGACTTGGTGAGGAGAACCAAGGTCCAGAGCAGTCATGGAGACCAGGTGAGATAGTTGGACTTAGACAAGGCGCAAGATGAACAAGCGCTATGGAAGGCACAAGTGGACAAGGTCAAGTAGGACATGTGGTGCGCCAAGTGACTTGGGTCTGTTTGCAAGCGAGGACGGTTCGGTGGGTTACAAATGCGTGAGAGGCTTGGCAGGGAGTCATTAGGGCCACATGGAGTATGATGAAGCACGAGTGATGCTTCGAGGAGAAGGAATAGGGGAAATGATGGTTAAAAGGCAATATAGTCATTTGCCCAAAACAAAAAAAAGTGAGCGATTTGCAAAACCGCGGCGATGGCCTAAGTGGATTAGGTTAAGGAGACTTCATGGAGGACAAGACATGATGATTTCGAGCTATTGGAGCCAAGGGTGAAGAATGACGCTTTGAAAGGCGTGCGTGAGTGAAGAACACTATTGTGTAATGGTTTAACAAGTTCCCATGGGTGTGTGTAGTGGATGTGATCCACTTCATAACTAGGTTAGGGTTTCTTGTGAGCCTCCACTATATAATGGGCATTAGAGGGAGAAAATTAGGTTTTACAGTTAAGCTTCCAAGAGAGCAATAGGTTTTGATTGAGAGAGCTAAGTGTTACCCTTAGCGTTTTGTCCTCCAAGTGAAGTGATTGTAATACTTCCTCTCCAAGAGGTAATAGAAGATCAAATTTGATCCACCATGTATTATTTATGTTTTTGTTTGATTCTCTTGCTTTCTTAAGGTGCTCTTGGTTCCATCTTGTTCTATCGTGATTCGTGCTGAGATATAGCTTGCTGGGGCTTGTAGGAACCTATCTAGAATCATCTTGGCTACCTAGATCTCACGAGGATGAGTAGATCAAGTTTTCCCTCTTTTGTCCGATTCTTGAGCACTCTTCCCTATGGTGGATAAAGATAGAAACCTTAACAATGATTCTTGAAATTGTTGGCTGGAATAGGTTCCAAACATCCTAGGGTAGTTGTGTTTCAAATTTGGTGTAATTTGAACGAGTAGATCAAAAGCTAGGTGAAATCCCTCTTGGAAATCGTGATGTTTTCAGTTCGTCAGTGTGACACCCTGAATTTATTTTAGAATCTTTTTGGAATTTTTAAAATAAAAAGAACCATTTTGTTTTGATGAGAATTCAAAGCTTAACCTGAAATTTCATAATGGATTTAAGCTGCCTAACTCAAACTACAACTAAAAGTTCCTTGTTGGTTGCTGAGATTTTGGAGTTTTGAAGATTTTTCCCTTCTCTATCCATGTTCTTGTCCATCTCTGGTCTAGACCTCCCTTTTGTCTGAGATCTATTGGGTCTGGACCTCCTCTGTGCAGTCCTCCTATGGTCCAGACCTCCTTAGGTCTAGATCTCCCAAATGCTTGGGCCTCCCTGAGTCCCATTTCTCCCTCTCGGGTCCTCTCTGGCTTGCAACCTCCCCAAGTTTGTGCCACCCTTGCGTGCATTTGTACTCCTTTGGAATCCTGTGTAGCTTTCTATGTTTTCTTGAATATCCTTCGTTACTTGAAGCCTTGAAACCTTCTCTGGAGGTCCCCTTTGGTACCAGTCCGGTAGTACCGCTTATACTTGGTGGTACTACTGCTTCCTAGACCTCCTCGTGTCCTTCAGGACCTCTCCATGTCCTCTAGGACCTCCCCTTACCTTTATTGGACCTCCCTGTGTCCCACCGGACCTCCCCGGGTCCTCCGGGACCTCCTCCTTACTCATTTACATCTCTGTTGATTGTGAGTCGTCCGATTTGCAATGGATGGCTTGATCCTGGTGAGACGTTCGGATGGTCCGAACATCCCACCTTCTCTGAGCCTTTGGATCTCCATTGGACAGTTCGATCTGTTGTGACGTTCGGGCGGTCCGAACGTCCCAACCATTTTGGGCGGTCTGATCGAAATCCAGCAGCCCAGACCTCCTCCTTGCACATCGGGACCGTTAAGACCTCCCCCTTGGAGATCTTAACCGTCCAGACCTCCTCCTTGTAGATCTGGACCGTCAAGACCTCCCTTTGGAGATCTTGGCCATCCAGACCTCCCCTCTTTGGTAGATCCGATCGTTAGGACCTCCCCCTTGGGAATCCTAACCGTTCAGACCTCCCCTAGATTGGATCCTACGGTTCCAGACCTCCTTTGCGGGTGAGGTCCCCCTTTTACTTTTGTAGACCTCCCGTTTGTGTTTAAATCTTGACCGTTGGACCTCCCTTTGGAGATCAGCCGTCAGACCTCCCTTCTTGGTAAGGACCTCCTCCTTGCCCTTGCGGACCTCCTGCAGTGCGCTTGATCTTGACCGTTTGGACCTCCCTTTGGAGATCCAGTCGTCAGACCTCCCTGTGGGTGAGGACCTCCTTGTTCCTTTGCAAGACCTCCTCGAGGTCCTGCGGAGACCTCCTGGCGGGTCTTGGGCGCCCCATCGAGTCTGGACAGTCAAGCACCCGATTTTCTTTACCTTTGGGTGAGTCGTGGGCAAGGAAGTCTCCTGACATTTAATGCACGTTGTGTCGCATTAAATGCCCTCACCTTTTTCAGTACTCATGTCATACCGAATGTCACATTCCTTGCCTACTCCACTGTCCTCTTTACCAACTCTTGTTGACTCCAATCTGGGTCACGTGCATTTGCTTCCCCTATATATAGTTTGGGAGAGCCCTCCTTTATCACTTTCTTCCTCATTTCTACTCTCTGTCTCAACCGAGCCACCATAGACCTCCTCTCTCTAGTCTCTGGACCTCCTCCAACTCGAGCTTGGACATTCTCTCTGGAGCTCAGGGACCTCTCCAACAAGCTCATTGGACCTTCTTTTGACCTTGAGCCTCTCTGTTGGTTTTGTATCTAAATTTATTTGGAAGTTCTTTGGATTCTTGTTTGAGCTTCATTTGAGTATTTGGTTTTTTTCACGTGTAGATTGCCCAGACCGTGGGGAACCTGAGTTCAGTGAGGGAGAGGAAGCAGCTCGAGATCTTGAGCAAGGCAAGTTACACTCTTGAACATGTTGCACCCAATACTTCAAATTATTTATGCTGTTTTCAAAGATGTATGCATGCCTACTTTACTAAGTATTTCAATGCCTATCTTTAAATCCCTAGTTAAACCTACTGCTTGGTATGACCCCCATCCATGTTGAACCAACCACATTGTCACACTAGGTAAATCTGGTTCTTGCATTAGTAAGGACCCGAAACTTTAAAGAAAATGAAATGCTTAGTAATGCTTAGACCAAAATCTTGATTTGGGGAGTTTAGACTAAAAACATCAAATAATCAAATGTTTTGAGCCATGGCATTGGTGTGCCATGGAGATTTCGGCCATGACATTGGTGTGTCATGGATGTTTTACTTGGCCTTGGCATTGGTGTGCCATGGAGAATTGTAAAGCATAGTTAATGAAAAATAGTTTTGACTTGGGCGAAGCTGGTTGTATGGTTGGTGCATGTCTATGCACGGGGGTCGTGTGATCCGATGCCCCAGGGTTGAGGTTTGTCGCCCAAGTCGGTTAAGGACCGGTCTTTGAGACACCACTTGCTAAGCCTATATTGGGCTATGCCAAAATTATGCAACCACATGTCTCGGTATGGGCGTGGGACACAGCTAACTAATTTGCAAAGCTCTATCGTGGTTCATCCATGGACCTTGTGGGTTTGTCATGTTATGACTAGTTGTAATCCCACTTGGCATAAGAGGGGGCACCCCATTAACCCCGCGATGTTTCTACCCAAAGGGGGGATTGCAAAACTTTAATGGGGGTGGGCTGCGGTGGAGCAATGCATTGTAAAGGCCTTGTCATGTGATCTAGACCTCTCACCAAAGGAAGTGTGAGGTGGCATCGACGGATGCCAAGCAAACTAGAGAATTCATGTCATGTGGGTAAAGTGTGCAACCTCTGCAGAGTGTAAATCTATTCGAATAGCCGTGTCCACGGTCATGGACATGCTGGCAATGTCACTCAAAGTTAGCTTTTGGTTTTGGTTTTCAAAAGAAATATTGAAATTGGTTTTGGTGGCTTAACCAAAAATGGGTGTGGGCGGGAAGCCTTGTGCAGGAGTGTATCCTTCACCATTTCTATGTTGAATGCTATCCAACTGAAAATGGTTTTCACAAAAATGAATTTTAATTATGGTAACCTACCTTGAAACTTATTACTTGTATTTGAAATAAAATTGGCTTTATGCAAATCAACCCTAATATGTTGTCCTTTGATATATCCCTATGCATGTCATTCTGTTAATTGACGGGTGTAACTTGCGAGCACGGTTGTTGTGCTCACTCTTGCTTGATTCATATATTGAGCAGATGAAGACTCTTATGATGATGAAGATGACCAGCTCAATTAGGCCACGCCCTCCAGCCAATCACCTGTGGTGTAATGGGTGGACCCTGTCTGTTGTTTTCCGCTGCTTTTGCGTGCTCTCTGTTGCTGGAGTTGTAAGCAACCCTTGTAAACAAATCTTCTTTTGCTGTTAATAAAGTCTTGTGGATGTTTATGTTATCACTTGTTTGCTGTGAGAACCAGTCGATGATCTCTGGGGGCTGGTTTGGATCACAGAGGACTTCAGACTTGCCCTAAGCCCCACGACCTCCTCGGGGTGGTTCCCTCGGACCTCCCTCGGGTGGAGACGTGGAGTTTTGGGGAGGTCTGAGGTCCAGCGACCTCTCTGGTCGGGACCTCCCAGACCTCCGAGTGGTCCTCTCGGACCTCTCGGGAGGTCTGTCTTGATCCAGGATGTCCTCTCGGGGCGTCTTGGGAAGTCCTGCGGACCTCCCGGGGAGGTCTTGAGGGACCTCTCGGGGCGTCTGGGGCTCCTCTCTGGACCTCTCGGGAGGTCTGAGGGACCTCCGGTGTGCCCTAGGAGGTCGTTCTGATCGATGGGGAGAGGTCGATCATGGCCTTCTTGATCGGTCGCCTTGCCACCGGTTAGACCGGGTTGTGGTTGTCGGTCGGGCCTTTGAGAGTTTGTAGTCGGGCCGCCCTATGAGTGATGGTGCAGTTCTTGGTTGCGAGTTTGCTTCTCGGTGCTTTCATAAGTTCAATCTCTATCTTCTGTTCTTTGGTAGGCTCTTTGGAGTGAAAAGATTGCCAAATCTTCTTTGGGAAAATTGTTGGTGTCATTCACCTCCCTCATTCTCACATGTAGGCCCTACATAAGATCATGCAAATCGGGATTCAGTTGGCCAACACAATGGCGAAGCCAGGAAGGAAATAGAGGGTAGGCTCAAAGCATCGACTGACTAAATTAATTTTAGAAAATATAGTATTGTATTTTTATGCAATCAAATTCATACATGAATAAATTTTAAAAAAAGAGAGAGAAACAGGGAGGGTTTTTTGAATCCAGGTCGCTGTTGTTTCAACTGTTTTATCCCAAGTTTTTAAATTATAGTATTAAGATGATGCCATGTCAGGTTTGTGGTAGTGGATCTCTACGTTCAACATGAACTCATCAGCAAGGCGATAACAAGCAAATGTTTCAAATGCCAGATCCATTTGGATCGAAGGGTGAACGATTTCCAAAGGATTTGTACAAAACGGGATTGTTTGTGTCACTGTTGAAATAGAGCCCATGCCACTATAAGTGTGTCCTATCCGATCAAACATTAACGCTCTAGATAAAAGTAATGAAGTCATCGTAAAGCTAATTTTAACCATCTGATTTCCAATCACATCAGCATTTGCGAGTTGTGAGCTTGCAGATCTTATCATTTCCAATAAGATCTTTATTAGCATTTTACCGCAACAATTTCAACAACCTCCTCCCTCCGTACTCATGCAACATTGAAGCAATGCATATGCATGGAGATGCAAGTAGGACATGACCCTCCCCACTGTCCCTTCACCGGCAAGTTGCACAAGAATGGACCATTTAACCAATCTCCAGCACGCCCGTAGACGCAGGGCAAAACCGGTACTACAGAGAGTACCAAACACAGACTGCGTCAACCACACCCGGCTACATGCATTGAACTACATCCGAACACCGGAACACGATCATGTATTTTTATGTCAGATCCAGTCCTCCTCCACCAGGCTCCTCCAGTCCTCTTCCCGCGATCCTGCCTGGCTCTGGCTGCCTCCTCCTGCCTCCGGCGAGTCGGCGACCGGCGGTCCTCCTAAGGCTTAGACGGCAGATCCGTAGCTCCTCCTCCTCCTGCCTCCTGGCTCCTGTGCGCTTGCCCTCCTCGGCTCCAGTCCAGAGGCCTGCCGCCCTGTCGGGCGCCAGCCCCCAGTCCGCCGCCCCACTGGCCGCCCAGATGGGCAGCTCTTGCCGCTGCCTTAGTGCCTCCCTCAGGTGTGTCTCTTCATTTCTTCTTCTTCTTCTTCTTGACGCAGGCATGTAGCCATGGCAGTCTGGCTAAAGCTGGAGGTTGGGGTTGTCGGGGGGTGTTCCGAGCACTGGTGGAGGGTGGGCTTCAGCCTGATGAAGCCCCCCGTTGGATTCGCCCCTGCTTGGAAGCCGCTGAACAATGGCCTGGCTACAAAAGCTTTAAGGTTTTTATACCACTCATGCTTTAACTTGTCATAAGAAAGTCCAGACATACTTTGTGTTTAATAAGAATATGATCTCACCCCTTAATTAAGTTTGTAGATCATGACTCCATATGTTCTGTTAAATTTGTTAGAATTGATCGATTATAATTAGGTTTAGACAAAGAAAGCTTTGCCAAAGCGAGAGGTACAAGGGAGTAGTATCTAGGAAAGCTGTCACCCATTGCATATGGTCCCTGAACTAGATGCTCTACAAACTAGATTACTGTTTCCTTTCCTCTTTCGCTGCTTTTATGTCGTTAAACTGATTGCTACCCGTGTCAAAAGCGAGTTATTGGCTAAAATGGTACGGTTTCGCGATAAAATAGTAAAAATAGTCCCCCTCGAACGAATTGACAAAAATGGCACCCCTACCGCGTTCAAAATGCACGACAGGGGCCTATCGTGCAGTAGGCCACGTGCAGAGATGGAGCTGGGCTGGGGCAATGGCCCGAGGCCTAGTGTCAAAATGCCATGTGGATTCCTAAAAACTACTGCCGCAAACTGTGTTGGTGCTTCCCACAGCTGGGCCGGCCTGCGGCATGCCCACTGAGCGGTAGGTGGCGTGTGCTTTTCCAATTCGTTCGGAGAAGGCTATTTTTGCTATTGTGGTTCAAATTTGCGCTAAATAAGCCAAAAACTCGTCAAAAGCTTGCAAAGAACAGAATAGGGTCACGACAAAAGGCCAAAAGGCTAATGCATCATGGGGGGCATGTGGCAATTGCCAGGTAATTGAACCAACGTGGCGTGACAAGTCACTGCTTCAAAATACTAAGTTACTAGGCGCGCTAGGACGTGCCCAACAGTAGAATATAGGAAATTCGGCGGTGATTTGTAGAGTGTTTGATATGGTATAATGTAATTCGATATACAATGTATGAAATATGAGAAGTGAATCTTGTTTTATTTTCATACAGTTATGTTATGAATTAAGACTATAGATGTTTGTCAATCATTATGTATTCAATGTACTAAATAAATTCACCGAAACAAACTAATGTGCATGTACTTTATATATAATTGTTGACCTCTACAATTTGTTCTTTAATCTATTTCCTCGCATAAGGTGATGCTTCTTAATTCTCTTATTTACTGCATTTTTAGGCACAATCAAAATAATACACAATCTTCACATTGTTATTTCCTACACATACTGCTTATCAGACTTTCTTCGGCCTATTCAAAATAGCCGATCTGGTCATTACCACATGTTGTGCACCATAGGCTCTGAAAGTAGATGACTTCGCATCTAAAAAAAGCCTCCCATAATAGTACTGAAATGAAAACCATAGCACAAAACAACAATTATCTTAGTGACCACATCAATTCACATTGCAAAAGAGAGGACGCGGAGGCATCGTAGTCACAGCACAAGTTCATGCCTTGCCGCAACAAAGTTGCTTGGTAAAATGAGCTCTTTTCTCACTTTTCAGGACGGTCAACTATTTTAAGACCATGCTAGCATCCAAATTTCCAAACCATAGCAAGTATCTTCTAACAAAAGATGAAACTAGAAGGCTTGCTAATCTTGTTATCTATTATGTTTCGCAAGGCAATGAAAGGCATTCCGTTACTACCATCAGTAATCACATTCTTAAGATGGGAAAGATAAACTACCACATTTCCTTAAGAGAATCTTACAGCTTACTTGTGCATAGGTAGAGAACACTTCGGCGAGTGTCTGTTCAGTCACCTACAAAGCAGAAGGACGATAATTGAACAACAAGATACAAAAAAAGAAAAATTCAAATAGCACAGCTCTGTTTAGTATGCTTACTTGCTGATCAATGTCAGATACATATATGGATTGTCGCAGACTATCCTCCCTATCAACTCGCCGCGTCCGGCTTCCCAGTCCCATCCTGGTAGACCTATGTTGCGACGTTGTCTACATTGTGTTTATAGATCAGCAACTGTTTTTCTATTATTCGTATGCAATTCTGGCATATAACCAGTTATCCTACCAAAACATTTTCTTCTTTATACTTGGTATGCAATTATGACATTCTTAGATCTAGTTTGAGGTAGAAAATGAGAATAAATACATCATATCTCTACACATCTTTCTAAATTACTACGTACACCTGTCAATATGAATTTATTTTATTGAACCCAATGGCGACGTATCTTAAAATAATAAATATGATATATAAATGCGTACACATGCAGGTACACCTCTCTAACATTAAAACACGAATTAGATAGATAGATAAATAAATAAATAATAGGTGTCATAGCATATGCACTGATTTGGTACTAACCTTTGTCATGACTTTGGTTTGTAAGAACGGCAGCATTAAATTCGCTTGCAATAGATATGGAACAGGTAACTGCCAACGTGGTCGTCGATGAGTCTGTACATGTACGTAATATAAAAATGGTAATATCCATTTACTATCAAAATTAGCGAACAAAAAATACTAAGATATGAAAGGCCGACAATATCACGATGCTTAACAACATAATTCCGAATGCACTTATATAGTTGTAGCAAATTATTTACAGCGCGCAAACTAAATAAACGAAAATATGCTATCTTAAGTAGGAGTGTGGTGCCATGCCTTCAACTATATTCATGTTTTCTTACTTAGAACTATCAGACAAAAGGACGATAATATTAGGATGGTTAATGGCATAACTACGAATGCATGTATATAATTGCTATAAATTGTGTTCAATATGCAAAGCAAGTCAAAGGAAATAGCCTATCTTAATTAGGAGTGTGGTGGCAGGCATGTCACAATTTTTTTCCCTTGAATAGAATTCTGGTATCAGGCTGTAAACAATCAGATCTTCATTCTCAATCTAGATAGGAAGTTATTGGAAATTATCTCTAGCATTCATGTGGGTTTAATGTGAGAGCTACCAGGCAATTTAATTTATAATGCTTAACCTTTCCGTTGGTCCTAGCGCTACAAATCAAAATTTCCCACTCTCGGTATATGTGCACTTCCCAGAATAGCAGTACACATACACCTTACAAAAATAAGTATCAATTTCCATACACAAGTTATTACATTACCGAAGTTTTCATAATTTACAACATATCCAACATACATTAAGACCACATACAAAAGGTCAAGTCTGCAGCAGAAAACTCATGCCATAAGATGGCAGTAACAAAAGCCAACCGGTTGCCCTTACCCATAAGGCAACTGTCCGGAAATGCCAAGCTAGTCGTCGAGAGCGAGATCAGCCTCACAAACATCAACCCCTTGGGGGTCAACCTAATCTGCAGCAAATAGACAATGCAGTTGAGTAAAAAATTGTACTCGCAAGACTTACACTTAACAAGCCTATACATAGCTACATGCAAGCTTGATTCAATGGAGATGGCTATAGAGTTCATTTTCAGCGTAAAGCAACAGTTTATTTGCAATAATATAATAGATAGAAGGAAATTTATCAAAATAGTTTTTAATTGATCAAATAGTAGTGTGACAACAATTATAACATAATTAACATCCTAGAGGTGACTTCCCAACAGCCATCCCAATAATAGCATAAATTACCCATTCGTACCACCCGATCTCAATTTTTATCAAAATGTTATAGTCTAACTCTCAAAAGACCTCACCAAGCGTGTACATAACTAAGGACGTGGATATTCGAATAGTTTAAACCCTGCAGGGGTGTACAACTTTACCCACATGTCAGACCACTCCCTTTGTCACCGGATAAAGCACACTTCCGAAGGTATGCTGGCAGAGCTAAGTCCTACAAGACGTTTCCCAATGGAGTGAGCTAATTAAGAGTCGCACGTATGGGGGTTAATCCTCTGTGAACCGCTCTACCCGGGCTCACACGAGGGACCCATATGTTGTGTCAGAGACATTGGCCCAGCCTTAGCAACTGTCGATGCTCCTCGGGCGAGGGAACCTACCCGGAACCCACCCCTCACATGCCGGACAACAACATAACATTATTTTTATTTTCTCCTACACCTACCACCGGCGACTCATTAATTAACATACCCCAAAGTACTAAGCCAAGAGGGAACCCATATGACCCTCATGTGGTTGCACGCAATAATGCTTGGTTTAGTGTAATAAGATGTTCGGTCCTTGTTGACTTAGGCATACAACTACACACCCGATAATCACACCATCATCTGTATTCCCAAGTCTAAATCCTTTTTGTTTTTAGTTTTAGTTTTTTCAAATATAATACATACATGAGTACCCTGACTCAAGTATTTAAAGTGATGTTGTAATGACCATCGTCGAAGCGATGATCCCCAGACTACCATTCTAAGCATGGCTAAGCGACAACAGCTCATATACTAAATATAAAGTGACTAGAGCCCATCCATCGAGCTCTAAATCACAACGGATATAAACCTAGGCTCAATGGTCAAGGATGAATATTTACTTACAGTTCATGTAGCTATTCAGGCTAACTATCACGAACTGATAAATTACCTGTCAACATAGCATGCATACATACAGTTGAAAATTAAAATATTAGCATACGAACATAATAGGATCATCGTGCATCAAAGGAGGAACTACTTGCCTTGCTAAAAAATAGTCTTCTTGCTGCTGAGGATCACTCTCGGATGGACCTGTTTCAACGAAATCTATTGATTGAGAAAAAGAGCGAAAAAGAACGAATAACACAAAAAATAATCAAAATTCAATTTCATCAAACATGCATACACAGCAGGTAGAGTTTAATTTTTAAAGACTTTAGCTGAAAGTTTTTAGTTCAAAAGGAATTTATTTGGATTTTCTAGGTATTTAACAAGCTAAAGGCATAAGGGTGCAAATAATTTAATAACCATAATTTTCTGAAACATCAACATGAATCAAACTTATGACAACTTAAAGTACAAGAAAAATTAGATTTAACACAATTAATTTCACTCTATTTGGAGTTAAGATGAAATACTTATGAATTTTTTAGTTTAAACTATTTTCTAGTGTAAAAACAATTCCTTTTAGCTATTATTTTAATTCAAAATTTTCTAGGACAGAAGCATACTTAAAACCTATTCCACTTAACATTACACTAAAAATTAAAACCAACAAAATTGGTTTCATTCAATTTGGAGCTAGTATGAATTAGTTATGAATTTTCTAAGTTATTTGAATTTTTTAGTGCAAATTTTATTAGTTTAGGGATTTCTAAAATATTAATTACATTTTTTACCGACGCTCAGCTAGCCACCGAGTATGACTGGTGGGATCGAGGTCAGGGTTTGACTGGGTCAAGCTTTGACCAAGCCTGACCGAAATGACGTCGAAGTTGTATTCATTGAATACGTCTTCGGCTTTCCAAAACGTAACTCCAGGTTAAGTATTCTAAGAAATACGCTTCCCAAACTAGAAAGCGCACTTCACGATTTGCACAATTACTTAACCAGCCATACTGGCCCACATGTCAATGTCTCTGGGATTTAAAACAATGAAGTTTAAACTTCTAAACGTGTTTAGTCTTGGTGGGACCTACTTGTCATTCAAACATTTAATTAAATGATTAAGCATTAATGATTTTGGTTAATCCTTAAGTCTTGGCCGTGACTTGTCGAAAGTTCACGGCGTGGCGGCGGCAATGACCGCGGGAGGCGCTCGGACTCGGGAAAGTCACCACCAGGTGCGTATGGACCTTGTAATCACGTTGGTGGTGACACGAAGTCTCGAGGATGTCGGCGGCGAGCTTGCGTCAGTCGGAGGTGGAGACGAAAGGATGGCTCTCGCAGAGAAGATGCCACAGCAGTCGAGAAGCTTTAGGAAAGTCCGCCTCGAGACCGCCTTGGCTCCAGGAACAAGGTGCCCAAGTTGATGACGATGGAGGAGGTCGGTGGCGCCCGGATTTGAAGCGACGGCGAATCATCGAGGTTGGAGAAGAAGGGTTTGCACACCCTCGTTGAAGCACCAAAAATGAATTAACCTGGTCAGAAGCCTCAGTGAGATGATGTGATCCTAATGGACTAGATAATGTTGAGGAAAACTCACTGGAACGCCTCAAAGGCTCCGAGGCCTTGGCTACTGGAGGCGAGGACAAAGAGTTCGTCCCCGGCGATTCAGGGGTCAATGAGGTTTCGGACTGGCCAAAATAGGTGCGGTGCGAAGAGAGGAACTCAGCGCCAGGGTCGTGGGCTCGAGGGCGACACCAAGATGGCGGTGCTCCCCTCGGCTTGTTCTCTGGCCGAGAGAAGGAAACGAGCGGAGAAGGCGAGAAGGTGCGAGATAGGACAAATGGATTGGCTTGGGAGGTAGATGAAGTCCCGACGATGCTTTGAGAACGGTCCCAGGAGCACGAGGTGGTAGCCGAGGGCTTCATAGCGCCCATCTTGTGAGCACCAATCTTCTTGACTTAGTGCATGGAGAAGATAGTCTTGGCAATTGGGAACTGCCGTCGATCAAGAAAAGCGGCCGAGCTGGAGTGCAGTGCAGTCTTGACGCGATGGGCACAATCGAGTCAAGTCGGGTTGGGGTGGTTCGGGTTGGAACAGGGTTGGGCTCGGTCGGTTTGAATTAGGGTTTAAAACCTGATTTCTAATTTTGACCGAAATACCACTAGTTTGACTTGGTGTTTAAAAATAGCAATAAAATTCTAAAAATTCTAAAACATTTTGTGAGTGCTCTCAGGTTCAACTATGACTTAGAAAAAATTATTTTAGGTACTGTTCATACTCCAATTGTCTGAAATAAATTCATTTCCTAACTTGGTTAGGATTTTAGTGAGATCAAATTAACTTCTAAAAATTTGTGAAAAATTATATTAATCCATGATAAATAATTTAGTATTTTACAAAATTATTTCCAAGAACTTTTATACACACATTTTTCTGGAATCAAACATAAACTTGAATTCAAGATTAAAGTTTGAAAATTAAAGCAAACTTACGTGCAAACTCATGAGATTTATCAAAAGTTTTAAAAAACTCATATTTTTATATATTTTAAACACAAACCATAGTTTGGGATGTTACATTTAAACAAAAAAAAGTGTAACAAATGTCAAGAACTGAGCTTACAGTTCCAAGTGATTTCGATTCCTCAAGAGCATTCATCGAAGCACAAGTCTGCAAATCAGGACATATTGGTATTCAAAACCCAAAAGGACAGTGACGATGGGCTGCATAGTACATAAGCAATTTGAGGAAACATGTAAATATAGATAAAAGGAGGATAATTCTGAGAAGTACAGGCTTATGTTATTTCCAACTATATAACCTTTCTTACAAATCAGGACATATTGGTATTCAAAACCCAAAAGTACAGTGACGATGGGTTGCATAGTACATAAGCAATTTGAGGAAACATATAAATATAGATAAAAGGAGGATAATTCTGAGAAGTACAGACTTATGTTATCTACAACTGTATAACCTTTCTTACGTAATATTTCCCAAGTCAGCGAAAGCCCCTCCACAAATGAAGGGTATATTTTTCATAGCAACCTGCAAAAGGAAATAATATGTATCTAATAGTAGAATGCTTGCAAACTACCACAAACTCGATCAAAATACACAAAGATTGTGTCCAGCTAGCATTTTGTACTGAAAAATCCCGATGGATAGACCGCGATCACCATTCAATATAACACCATCGCTACTATAGCTGGACCCTCAATTTAGTGACAGAGAGAAAACACAGAGGGGAGGAAACAGAGTAAGGAACAGAGGAGGCTCAGAGAAGCGCCTTGGGCAAGGCTGGACGCCGACGAAGGGGTCTAGTGCGGTGGCACGGTCGAGGACAGCAAAAATGGATTGTCGGGAGGGTGAGGAGGCCAGTGGGGATAGCGTTGCAGCCCGGTCGATGCTATGGCGAGCCGGCGGTCACGGGGAAGAAGGAGGGGCGACGGTGTTGGAGGTGGAGAGGGGGAAGAATAGGGGAAGGAATGCTTCCCAGAGAAGTAAGCGGAATGAATCTCACCCAAGGGGAGGTTGGCGTCGAAGACGGCGGGTTTGGCCCACCAATGTGTGCGGCGCGAGTGAAGAGGAGGAAGGGGGTGGGGAGGGAGGTGCGGGCGAAGGAAGGAAGGAGGGGCAGGCGAAGGTGAGGAGGCGGCATCGGTGAGTGCGGGCAAAGGGGAGGTGGGGAGTTGCGAGGGCGTGACTGAAGGGGAGGAGATGGTGGCGGGAACAAAGGGGAGGGGGCGGGTGGTGGGGTCTGAAGGGGAGTCGACGCCAGTGGGAGGAGGCAGTCTTGGGGGTGATGGGCAGGCGAAGGTGAGGAGGGGGGCGGCGACGGTCTTGAACAAAGGGAGGTGGGGAGCTGCTAGGGCGTGGCCGAAGGGGAGGAGACGACTATGAAAACAAAGGGGTGCAAGGGGCAAGCCGGGTCAAGGGGATATGGGCGTGAGGGAGCCGGCGTGGGCGGGAGGAGGCGATGGTAGAGGCGCGAAAGTGGCACGGGCAAAGGGGAGGGACGGAGAGATCGAGAGGAGAAGCGAGAAGGAAAGGGGAAGAGGAAAAGCTGCTGGCGATGCAGCAAGAGGAAGGAAGCACGAAGCTTCGGGAGAGGCTGACGCGAAGGTGCTTGCGCCGCGTGATCCAAACGATAGAAACGGCTGAGCCACACGCGGAGCACTGCATTCACAAAATCCTGGGCCAAGCGTCTGCGTGGTCCATCGACGATCGAATGGACCACGCGTGCGCAGCCGACGCGGTTGACGAAATCCTGAGGACACGCGGGCACGCACGATTGGCAGAAAATAGCTGTGAAGCGCGGGGAGGCCGGCGATCTACTGCGCTATAATAAGAGGGGTATTTCTTACTAGAACATGCTTGGAATAAAGCATTATTATTCAATTCTTAGGCAGAGATAGCTTGAAGCTTGGGGTGCAAACGGAGCGGATAATTCCCGACCGACCGAATAAATGTGGGCAAAATTCAGAGTTTTTTTTTTGGATATCCGGGTTTTTTCGGATTCGGATACAGTTTCGGATATTTTTTGTCGGACACGGATTCGGATTCGGTAAGCAGATATCCGGTAAATTCGGAACTATCTGGAAATTAATTCGGATATATCCGCTGACTATCCGTTGACTATCCGAAAAAAAACACCGCACCACAGCGCCAGACGGCCATTTCATTCCCGCTCGCGCTCGGCGTTCCCGCACTCCTGTCTCCAAAACTCCACCCTCCCGCGTCCACCTAGGCCCCTCACCCTCACCGCCGCCGCCGCCTTCTTCCTTCCCCTCCCTTGCCGCCTTCTCCCTTCCCCTCCCTCGCCGCCGTTGTAAGTACAGGCGGATGTCGTCGTCGTCGTCTTCTTCTTCTGCCGCGGTGGTCGCCGAGGACTCGGCCGCCCGCCGCTTCTAGATCGCTGCTTCCTCGCGGGAGGCCGCTTTCGCCTCCTACATGCCCTTCCTCCTCTCCCTCACTGCTGGGGCCCTCCGCCTTGACTCCTTTCGCCACTACGTCGCTCAGGACGCCCACTTCCTCCGAGCCTTCGCACGCGCGCAAGCAAGCACCCCAATTAATCCCTTTACCCCTTTCTCCGGCTCTTCCCTTCTCGCCTTCGATTAGGATTCACTTGGATCTAATCGTCGATCCATCCCATCCCACCTGACTATGAGATGGCGAGGAGTCTTGCATGACCGATGACGACAAGGTCACCATCGCCACCCTCAGGAAGGCCGTCCTCCGTGAGCTCAACCTCCACGCTTTCGTCCTCCAGGTCCCCATCCTCCACTTCACCTATCCCCAAATCCTCATTTCCTATTTGTTACTCTAGTATTTAGTTAGCGTCAAAGCCTTGCGATCCTCGTAATTTCTCTCATGGAATTAATCACAACGGATTTACTTCTAGACCTCGGAAGATTTGCCTGCACCATCTATGCTAGCCGATCTAACCCGCTCACTGCTGCATAATGGATATGCATCGATTTCTTGCGAGCTACTAACATTGATAAAACCAGCTTGACCTTGGTATAATATCAACTACCATCGACACCCGATTCAAGTACAATTGCTAATTTCTTTGATACGAAGTTCTCTCATAATTTTTCACAATAACAAACTTTATCATGCACTTTAATAATCCGGGGCATGCATTGTTTTATTCGGGTTTCTTTGCTCTGTTCTTGGTTTCATTTAGTTAGGCCATACCGAGGATTTCAACTATATCAACTTTAAAGTATACTCTTATTCCACGAAATACGGTCAAAATCCTACATCTACAACCAAGATGCTTACCAAGCGCCATTTCGGTTTTTGGTTGTTGTGAGAGATAAATCACAATTTTACTACATCTTTGTGTGATGCGATTTGTATGCATATAGTCCTTAGGACTGAATTTTCTCTGTCTGCACGTGCTCGATATACTAACTAGTCCTTCCAACTAAGGACCTTTTTTAATCATCCTCGAGTTCTCACTACGGTCATTTGCCTTGACTATTTAATTTGCGGAGTGGGGAGTTGATCCTACCAAAGAGATCCTCCAAGCCCGGCAACAACCAAGTACTTCGATTTCTTACTTGCAAGCTGCGGTAGGAAAAGTCGATGGTGGGAAAGGTTACGATAAAATGGTCACACCATTCGAGAATAAAAAATTCTTGCATACCTTTGTTGGGGCCATGACTCGTGCATGAGACTTTATGCATATCACGGGCAATGAACTCACCACTTTCTGAAACAAGATGAAAAGCATCCACACAAGAAATGGATTGAGACATATGCATCCGGTGATTTTGAGGTATGGGAAGTGTCGTCTATTTATATATTGATCCTACATCTGAATGTAATCTGGGCATGTGCTCCAATGCAAGCTGGCTCATCTTGTTGAAAATCGTTTTCCGTTTCCCCTTTCCTCTGAGGATAGTGCACTCCAAATAGAAGAGTTGCTTGATAAACTAAGTGTCTCATTGGTGGTGAGGAGCTTGAGATTATTGGGAAGCTCTATTAACAAGCTATGAGGCTGGAAGTTGAGTTTTTTTACTTTCGACTTGTAGACCAACTGTTGTTGCTCCACTTTCAAGATATTGTGATCCCAAAGACAAGCTCTTGCTCTTTTCTAATTTTGATTTGACATGCACTGTTGTTGATTCATCTGCCATTTTGGCGGGGATTGCAATTTTGTCATACCAAAAGGGTAGTCAAAGTGGGGCTAATAATACCCTTGACCGAACGAAATCAACAAACTTGAGAAATTCGTGGAATATGCTCTCTAATCAATACACGGAAGAGCATGAGCAATGCATAGAAAGATTACTTCCTCCAGAAGAAGGTGCGCATCATGCCCCCTCTGTTGCATTAGTTTCTGTCGAAAGTTTGTATTTTACCAATGATACATAAGCCATGATTGTAATGACCTGCTGATGAGTTGGGTGCTTTTTGTTTAATTCCAGCAAGATCACTAGACTATGATCTATTGTACAAAGCTTTGGAGGTGCTATCAGAATTTGAGAAAGTTGCAAACTCTATTGTACATTGCAAACTCTATTGTACATCTGTTTTGTTTTTTTAGCTAAAATCAAGCCATTTGCATAATTCTATGATGATACCATTACGTGTTCTCATTCTCATTGTGTCTTTTTACGGATTGCTTTACGTTCGACTTTTATTATTAAAGAACTCTTGAATGTTCATCTGATAGCAACTAATTGTATTAAATAGTGGAATTGCGGACCATGTTTCTTACTTGATGGCGAAGTTGAACAATGTAAGCGGTGACCATTGACTTATGGGGCATGGCGACTTTCTCTCTGAATCTGGAGGAATAATGGATTTTGAAGAGGACGCGATCCAGACCAAAAGGTCTGATTATAGGGCACTTGAATCTTGTTGCACTATATTATCTTGCTAATTTTAGCTAGTAATGGAATTATATTTTCGCAAGACATGGCTTGTTAAAAATGTACACACTCTAGTGGACAAGTTGTCATCGACAATAGCTAACTAACATTGAGTAGTGTTTGGTAAAAACCTACAGTTTAAATAGAACTATAATGGTTCATACTTCTAATTTGATTAGTGTTTCCGCTAACTAACATTGAGTAGTGTTTCTGGTAAAACCTCTGTTGATTTAAATAGAACTATAATGGTTCATACATCTAATTTGATTAGTGTTTCACGCTAACTAACATTGAGTAGTTGCATTTTTATTAGGTATAGTTGCTTCCAATATTCAATGTATGTAGTTGCATTTTTCGTATTTTGAACTATGGTTAAACATTAGATACTGAATACGGTCCATCTTATAATTTGGCTTGCATTCTCACTCACCCTCTATACCAAAGAAAAAGATATGGAAAGTTCATTATTAAATTTTGATTTTGTGTGCACCAAAACTATTTCTACACTCTAGTATATTGTCTTGGGTCTAATTCCCTATACCTTTGTCATCCGTTCTGTGATAAAAAGAGTGATCATGTTGTTCAGATATTACACTTAAAGATAAACCAATAGGTGGATATTCTATATATTACAATGCTGCATTAGTCATGTTGGATTAGCACTGTCAATTGTTGGAAGATACCAAGTTGAGCTCTCCACCTTTCTCATTTCTCTGATGTTAAGTTTAATCCCACCACATCAAAGCTATTAGAGTTGTAGTATTTTTTTTGCCTTTTCAACCATAATTCTACAATATTTTGCCTTTTCAATAGTAGTTCCTACAGTATTATATGGTGTCACATTCCACCACATGAAAGCTAACAAAGCTGCGGCATTTCTTTTGACCATAATATATCCATGTAAGCACACATGTAGCTTTTTGTGGAACACCCTGGGGTGATCAACAAGTTTAGGTTTTCTCGAGATGCGTGCAAAGCCAAGAAGAGCAGAGCATGTACATTTTGCTTTCTTCCTCAATAGATATAACATTTTCAGATCTTTCACCTTTCTTTATTCCGTGGAAAATTGCAGCTGGCAAAACCAGTCAAAATTGTGTCATTTGCAAGACTGGATTAATGCATGTTTTGTCATATGCGTGACTTAATTACTGTGTGTTTCAGTAGGAAAGTTGCCTCTGAAGAATCTGAGATCAAGGCGGTCCAATATAGGCAAATGGATTTGACCGTGCTTCTATTACAAATCAATGGGCTATAGGTAAATACACTGTGCTTTTATAGAGCTTTATCTTATCTTTCCTTTTTTTCTTTAAAAAAAAGAAGGGCTTAATCAAGTCACTAATACTTAGTTAAATATAATCTCTTTGATATGGGCTATAGGTAAATACAACGTGCTTTTATAGGGCTTAATTAAGTCACTAATACTTAGTTAAATATAATCTCTTTGTGAACTTGTGACTTGCTAGTTAGTAGTTACACTTGTTTACTTAGCCCCTGTCATGTACTTGCTACTTGCTAGTTAGTAGTTACTACTACTTGCTTAAATATCCTATGTTATTGTGTGATATATTTAAATTTGTTTGTTAAACTACTAATCTAGTTGCATTTTTGATATGTAGTATTGTTGATTGATCTTTATTTGTGCGATATATATGGTTTATGTTTTCACGCAATATCCGAATAAGTATTCGTGACCGAGACAATCCGTATTCGGCTCGGCATGTATTCGCTCCGTATTCGTGACCGAGACTATCTGCATTAAGTATTAAGTATCAAGACCTTTGTCGTGTCCGATTCCGAATCCGGGAAAAAATATGGAAAATGATACGGGATGAGCGATATCCGTCCGTATCCGCTCCGTTTGCACCCCTACTTGAAGCAATAAGAATCATGGTGGGACACTGTTGGTTGGTAACATCGCAACTCTACCATTGACCCGTTTCTAGATCTGGGACGTCTCACACACTGGATCTGGGACGTTAGGCCGGCAGGCAACAAAGACTTCGCCAGCACACACACGATACGCTGTGCAAATCGGGCGTTGGGCTTGGGTCCTAGTCAGCCATTGCAAGTTACTGTTGAGAAACCATGGGCTTGGCCCAACAGTCGGCCCATGGGTGGACACCCCATCCAAAACCATAGCAGGGTATGCAGTGCATAAAGGGGGTGCTAGTCATTGTAAAAGGCTGATCATGAGAAGAGAAATAAAGAGAAGAAAGAAGTCCCCCTATATCTCTGTGTTCAATCTACTATGTTGTGCTTGTATTGTTTTGTGCGATTCTACGCTTGTCTACGAGGTGATCGCTTGGACTGGACTCGCCAGCGATGGTTCCTCAACATGTTATCAGCACGATCGACTCCGGCCTACCTCTAGGCCTCCTTTACTCGGATCGAAAGGTAACTGTCAAAGCACGACGCTCGTAGATTGAATCGCATTTTCTAGATCACTTTCAATTCCGCAAATTTGGCTTTCTAGATTATTTCCTACGTTGCAAATCCACTCTAATCTATCGCGAGCTGACTTGAAGTCGCCGACCAAGCCGATCGGTAGGTTGCATGAAGGAGTAGATATCGATTGCACTGTAGATGATAGATTGCATGAACACAGAAAATAGAAAAAAAAAACAGCGCCGCCGCCCGCACGTGGCCACACCTCAGGCCACCCGCACATGGCTGCGCCGTTGCACCGCCCACACGGGCTTGCAATCGCGCTGTCGAGCCCGTGTAGGCCGTCGGCTCCCGCTGAGCTCCGCGTCGACCGCGCGGTCTCGCCGCGCCACCGGCCCTCCGCCTTGACTGAAGCCATCATGCCACGCGCGCGCCGACTCTCGCGTCGCTGTCGCGTCATGCATTTATCCTTGGATCGCTTGCCTCCCACATGCGTACTTTCGCGATCGCGCCCTCAAGCACCCGAGGCCGCGACGCCTGCCGTCTTCGTCACATCGCGCCTCACCGGCCTCACACAACCATCGCGCGATCTGACGCCGTCGCCACTGAGCGTGCCCCCACACGGAGCACCGTCGCACCACCGCTCTACATGGCGCGCCGCTCGCGCTCCTTGCACCGGCCAGGCCTCACGCGCCGCGCGCAGCGGCGTCCCGTGCCCACGCCGCACCAAACAACGCCTCCGACGCCGAACGTCGAAGCGATTGTCGCGCCATTCTTGCGACCTTATGCGCGGTTCGCGATGAGCTGCGCGATGGCACCTTCGCCGCCGATGTGCACCCGCCCGTAGCGTCGGCCGCCGCCATCGCCGCAGCTTACTAAACCCCTTGCGCGCGTTGCGACGCATGTAGTCGCCGCCACCACCAATAATAGTGCTAGGGAAAACCTAGCACCTGTAAGAAGAAAGCCGGGAGGGTCGAATGGGCCCGGCCCAAAGAAGAACCGGGAAAAGAAAAGAAAAATTCTAGAATCTGCAAATAAGCCCTTGGATTTTTAGAAAATTACGTGAAAATTTTCTCTGAATTGAAATTTAGTAGTTTAGCCCATGGAAATTGCGGAATTCACCGAAATTTCATATTCCAACAGAAAAGGGCGCCGGGGATCCAATTTTTGAATCGTTTTGAGCATTTGAAGCATGTTTAACTCTGTTATTATTATTTCTATACCATTTATATATTGTATTTACTGTTCTAATTATCTGTGATGGTTTATATTACTTTTAATCACTGAAAATAGCAAATGAATCATGAAAAAAAAACATAGAAAAATACGGTAATATTATGAGAACTTGCAACCATTTTATGCAGATTACCAGCAATAATCTTATGAACTCTTTGCATAAATATGAAGATGACTCACATCACAAACCGGTAGTTCAAAGAGCTGGCCTAGTATGGCCAGAATTTGTATCAGTCTTCTACTCTGTGGTAAGGTAATCATGGATGAGCAGAAGATTGAGAAGACTCTCTCTACCTTTCACCCGAATGTGGTGCAATCCGCATGCAACTATCGTCAAGACGGCTACAAGGAGTATGCCGAATGGATTGACATCATGCAAGTTGCGGAAGCTCAAGGTGATGTTCTAAGGAAGAACTACATCTCACAGCCGCCTAGTAGCAATGTTGGTCATGAAGCTAATTCTAGCAGCTACAAGGTGAGGAAGCCTCTCACAAATGAGAAGGGCAAGAAGGGTAAGGTCGTGGGTCGTATGTTGTTGATGTTTTCTAGTCTAAGAAGAAGGGCAAAGGACAGTATGATGCACACCTCGCCATTGCAGGCATGGAGAATCCACAACCATTAGTTACACTCATGGATGTGGACAATCCAGTAGCAGCCCCCATCACCCTTCCTTTTGGACATCGTAGCGGCCGCAGCCATAGTCTCCAAGAGGAGAAGATCGCCATGGTGCAAATTAAGGCAGAAGTTTCTAAGTACTTCGCTGATTCGATCTAGTGCACGCATTGCACTTAGATCTTTTTATAGCCACTTGCAGTTTGTGGTAGTGATGGAACATTGAATTATTTTAGTATTTAAATAATGGTTGTAAGCTCTAGGAGAGCAAAACATTAAATTCTTGTAATGAGTCCTGCAAGGCTTATATTCCCATATTTATAATAGCAAGTTATGTTCTGATATTTGAAGTATTAGAACATGTGTGGCGCCCTATGGAGGAAGTGTGCTTAGCGGATAGCGGCACAACGAATACCATCTTGAGAGAGATGAAATTTTTTCAGTCGATCAACAAGAATGCTAGTAGTCTTACGACAATTGCATGCAGTGATACTTGTATAATAGGTTCAGGAAGGGCCACAACTATACTACCGATGGGCACAACTTTGGTCATTAAAGAAGCTTGTTGTACCCAGAATCGACTAGAACTTTCAAGGATATTCGCGCTAACGGTTTCCACGTAGAGACTGAAGAAGAGTATGGTAAAGAATACTTCCTCATTACAAAACATGAAGAAAGTGGAAAAGGGTATTAGAACAACTTCCTTCATATGAAACTGAGCTATACTACACTAATATTAAGGCACCCGCAGCCTATACTGCCCTAAAAGCCGTATTTAGAAGCTTTGAACTTTTTTTTGTCTCTAGCATGATAGATTATGCCACTCAGATCTTAGGATGATGAGAAATATAATTAACAATTCACAGGGACACAATATCAATGTAAGAATTTCTCGAATCAAGAAGATTTTATGTTCCCCGCATGTGCCACTAGAAAATTAATGACAAGACCTTCTGCTCTCAAAGTGAAGGATGGAGTCCTAGCATTCATGGACTGTATCCAGAGAGACATTTGTAGTCCTATACAGCCCCTATCAGGGCCATTTAGGTATTTTATGGTGCTCATCGATGCTTCCTCAAAATGGTCGCATGCATGTTTTATTGTCTATGAGAAACCATACTTTTGCAAAGCTAATATCACAGATAATTAAAACTAAAATTAATTTCCAGATCATCATATGAAGTCCATCAGAATGGACAACGCCGGAGAATTTACTTCGAAGGTATTTAATGATTATTGCATGGCAATGGGAATTAACGTTGAGTATTCCGTACTGCATGTCCACACCCAGAATGGACTAGCAGATTTTTGCAGAATTATAATTTATCAACTACATGTCGGAGACACGCGGTCCTGCACGTAGTAACTCTCATCAACTTTAGACTATCGGCATATAACATCCATTCACCTATGCAACTAGCGCAAGGGTCAGCACCGAAAATTTCTCATCTTCACAGATTTTGTTACAAGATTTATGTACCTATACCACCACCGTAACGAACTGCAATGAACTCTCTTCGAAAGTCTGGAATATACGTTGGTTATGATACAACATCCATAATCAGGTATTTGGGCCTTATGGCTGAAGATTTGCATACAGTCCGCTTCATGGATAACATATTTGATGAGGATTGTTTCCCATCATTAGGGAGGAGAATCAACCCCTTGATGAAAAATATCGAGAAATAACGTGGCAAGCCACGGGAATCCATGCACATGACCCGCGCACGAGTGAAGCAAATAGAGAAGTCTAGAAGATAATTGAAGTCTAGAAGATAATTGATTTGCAAGCATTAGCGAATCAACTGTCTGACCACTTTAGTGATTTGAAGAGTGTGATCAAGTTGCATGTGCCTACACACAATGCATTGGAGATGGTTGAAATACCGAAGAAAGAAAAATGTATCTCTAATCCCGTCTAGAGGCATCAGAAAAGGACGAGAACTTCAACCCATCGAATCTGAAGTAACCCGGGACGCCTCCTGAAAAAGGATAAGAAAGACTTAACACAGCTGATCACTGAAGTTCCCTAAAATCAGAAGGGGGGCCAGCTGAGACCTAGCACTAGTATGGAACCTTCAGGAAGAGGTATACCGATTTGAACATTCCCACGGAGGGAGACATCAGCATGGATGTGTGTGCACATATCGGAGTTGAAAAACTAAAAGGACTTGCCCTGCAATTGGAAGCAGCGGTGAGCGAGTAGAAGCATTAGAAGAATCGTCCCATGAAAAAATAACTATAAATTATATGACCACGTGAGAATTTATGAATAGAATAACAACTAATGTTGATATTTATTTTGCAAATTTTTTTTTCACATTTATCGATCTTGATCCAGAGCCTGCATTGCTCGTTGAATGTAAGAAAAGATCAGATTGGGAAAATTGGAAGAAGACAATAGAAACAAAGTAGTAGATTGAACATAGAGATATAAGGGGACTTCTGACTTCTCTTTGTTGCTCTTCTATAAAACTATAGTACAATAGTTAGGATCCTTCTTTTTTATATAGATTGCTGAATGAATGAGAAACTCATCGTGAACCAGGACAGCCTGATCTTGGTTTCTTATCACAAACGTCGACGTCGTCCGGGCCGAGCGTTTCTGATGGCGAATGCGCGCGCGCGCACAGTCGACTACGCTGCCGTTGCGGTCGGCCACTGATCAGCAGGCAATCACTGAACTTCACGGCTAACTAGACCAATCAGGCAATCACTCTGATGGCCCAAGACTCAAGTGGAGCGGCTGGGAACTGGGGTACGTTTGGGCCTCCTTCTCCTGCGCGGATAAGGTTCGGGGGGCTCGACAAGGCCCACCTGCCTGTGTAATGTGTATGTCACCGCACCGTTCCCCTGAACTGGACCGTTAGCGGCCAATGCGTCCGTCCTAACTCGATCCCCCAGTGGCCAGGGCCTAGAGAGAGAGAGAGAGTCCACCTCCTTGGCTCCTTCCCCCGCTCGCGCGCGATCCGGCCGCGCTCGTCTCCCGCCTCGCCGCCGGCGATGTCCTCCTCCGTCTCCGTCGCGGCGGAGTGGGACCTCCTCTCCGACCGTTTCTACCGCCGCATCACCCTCTACTCCCCGCTCCCCTGGTCCCCCCCGGCCACCACCACCGCCTCCTCCTCCGGCGGTGGCAGTGGTGGCGGGGTCGGCCGCCTCGACCTCTCCACCCACATCGTCACCGCTGCGCCCTTTGGTGGCCCGATCGCCGCCGTACGCGACGACTCCAAGATCGTGCAGCTCCACTCCGAGCCCTCGCGCCGCCGCCTCCTCCTCTTCTCCTCCTCCGGCCACCCCATCGCCTCTTGCCCCTGGCCGCCCCACCTCCCCCGCCTCCACTCCCTCGCCTTCTCCAACTCCCTCAACCTCCTCGCCCTCCTCTCTGATAGCTCCCTCCTGCGCTTCCGTCTCCCCGATCTGAAGCCCAACCCTAGCTCCAGCCCCGTGCCCCTGCTCCCGCCCGCCTCAGGCGGCGTTGCCGAAGCTGCATTCTGGGGCGGCGGAGTGGCTGTCCTCACCGAGGACAACCGCGTCGTGGTCACCACCGACATCGAGGCCGCCGATCCGCATCCGCGGGAGCTCGCCGACCCGGGCGTTGGCGAGGACGAGCAGGTGCTGTGCATGGCCGTGGTGGAGCCGCAATTCGTCATGTCCGGTAGCCCAGAGGTGCTGCTTGCGGTTGGCGACCGGGTAGTCGCGGTCGATGAGGATGGCGTGCAGACGCTTGGGGAGGGGCTGGATATTGGACCAGTGCAGAAGATGGTGGTGTCACCTAACGGGAAGCTGCTTGCAGCGTTTTTACACGATGGGCGCCTGCTCGTAATCCCCACGGATTTCTCCAGGATCATCTTCGAGTACGAGTGTGATGTAAGTTGTTTAGGTGTACTGCACTATTTACTCTGTGATCTGTATCTTGGTTCTGGGCTAAATTTAGTGCATTCATTTGTTTAGGTGGAGCTTTGAAAAAAGTCAAAAACAGATAAACCATCAAGCGATGTAGATTGATTTGCATTGCCGCTAACTTAATGGGTAGTGAGGTTAATATTGATACATTTCTTCTGTATGGAAATGGCACTGAATGTGTTCCATTTGTTTGTTAGCTGACTTGTGCTGCTTTGTGTCTGAGAAGCATAATAGTTGCTATTGTCCTATTGGCTGGTCACCGACAGACTTCTGTTGAGCGGATAGCTCTGTTGCACGATCAATAGTGCATTGGTTTGACCTCAACAACACAAGTACTATATATTTTTGGAGTGTGGCACATCTATTCATTAGTTTTGTTTTTTTGTCTTGTAGTCTGCATTGCCACCGGATCAAATAGCTTGGTGTGGATTGGACAGCGTGCTCCTTTACTGGTCTGAAGTGCTTTTGATGGTTGGTCCAAATGGAGATCCAGTGCAGTATAATTATGACGAACCCATAAAGCTAATTCCAGAGTGTGACGGTGTAAGAATCCTCACAAATTCAAGTATGGAATATCTACACCGAGTCCCAGATTGTACTACATTAATTTTTGGCATTGGAAGCATGTCCCCAGCAGCATTACTTTATGATGCTAGAGATCACTTTGACAAACAAAGTGCTAAGGTACTGTTTAACCCCTTTTCTTACGTAGATAATTTATGCCTGGAGCGGTAGCCCATTTGTGCACTTTATGGCATTTTCCATGTGCCACTTGCAAATTATATCAGGGTTGTTCGATAAATCAAGTATTGTACAAATATTATTAGTCATTTGGGAAATTATTCTATTGTCATCTCATAAATTGGTCTTCTTTCTCTTGAAAACCACAGATGGGACATTAAAATAATCCACACTTGCAGGCTTACGAAAACTATCAGCTAATTTCTTCTTCCTTGCCTGAGGCAATTGAGGCGTGTATTGCCGCTGCTGGCCATGAGTTTGATGTTTCACGCCAACATACATTACTGAGAGCTGCTACTTATGGCCTGGCTTTCTGTAGGTTAGTTTTTTTTTCTGTATTTAGGATGCTGTTGTTTGGCATGTTTATTTTTCCTTCTTATTTGTTAGTCATCACATGCTTATCTCTCAACCTTACTGTTGTGGAACCCGTATATATCACTTACTGATGTCAAGCTGAAATAGTATTAATACTATATAGCCATGTCAGGTCAACTTTCTAAATAAAATTAACTAATATTTAATGAAGTATAGAAGTATTCTTGTGTTCAAGTGTGCTGAACATGTTGGCAGGTGAGGTCTATCGGTTGTTTTACACTTCATTGATACTGTAAAAATAGAGCTAATATTATGCCATGACTCCCGAAGTAATTGCATACAAAGGGTCAACTGTAAAAAGTAGACCAATTATTGTGCTAAGACTCCTGAAGTAACTGCATACGAATATAAGCAAGACTCCTGAAGTAACTCTATACAAATATAAGTGTCTAGTTTCTGATAGCATGAAGTAGAAGTGCAGAACAATATTCGTGTAACAAATAGTTTCACTCTTATAAGTGTCTAGGCTTCACCCAAGTTTGTCCGAGCGGACAGGGTCATTGGGTGAAACCAATGCAAGTGAAAGTTATGTGTAAACATGTTCTCCAATATTGGTTTTATTGGGTATATAACTTAATATCAGTGTTCCCCTAGGCGCCGCCTAGGTTCTGGGAGAAGGCCCCCCGCCGCGACTTGGTGCCGGTCGGCGTCCTAGGCGGGCCGAGCGCCTAGCCATTCCTGGGCGGTCCAAGGCGGTTCCAGGCGGCGCGAGGTGGGCTCGGCGTGGCGTCTCGAGGTGTTCGAGGCGGTCTTTGGGTGGCTGGCGAGGCTGGGCGTTCTGAGTCTGAGCTGGGCTTGACGGGGAGAAAAGCGAATGAAAGGTAAATGAGGCTCACAAACCCTACCCGATTTCTCTTGCTCTGCTCCCGACCTCCCGTCGCGCCTCGCCGCCTCCTCTGGTTCCCCGTCGCGCGCCGCCGCCTCCTCTGGTTCCCCGCGTCGGCGCCTCCTCCCCGCGGTTCCCTGTCGCGCGGCTCCCCCTCTTGGCTCCCCGTCGCGCGGCTCCTCCTCCCGGCTTCCTGTCACCGTCGCGCAGCTCCTCCCTAGCTCCCCGTCGCCATCGTGCCGTCGACCCTCCCCGTCGCCTGCCTCGTCCAGTCGCCGGTCGCCCCTAGGTCAGCCGCCTCCTTTGCTCTGGCCCTTGCCGCTCAGCCTCCCTCTGGACCTCTCTGCGCCTTGCGCCTTCACCTCCTCTCTGCTCTGGTCTTGTGCGCACTGCGCAGTAGTACTAGTAGTAGCCCACTCAGTTCGATTTAGTAGTATTTGGTAGTTGGTACTAGTAGACAGCACACAGCAGTAGCCCAGTGCGATTTAGTAGTAGTTGGCTAGTTGCTGTTGCAGTGGCACTTGGCAGTGCGATTTTCTCATTTACAGATTTAGTAGTAGTACTGTGGTGGCAGTGGCAGTGTGATTACTGATTAGTGTGTACTGTTTAGTAATTAGTAGTTAGTCATTACTCATTAGTCAATTACTCAATTAGGCAATTAGCAAGTAGCATTGTTGCAATTATGATTGTAAGTTTGTAACAATTGTTCTTGTTCATCAAGTCTTCAAATATATTTGCATCACACCAAGCCACCAAGGTAACATCTCTTCTTACATAAGTACACATATACATACATACATGTAACATCTCTTCTTACATAATTACACATATACATGCGTATATGTAACATGTACATAAGCTTAGACTGAAGCTTGCTATTTTGTGTTCATCCCGCTTGCTTGGACTGATGCTGGAGGCAATTATGCTTGCAATTCTGTTCGGCCGCCTAGTGCCTACTGATGCTGGAGGCGATTATGCTTGCAATTCTGTTCGGCCGCCTAGGTGCCCTAGGCGCTAGGAGGCCACCCACCGCCCGCCTAGCGCCTAGCGCCTAGGCGAACACTGCTTAATATTTGGCTAAGCTTAGGCTGTCTTTAAGAAGCTGCATCTTCAAGCCTATGGGTGGCCTGACTATATGAACTAGCTGAGCTTCTCAAATGGAGTAGAACTGTTACCTAGGTACTTTTGCGAGTCCAAGTTCTACTATTTATCACCAAAGCTATGTTAACTATCACCTGACATAAAATTTATGCAATTTCTTCCTAACTTGACTAGCATGAATAATATTCCCAGTTTCAAACCATGGGAAAAGCCCTGGAGCTCCTCTAGGATGGCTTAATAGATGCAGTGATGCCTAATGGTGTTTCCTTTCCACTTTCTAAGTGTTTCCAGGCAAAAGAATACAAAGCCTGTCTTGGCTGAAGATGCAACAGCAGTAAAACCAAAATTAGTCTATTCGAGAGAAGCTCCTTGCCTTTTCCACTACAATAAAAGCTTCTCAACTTAACTGAGGCTTAAGGTCTTCTAGGAGCCTACCTAGAAGCTTGCTTAGTCAGCCCAGATTCTCTAACTAAGAGGGTAGTTGAAAAGTTAGGTTAAATATGTCATTGATAAGTGATAGCATAACCTCCTTACACATCTTAACTTTCTAGATTGATCGACCACCTTTGATATCCCTCGATGCCAGCACCAAATGATGTAATAATGTATGCCATATCTTTTAACTTGGACAATAGTGTTATACCTTACTGCTACTATCACACCTCACACATCTTGTAAGATTATAGTGTTATAACCAATTGTTCACGAAGGCGCAGTAGGGTGGTGGACCGGCACTTAGGCGGCCGGCTCAGGCGGAGGCGAGGGGGGAGCAGAGCAGGAGGCGGAGGTGAGGGCGACAGAGAGGGTGTGGGGTGGTCGAGGGGGAAGAAGGAGGCAGCGGCTCGCTCGGCTACACACCCAAAAATCTCGGCCGTCCGATTGAAATAAGCCTCCTCACGCGGGCTTCACACCGGTAGGCCCAGCCCAACAAGCCCACAACCGCCTGCTCTAAATAAAGAACTCAGCCACCGCCTGCCTCCTCCTCGACGACCACAATGCGACGACGGCAAGATCTAGCGGCGACAGATGCAATTACGACCTAGCGGGACGACGATGAAGGTGCTAGCTTCCTTCCTTCTTGCCATACTCCCCCCTTCTCTCTTGGTATAACTTGGGTTCTCTCCCTTCCGGCGAACTATGCCCCCCCCCCTCCTCTCCCTCCTCCCTCTCGTCGCCGCCTCACGCCACCTTGGACTGCCTAAAGCACCGAGTTGGCCGCCCATCACCGCCGCGCCCAGCTCCGCCAGGCCGCCCAGTGCCCGCCTTGGACCACCTAGGCGGGCGGCTGCCTAGGCAGCCGACTTTGGCCCAAGTCGCGGCGGCCATCCGGCGCCGAGCGCCTAGGCGCTGCCTAGGCCGATTTCGCGAACACTGTATAACTCGCTGTTTTTTTTCCACAAAACTTCTGACATTTTATTAACTACTACCTCTGATCATTACTTTATTTGGAACACATTAATTTTAGGTACTAGTGTTCCTTTGTATAGAATAATTTATTGCTGATATTTGAACTTGGCATTGATACCCAGTTGGCTTTGGCAGTCGATTTCCACATGAACGCTTTCAAGACATGTGCAAAATGTTACGAGTTCTAAATGCTGTTCGTGATCCTGAGATTGGGATGCCACTTACCATTCAGCAGTATAAGGTTTGTATTACTTTCAGATTCTGTGATGAACCTTAGCTATAATCGTTGTTAGCTTTTATATCTTATGGGCACTTGTTCGCTCTTTTGTTTTCCTTAGTTGCTTACTGCACCAGTGCTCATTGGACATCTGATTAATGCTAATCAGCACTTCGCTCTTTTGTTTTCCTTAGTTGCTTACTGCACCAGTGCTCATTGGACGTCTGATTAATGCTAATCTGCACCTTTTGGCACTTCGCATCTCTGAGTACCTTAACCTGAACCCGGTAACCTCTTTTTTCTTCTCCTTCACTTTTTTATCTGGTAAATAATTCTTTGCTGTGGATAAGTACTGTGCCTTCAAGGCAAAAGTCTAAGTATTACATAATCTTGTTCTTAATAACTTACCATATGCACAATGAAGTTCCATTCAACTTTCTTTATTATTGGCACAGAAGATAATACCAAACACTCAATGACTTTTGTACTCGTTTGAGTTTTTTTATGGATCAGTCAGGAGTAGAATATCATGTTTTCGAGGTAAAAAATAAGCTGGTCTTAATTTACTCTTTTGGATAGGCTTGTGAGGTCTTAACCAAATCAGTGCGAACACTTGCCACTTGGTTGTAAAAGAGGGTAGCCGGTAGCATGTTGTGAATTTCTTGCACTAGTAACAATAAATTTATTTGGTTAAGTGATACCAGTTTCATTTGCACCTTAAATCTTTTATAGGAGGTTGTGATTATGCATTGGACATGTCAGAAGATAACAGCATCAGGTGCTATTCCAGATACAGTCCTTCTTGAGGGTTTGCTCGACAAGGTTTGTGTTTCTTATAATCAGACTCATAGTTGATACTGTTACCCGGTAAATACATATGCAAGTGCATCTGTACCCCTGCTTTAAATGTTTTTTCTGTTGCAGCTCCGGTTATGCAAAGGCATATCATATGCTGCAGTGGCAGCTCATGCAGATAACAGTGGCCGGCGAAAGTTGGCTGCAATGCTCGTTGACAATGAGTCCCAACCCTCAAAGCAGGTAAGTTTTCTTTTGGGCTGGTGACTAAGGTGGATATGTTGCAACTGATTGATTTAGCAATCGAGCCTTTTGAGCATTGTCTTGGGTTTGGGATGTTTTAGGAAACAGCCTTAATATGTTCCTTGATTATCTTCAATTTTTTTGCACCATCCCTCCTCTCTTCCTAAATATGATAATGCACCTTTGGCCATGCTTCTTGGCCATTTTATGGGCACTATATAAACATCTTAGCTTGAATTAGTAATGCTTTCAAATTGAAGTATGCCATGTAGGCAGTGTGGAGCTAAAGATCTTATGGCACAGCATGCTTTTTCAGTGCATATGAACCAGAATTGGGACATGAACATGACAGTTTCCTACAAGTGTACATGAAAAAAAGAGAAGGGAACAAAAGAATGACCTTAAGTAAAAGCCCGCCCTAATAATTTATCTAGTGAGGACTCAGGACTTCCGGGTATGCTAAAGATTAAAGTGTAGAGCCAAATGACACAGTTGCTTAGACTACTATTTGAACAGCAGTATCATGGCCTTCCTGCTTGTCAGGTGCAAATGGATGAGGTGGTTAGGATGTAATCATTATGTAAGAGTTTTTCTGATAAAATGTGTTTTTTTTGGGTACTATCATACTCCATTATGTAGATGATAGTTTCATTCAGTGAGCTCCTCTGAACCTGTTACGGCTGCAGCTGGTTTTGTCTCTTACTGGATGCTAATATGCTGTAAGATTTTGTAAGAAATATGAGAGATTAGTCAGTTAAGTGCCCAAAAACTAGTATGCAGAAGCCAAAAAGGAATAAACAGTAGTTCATCTAGCAGACTACTGCCTGCATCAGAAATCATCTGAAATTTGTTTCACCTTAACAGATTCCATTGTTGCTAAGCATTGATGAGCAAGACAAGGCATTATCGAAGGCTATTGAGAGCGGTGATACTGATCTTGTGTACCTTGTGCTTTTCCATATCTGGCAGAAGGTAGCTATAGAAAAGGTAAGTAAATCTCCCTCCCTCCCTCTCTGAGAGTGGTATTTCCAGGTAAGGTACAGTTGTTGGGAATTGATAGGAACCAATATCAAGCATGCCGTAATTTATTGATGTGCCACCTTTGGTAATCTAACTAGTGAAACAATAATTTTGGGGAACTGTGACTATAAGTGCTTCATCTCATTATGTTATTTTTAAGGTTCTTTTAACATAATCTTATTTTACAGAACACTCCTTTGGATTTTTTTGGTGTAATCAATGCAAGGCCTTTGGCTCGAGATTTGTTTATGGCATATGCAAGGTGACACATCTGTCCTGTTTCTGGTTGTTCTGCTAAATGTATAGCTTTGGTTCAACATGGTTGCATGTCTCTGTTATGCTCACAGACATTCTAAGCATGAAGCTTTGAAGGACTTCTTTCTATCAACAGGGAGACTCCAAGTAGGTTGCATATGCGATGATCTGTCTATGACCGTATATCTAATGTGTGCTACATACATGCTGTGTTTCATATTATATCAGTTGAATATCTTTTAAATAAGCTTAGTGGGCTGTTTTCTTTTCATTAAATAAACAATTAGTTCATCTTATGTAGTTATTAATATCTGCTGGAAGGATACCAGACAAAATTAACATACTATAATCAGTAGTATCTCCTAGCATGAGTTACTTCTTTACATCGCAATTTGCTTGCCTAAATTATCGAGAGCAATTGCAGGATGCAGCCTTTCTGTTGTTGAAGGAGTCGAGGGCATTGGAGAGAAATCAAATGGCAAGCAAGGGGTTGCCTCTCCATGGTCCACAAGTGAGGCTCATTGAGCAGGCCCACAGGCTTTTTGCTGAGACCAAGGAACATCTTTTTGAATCCAAAGCTGCTGAAGAGCATGCCAAATTGCTAAGGTATGTGACGATTTCTTAGGATCCCATTCCCTAACTTGCAATGTGAGGACGCTATCGCCTCTGTTAAGGTTAGTAGTGTAATAGTCATGTAAGTGTTGGGTGGTCATGTAAGTGTTGGGTAGTTATGTAATTGTAGTTTAATCTATGGTTTCTAGTCTAGAGTTTCTCTTATACACTATATATTGCTCTTTGGGCTTTTGCAATAGAATCAATAATTCAGTCCCCATTCTTCTCTTCTCTTCTAAAATCTAACATGGTATCAGAGCCTATATCCAAATTCTAGTCTTTGTCTTCTTCCACCGTTTCTGCCCTCGGGAGGAGCAATCTCCGCTCCTGGGGCAGCACCCAATCTCGTTTTTTATCTTTAACATATCGTTAGTTTCTTAGTGTAAGTAGCAGCAGTGTCAAGCAGCAAACAACCGGTCTTCATCTTTCTTCAAGCAGCAGAGCCATTAATTCTCTCCATCGCTAGCAGCCACTGCTTTTCAGTCCTTCCGCAGCAGAGGAGATCCCCGAGCTCGGTGACCACCCCAAGCTGCTACTGCGCCTCCTCTGCTCTGCTTCGGAGGCGTGGCCATCAGTCGTCCTCGAGGCTCTTCGTCGCTGGATCTGGCGAGATCGAGCTCTTCCTCGCCGAATCCAGCCTCTCCATCTCCTGCTCTCTCCCTTGGAGTCTGCTCTTGGCCTTGGAGTCCTTCGTCGTCCTTGGCTCCGCCCTCTTCGAGCTCCGCCTGGCCCGGGTTTGGCGTACTCGTCCTCACATCATCACCGGCCTCACCCTCGCCGGATCCGGCGTAGCTCATCACCGCCATCTCATGCCTGGATCCAGCATCGGTAGGCTGTCTCCCGGCCGGATTCACTCCGCCACCGTTGGAGACGACCGGATCCTCCTCTGGTCCGACTCCGACCGGATCCTCGGCACCGCATCGCCTCCGCCTCGAGGCCCCTGCTCCCAGATCCGCACCGCCTCTGCCTCCTTGCTCCTAGATCAGCGCCACCGCCGGAGACGGCCAGATCCACCATCCTTGTCAGGAGCGCGTTGGATCTGGTCCTCCTCGACGCCCTCCTCACCTCTGGGTCCCTCCGCTGCTCCGGATCGGCGTCGCCCCGAGCTGCTCCACGCTGAAGCCCGACGCGCTGTCGTCCGCCGCCCTGCCCAAGTCCTTGCCGAGGAAGGGGCGCTTGACCTCTGCTTCCGCGGTGTTGTGTGCCATCGTGGCGGCCTAAACTCCCTCCTCTGCGGCAGTGCCATCGCTTCGGGCGCGTTCCATGGCTGCTCTGCTGTGCTTTGCTGACGTCGTCGCTCCTTCTCTAGCGCCTCCACCGAGCTCGACATTGACCTTCCCCGGATCTGGAGCTGGCCGAGCTCGTCTTGGCCATCACCAGCCGGATCTAAAGCTGGTCATCATCGCCAACCTCATTTTCGGCCTCGCTCGAGCACATTGTTGCCAAATCTGCGCTCCACTTCTCATCCGAGCTCGATTCATCGCCACCATCGTGTGGAAATCATCTTCACCAGCTCCGGTTCGGGTTGGCCATCTCGTCAGCTTCGTCGTCGTCGCTGGCCATCTCCATCACTAGCTCTCGTCGGACCTGCTACTTCCATCGTGCCTCTGCTATTGCACTGCAGCCTGCATGTGTGCTGGTTTGTTCAAGCATTGTTGTTGTTTGATGTTGGTGCTTGTGTGGTTCTTCTGCACTGCTGCCATTTGGTGCTGGTTCTTGCTGTTTGGAGGAGAGGTGTGATCGTTGCTGCTGCTAGTATAAGTCTATTTTCCTTTGATTTCCATCGAGTCCATTCAAGTCCGCTGCATCTCTCTTTGAGTTCATCGAAACATTGCCAATTCATCATATCCTTTGTTGATCAGCTGATTGCTTCTTCCTTTTCGGGTTGTCGCGGTCCATCCATTGGATCGAGTGCGGTCACCCCATCATCATCGTTGTTGATGCGACTTTGCCCTCTTGGTTCTCTCTTGTAGCCAACTTGCTACACATCTTTGCATCATTGCGACTCTTGACCAGTGGCCTTCTTTGTCATTATCATCAACTGTCTTTTCGTCTTTGTGTTCGTCAGGCACCAGATTCGACACCGTCACCTCACATCTTGGGTGGGCAGATCTGGTTCGTCGTCTTTGCCTTTGTTGGGCTCCAGCTCTAGATTTGACACCGGCACCTCACTTCTTGGGTGGGCGGATCTAGTTCGCGTCTTTGTCTTTGTCTCTCTCTTCATCGGCTTGATTTGACACATCTCTCTATTTCTGTCGGTTTCAACATCTCCAAATCAAGACATTCGTGTGCGAAGAGCTGAAGAACATTTTTTTTTGTTTAAGAGTTGCATGCTCCGATGACATCTTCAAGCTTGAACTTCGGATTTATCTTTTATTTTAGTGTTGTTCTCTTCAAACTCAATGCTATTGCATACGTATTAAGTTTGAGTGGAGGTGTTAAGGGTAGTAGTGTAATAGTCATGTAAGTGTTGGGTAGTTATGTAATTGTAGTCTAGTCTAGGGTTTCTCTTGTATACTATATATTGTCCCTTGGTCTCTTGCAATAGAATCAAGAATTCAGCCCCCGTTCTTCTCTTCTAAAATCTAACAGCCTCATTCCTAGGACAAGGATGGTAGGATGAAGTTATGGAAATTTGGTGGTTAGCATCTCAGCAAGGTTAGTGATGACTGATGAACATAAGAAAGAAGAAATCTTAATCAGATCATGCAGTGTCCATAAAAAAGCTCTAAACTCTGCTCTGTGTCTTGTTCCTATGAAAAGATTCATCAAATGAATTAAAGCTTTGAGCTATGTTATCAAGGCGTCGCTAGGCGTCCTGACGCTCTAGGGTGGACACCAGAGGTCATCGCCTAAGTCGTTAGCAGTTAGGCGAGCGCTTGGCAATTCTAGGCGTCCAGGCGGAGGATTAGGCGTTCATGTTGGATGATGAATGATTTGGAGATGTTTATGTACTACTAGTTGTGGACTTGTAATGTTTATCAGTTTATATAGTATGTACTGCACTACCGCTAGTTGCTTTTACTACTGATCATGTTTATCAGTTTGTGTAGATGTTTATCATATCTTCCTATTTTCCTACCATCGTCTAACCATCGCCTAGGCGCCCGCCAAGGCACCTAGGCGTCTTGGCTCCTCCAGAGCGTCTTGCCTCGCCTTGTCGCCGTGACAACATCGGCTTTGAGACACCAAGGAAAATGATGCATATACCATTTTTACCTCTTGACATGGTGCTTATCCACTAAATCATCATGAAACCTCCATTTTGACTCAACTTTCAGCTCACAATCCTTAGTAATACCTAGCCAAAAGCTGCAGAAGGCTCCACATGATGAGGAATATGGAGCAACTTCATGTGGAGTATTGGCATTTTACTTTTTAGTGGTCTATAGTACATCTGGGAAATGTTTTAATTACTTCTTTCCCTAGTATTTTCCTTACTGCCGTTTTAGGTGCGCTGTACTTTCAGTTAACAAATTAGGTACTGGAATCAGCTGGGGTGGAACTTTATTTGGACAATCGTGGAGAGATGCTCACCTCTGTCTTCTACTAAATTCCATGCTGTGGCCAATTCTAGAGGGAAACATGGGGATGATTTTCTTTGTGCTTAAGAATGCTACGTCTTAACCATTTTCTGGTTATTTTTCTTACTTCCAGATCGCAGCATGAACTAGAAGTTTCCACAAAGCAAGCAATATTTGTCGGTTCTAGCGTCAGTGATACTATCAAAACCTGTATTGCAATGGGAAATGAACGAGCTGCACTCAAAGTGAAGTCAGAGTTCAAGGTATTGAAAATACGCTTCAAACAAAAAAACATGGCTGATGAGTATTGTATTCTGGTCTTTCTAATGTCCGTAATACTGCTTAGGTTCCGGATAAGAGGTGGTACTGGCTCAAATCATGTGCTTTAGCTACAGTTGGGAACTGGGATGCTTTGGAAAAGTTTTCTAAAGAGAAGAGGCCACCAGGAGGTAGGTTTACCTATATGAGATATATTTTCATGAGAAGTAAAGTTGTATTGAAGAAATATAAAAATTCTTGCTTCTTCCATGCGAATGATAAATTCCATCTTAATAATACTGCTTCCATGTATAAATACATCACATGATCATATATCTGTTTAAGTATGATAATTTCCAATTTTCTTGAACTTACAGGCTATAAACCTTTCGTGGAAGCATGCATTGATGCTGGTCAAAAAACTGAAGCTCTCAAATATATTCCAAAATTAACAGATCCTCGTGAAAGATCTGAGGTATATTTTAGATTTAGTTCACATGTTATCTATAAATGGGAGCATATAGTAAGCTTTATGCATACCAGAGAGGCTCTTGCTGATTATTTCTATTACATTTGGTTCGTCTAGCTTGCCAGATCAAGCTTTTAGTTAGTGGTAAGCATTAGGGATTCAATGACTACTGGATACTGTATAAAAACATAAGGAATATGTGCGTAGGAAAATGTAAATACCTTTGAGCGTATTTTGAACTATTGATATATCACTGTAGAAGATATCTTGGTTTAAGGATATACAATTCGAGGACTTGGATGAAATTTTGATGCAAATAGATCAAGTGGAAGATGTGCTGACAGCCAACATATAGAAATTTCAATTTCATACTGAATCCCTGGTTTACATGATTGACCAATAGAACATTGATTTCCTTTGGATGATCTAGAGCAATAGCACGCGCGTGTGTGTACAAATCATGATCTAGGTGCAAACAGTATAACCATTGTTGTAGCGCTAAATCAACATGAAAAAGTCAAACATTTGACACGATATTTTATGGAGCATTGCTTCATCCTTTAACATTTCAAGGTTTAGCTCAAAACAAGTTAGGAGAAACGAAAAGGATTTTTTTTCTGTGAATAGTAACTTTCCTTTTTCCATTTTATTTCAGCTTCAGGGATTTGCACATTTTTGTTCTCCCAACACATGTAATGATGTTGCCATTGTTCATGTCCAGGCATATGCACGGCTCAACATGGCAAAGGAAGCTGCAGATGCAGCTTCACAGGCCAAAGATAGTGACGAGCTATTTGGTCGCCTAAAGTTTACGCTGGCACAGAATACAGCCGCGGCTTCCATTTTTGATACACTGCGGGATCGGCTATCTTTCCAAGGAGCGTATTGATTGAGCTACACGTTTGTTTTTTAATTTTTCATCCTTGTGTATCAACCCCACTGTGTGAATACCCCCGTCCATAGAAATTGAGGATACCCACAGCGAGGTTTTGAAGTGGAAATGCGGAATATAGACATCTTGGTTGTTGGTATCGATCCTGTAGTTTTGCTCATCCTTTTGGGAAAAATTGGCATATGCCACCATGGAAACTGGTATTTCAGAAAACTCCACCGATTATTTGGATGGATGGATGGTCAGACGACGAGCAGGAGCACTAGACGCATCAACCGGATGCGGTGGGAGGGTGGACAACGCTGAGTCGCTGACAGTCAGCTCATGTCAACTAGTTTCCGCACGCACCAACGTGTGGTAAGGCATCATTCAGGTGTGCACCGTTGCGCCTCCGCCTACGGCGCCATGTACGATCAACATATACCAGTGATTGCACGAACACAGCTGAATAACAGATTACATAAACGACCAACTCCACCACCTCCAAACAGATTATCTATATCAAAGAACCAAAGGAGTCTGCCCATTACTAACAAGACCATACTCAAAAGGTTCGCCAAGCATGTTTAGCATGTTTCAAAACGATACATAAGCATCAAACTGCTCAGGTCACAACACCGATCACAATCCAATCACATGAACAAGTTTGGCCTCGATGCCTTGAACGTGGTCTTCAGCTTCCTGGTCGGTGGCCTGACCTTCCGGTACACGAGGGGGAACTTGATCTTCGAGTTGTGGAACTGCTTGGTGTTGTCCCTCTTGCAGAGCTTGAAATGGACAGTCGCGGTCTTGATGATCTGAATGCAAGGGGATCTTACACGGTGGCGAGAGGCCATCTCAGTGTACATCTGCTCCACGGCACCATTCAATGTAGTGTCACGGTACTCCTTGTACATGTTGTGGTAGCCGGTTCTGCTCTGGTAGCGCAGCCAGATGCCGTAGTTCTTGATCTTGGTTGGGTTGCGCTCAAAGATCTGACACAACAAAATTTTTGAGCAATACAGCACAGAGTATTATTCATGCAAAATATTAGGTGATGCAAGAAGTCAGGAAAACATAGGCATGGAAATTTTACAAGATCAAAATAACTAACACGTGTCTACATGTCAAGTAAAATTTCTGAAGAGTCAGATCACTGGAGGCTTTAAGCATTTCATTCGGAGCCATCCCAATCGGTTCCCCAATACAGTTTAAACTATGGCTAATAGCCTAACACTACCATGACAGTGTAGACAAGCCAGACATAAAAAAACTGATGAATCTGAACTATGGTGATAAACCTGCTTGCCTGTACACTCGGAACCATCTGAGTAATGCAATTAATTTTCTTACACTTAAGAAACCTAGAGACAACTGATTTGTGTTTTAAAGGCGTAATACCTTCAGGAGAAGTACTATGCCACAACAAGATTGAGACTAAACATAATTGCTGCAAATAGGCGAACTGGTCCCCTAACCTTGTAGGAAGACAGAAACTAGAAAGCCAAACCAGAAGTCATTGGCACATGGAAACAAACCTCCTATTTATGGGGACAATGCTTTGGCTCGTGCGTCTGATAGAAGCCCATGTATCGGACGCACCTCCCGTCGCCGATTCAACCACTTCCACTCGTTTCTACTTCCTTATCTTCTCGTCTTATGCTGAAAACAACTGCTATGGACACTCCCGACGCATCAGCGGCCCACCTACGTTCCCCATCTCCTCCACCACCACCTCCAAACCCTAGCCGCCACCGCGACAACCAACCGTCCATGCCGTCCCGAGGCCGTCTCCTCCCCCACCTCTGTTCCCCGTCTCCACCACCAAACCCTAGCCGCCACCGCGACAACCAACCGTCCATGTCGTCCCGGAACACCCCCCCACCCCCCATATCCCCGCTTGCCACAGCCATCGCAAGGGGCTCCGAGAGGGGGGGATACCAATACCCCCGCCGTGCTGGACACACAAGGTGACGATGGCCCTCATTGAGGCGTACCGTGACAAGTGGGAGGTGCTGCGCAAGGGAAATCTCAGGGCGGCGGACTGGGACGAGGTCGCCAGCGCCGTGACCGCCTGCTGCTGGAGGTTCCCCACGGCCACCCACAAGTCCGACGTGCAGTGACGCCTGCACGTTTGCTATAGTCCAGGTACGATTTGTTACAGCCGTTTGCTTAGTTTGTTGCAACAGTTGGCTCGAAATGTTGCATGTTGCATGGAGTGTTTTTTTATTGTTGTGATGTTGCATCAAATATTGCGGCAAGAGGCATTTTGTTGCAGTGGTGCTCTTGATTTGTTGCACAAGAGTAAACTTTTTATTGCATAGGGATGTCTATTTGTTGCACCGAGGAATCCGTGCTTGTTGCTTCGAGTTGGGAATTTGTTGCATTTTTGTTACATCAAATGGGGATTTTTGTTGCAGACTTACTAAATAATTGTTCCCTATTTATTGATATAACTATGGATTGGATGGCTGAGATCGTTCATTTTAAGTCAGATCCTATGGATACGAGCCCTAGTTGCTCCCAATTTATTGATATAACTACAGAGCCATACTTTGGAAAAAGAATGCCATGCACCATGTTCTCAAGAAAATGAAGGAACATCACTAATTTGGTAATACAAAGAAAAGACATTCAGCATATGCACTCACAACTAGGATGGTTAGCTATAACCTACGGTGAAGTTTCTACTAATAACACCACTACAGAGTACAGATCACACTAACAGTGTAGTACTAACAACAAAACGATATCTACATAACAAGATTCCACATTTGGAACATAGCCATCGCGTATTAAGACAATTGATATCGGGTACCACTAACCAAGCAGGTCTAGGTTGGCAACGTCTACAGGGAGCAATCGGAGGTAGCAAGAAAAGCCATGTCCATGGCAAAACCAAGACGATAAAAACTGAGAGTACCTCGTTGATGGCGAGCATCTGGCCGTTGCTCTTCTTCACCTTCTTGAGCTTCCTCAGGAAGTACCTACACACACAAGCAAGAACAACAATTAGGGGAACCGCATCGAAGATGAAACAAGCCTACAAAAATCGCAAGAAACGCGGAGACGAGAGAGGGCTCACCAGAACTTGCTCTTGGCGCGCACCTCGTTGGTGGCCCAGAGTTTCATGCGATAGATCTTCGGGTGCTCGTCGCCGGGGGTCGGTAGCGCGCGACCCACCACCTGGTACTGATGGAACTGCCCGCACAAAGAGAGAGATCAATCAAAAACACGGATCAAATGCATGGATACGACCGCCTCCACCAAAGCAACGGCGCCAGGTTAGACTCACCCTGAAGGCCACCATTTCCGCGAGCTCTTCGAAACCCTAACCTAACCTAGCCAAAGGAGATGAGGGGGCCAAGCGTGGCGGCGGGTGAAGGCGGCGTCAGTCGGAGGGAGAGGATCGTTTATAGGTGGCGAGTTTGGTAGTAAACCCTAATGGCCTTTGTTGGTGCAGTGATGGGCTTTTGGTTGCAAGTCATGTTTGAGCTTTTCTTTATGTATTGTGTCGCGTGTTTTTTTTTGGGGGTTCTTTTGGTACAGCCCATATGTTTCTAGCTTTCCTTTTTCTCTGGGAAAATCCATAAAAATCTCCATAAGTCAAAACCTTTTCAATTTGAGTTCATACCTCATTTTTGTTACTTGGCTCCCATAAAATTAAGTTACTATGCAAATACGCAGATGTTAATATTGTTTCTCCTTGTTTTCATTATCTTTGGTACATGTTTATGTTTTAGTGACGTCAATACTTATTTTATGAATATGAGTGATTTTAATTATACAATTTTAGTATTAATATTTTAGTACTGAAACCATGTATTAAAGTATCGAAATCACTAAAATCATTGAAAAATATTAAAATCACCTTAATAAGTACATAAATAAATGAAACGTGTAAAGATTACAATGAAAACGATGAGAAATAGTGCCAATGTGTGTCATGGGGGTGCCCTCCTCTCTATTTCTTCGTCTTTTTGTTTAGTACTCCCTGCGTTCTTTTTTACTCGACCTTTTTTACTTTTCACTATCTATGATATGCGACTTTGATCGTTACTTTTTATAATTTCATATTAAAAATATAGCAATGAAATTACAATATTATGAAAGTATTTTTAATGATAAATGTAATAATACAATTTTTATATAGCCAATTTAGATAGTTTTTAAACGTATTGGCTATCAAACTTTAGAAAATTTGAAGTGAAAAAAGAAGGGAGGGAGTACTTTTGTTTTTTGGTGCGTGTGGATTCTAGTTTGTTATTGATCATACACCACTACACTAGTAACCCTGCATTTTGCTTGTTCTTGTTTTTTTTAAACCAGCAACCTTCGCATATGGGTCAACTGTAGTCTGTACAGTTGGACTATACCGAGGTGTTGAATTTCTTTGGACCATTTTCATTTTACCATGGTTTCATTGGTGCAAAGTGAATATATTTGCTAAGAGTGGTGCAAAGTAAAACCATGGTAAGATTAAAGGGAAGATATTTGCTAAGAGTGGTGCAAAGTGAAATTTACTCTCTTTTTAACTAGTAACCCTCAGATGTCAGACGGGCACAGCGCCATTGGCACACAGGGGCTGAAGCGTCGGCGACCTTCCTCTTGCGCCCAGATAACGTCGCCGTGGGTTTCTTTTTGGCGCGCGGGATGAAGTACACCTTGCACAAGGCCAACTCTTCTTGCCGTCGTCGAGGCCGAGCTCCTCCATCAGCCACCCTAACTGTACCAGTCGATCAACCTCTTCTGTTACAAATAAGAAGCTCTGACGATGCCCTAGGCGGCAGCGGCGGCCGACGGCTTGAGCCGAACCGCCTTGAGTGCAAGACCCTCCTCGAGTCCATCAGACGCGCCTTACGGCCGCTTTTGGCCCTCATGGCGGTGAAGAAGTAACATGCCTTCTCACCATTGCTCGCGAGCGCTGGGGTGTACATCCCGGTGAGATCAGTAGTGTCGGCAGCGTAGACGTCAGCGTCGTGGATGAACTTGCACGACTTGCCGCTAGAGAAGATCCAAGGGCGGAGGAACAACTTGATGAGCTCTTGCTCGGAAGGATGGGCGGCGAAGTCCAGGCACGGCGGCGCCTTTGTAAGATCGAGGAGGCCGACTAGACGGGGATGAATAGGCGGTTTTAAAAATCTTTTGGCTAAAAATGTTTTCTAATACGGAAGCTAAAGACAAATCGGTTTTGCACAATTAAAACCTAAATCAACTAGTCTTGACTAAGTGCACCAACAATCTAATACTATTGATAATGATAGCAAACAAACAAATACAAGTAAGCAATTTAGTTTTATGAAAGTAAATTGCGCAAAGTAAAACACAAGAGAACAAACCACAATGACACAATGATGTTTTACCGTGGTGTTCGAAGACTTACCGGTCTCTTCTAATCTACGTTGAGGTAAGCCCAACCAAATTTGATAGGCTCCACAAATTGAGCCAACACCTCCGAGTAAGTCTAACCAAATCGGACCGGCTCACAACTCGAACCAACACCTCAATCCACTAGGGGTTGCTCTTCCTCCACTCCGGAGATGACGAGCACCAAACCACTCACAAACGCTCGGGTCTTCTCACAACCTTATTTGAGAAGATCACCGGCACAACTTCTTCAAACCGTCTAAGTGTCGGCAAACGCCAAGAGTAACAAGTTGAAAACTATCACTTGAATAAATCAAGTGTCTAAGCTCAAGTGGATACACAATCCACTACCTAATACAATACATGCACAAGGGTTTCGCTCTCTAAGCTCACTAAGTGCAACACATGCACAAAAGAGATGAGAGGGTTTGCTCTTTGCTAAAGGGAATGAGAATATCACCAGCAACTCTCCCACAACCGGCCATAAGAGGTATTTATACCCACACAAGGAAAACTAGCTGTTGGAGGAAAGTTCCAGAAAAACCAGGGTAAACTGGTATGACCGCCAACTAATGGCCGGTCAAACCGTCCAAGCTCCAACAGCTATAAAACTAGTCGTTGGATACACTACTGGGTTGACTATCCTCACAAGGACCAGTCAAACCAGACCCAACTGATCAGACCGCTCACCAGAGAAAGTCTAGAACTAGAAAATCAGCTCTTCTGGAAAATACTAACCGCCAACAAAAGATCGGTATTATGCGCTCATACTGTTTTTGGGAACAAGAGAAACTCTCAAAAACACCTTCTCTGAAAATAACATATCGCACTTAATCAAGCGGTCATACCACTGACCAGGGCCCGGTCAGACCGGCCAACACATGGCGGTCAGACCGACATCCCACCGGTCAGACCGACTGACATGGGTGGTCAAACTGCTCACTGCCAACAAGGCTGAAAAACAGATTGCACACCTCGCTTCAACTCAATTTGCAAAACACATTTGCCAATTGACACAAGATGCACACAAGGGATGAATGCGAGATTCTCAACAAGTTGTAAAACATATTTGCTGACTTTTAGAATCAACGCCACAAGGAATAAGGTACATGGACTTAAACCATTTGCAAAACACATTTTTAAACTAAAGTCACATGCTACAAGGATTATGCACAAGCCTCGACTATTTGCAAAACATATTCGCAAATATCGACAACATGCAAACGAGAGCTAGAGAAAGCCAACACGAGCTATTAACACATGACACACTCAAGCTACTAGTCAAGACCCTTCTTAATAGTACGGCAATTCTATACTAGCAATCCGGTCTTCCAACCAAACACCAAGACCGGTAAAAAACTAGGAACACATCCTCAGCCCTAGCTACTTATACCTTTACCTTGAGCATCCTTTTGAAGCTTGATGACGTACATCTTTACTTCACATCCGGGTCATTGTCTTGATATGCATCAACCCATGATGCATCCTTCACGTGTCCTCCATCAACACATGATGGGTCTTCTCTTGACTTGATGATCAACTCATGATCATCTTCTCTTCAAGATCTTGATATGTGTCAACATATGATGCATCCTTTTCTTGAACCTTGACTTGATGACAATCAACCCATGATGTCATCCAAAGTCTCCATCACCATAGAATATAACCTATTCATCCAACTCATTGAAAAAGTTAGTCCCACAATGTGATTATCATTAATTACCAAAATATAGTCGTTACTGCCAGGTGCGGTATTACCGCACTCACAAGGTCTGGTACTACCGCACAACGGTAATACCGCTTGGCTAGATCGGTACTACCGATTTCCAGAGGATCAGAGAATCAAGAAAAATACCCTTTCTGGAAATAACATACCACCAACTAGACTTCGGTACTACCGCTTTTCAATAGTACCGTTTCTCACGTGCGGTATTACCGATCTTCAGGGGAGATGAAAACTCCCAAAAACATGCTTTCTGGAATAAACATACTACCATATAAAACCCGGTACTACCGCACACCGGTAGTACTACTCATAGAATGCGGTCATACCGATTTTTCACTAAAGACTTTCTAGAAGCAAAACTAAATGCAATGCATAACACTTGGTTGATCAAAATGGTACATCAATAGATCCTCAAGCTACTACCCATGATTCCTCTATTGTCTTTGCATTGCCATTTCCATGTTGCCATCCATAATCCGGGACTAAGCCTTTAAAACATCTTAGCACACACATTAGTCCCATAATACAATTACAAATAATTGGATATAAAGCAATATGAGTATATATGAACTACACAAGTTTTATATATTCAAAGAATATGTTTCGAAGTAGAGATCCTCAATATATGTGGATAAAAGAATATGGATCGATACTAATGAAATCACAAAACATAGAGTGAAATCCCCCTAAATGTGCGCATACACAAATGTGTAATAAAACATATGCACATCTTCAAGTTAGACTTTTAGTGAAGTTCAACCTATATTTTGGATCTGAGGAATGCAACAAGATATAGGAATATGATATCGAATGCATACCTCCATGATTTTCATCTTTTCATCCAACTTAGACTAAGCAATAGGTATAACAATAGAAGTGTTAGTCTCATATATAGATTTATCATTAATCACCAAAATACTCTATTAACTCATAATGGTGGTCTAGATTCTTTAGCCTTGGAGCGGTAGGAGGCAACCATTGTAGGATCGAGGCGGGCGAGTGATGGAATAATGGGTGTGACTTGAGAGCAGATGGAATCAAGCGAACGAGAGTGATCGTGTGTGTTGCTTCATTGAGTCCGAATCTGCATCGTGTTAGGAGAGAACATTATGAAGCTGCGTGCGAGCAAGCTGAGTTTGAGTCTGTATGGGATTCCCATTCCATATTGGAAGAGGTCCATTTGACCCCTTGAAGTATTGTTGTTCGGCCACTTAACCCTCTGATCTAAAAAATGACCCTTTGACCCCACTCATGTTGCAAAACCAGTGCACTTAACCCCCATGGTTGTTTTGCTCGATGGAGTTGCCTACGTTGTAGTGGGTTCGGCCAATTTTGCCACACGGACGACTACGTGGCTGTGACGTGGCACTCAGTCACCTAGTTTCGCCACATGGGATGCTGAGGTGGCACATGCCATATTAACCGAATTTAATTAGGAACTAACTACGCCGTTAACTTAACTTAATTACATCATGAGTGCTAATGATAATGCTATAGTGCTTCTTCTCCCCCAAATTGAGCTAAAACAGGGGAGGCGGCCACGACGCTCTGGCCAAGCGCAATGCCGACGAGCAAGACCTCAACGACCCAGGAGCCCCAAAATGGAACCCTAGGCCACAACAAGCCTAATGGAGGCGACGGTGCGGACAGAGGTGGACTATAGTGGCAACGCGGCTACACAGAGCAGCAGCAGCACTATGACCTATGGCGGCAATGACAAACCGTCGATGCCCTAGCCTAAATGAAGCACACATGAGCATCTACGAGCCAAGGTGGACTCACCGGTGTGGATAACGTAGCCAGAGACGAGCGGAGGTGGGCCATCGACGATGACCCAAGGTGGTGCGACGACCTCATCGGTGGTGGCGTCCTGGGGCAAATGGAAGATGATATTGGCCATTGGGGAATGGAATCGGGTGGTGAGGGGGTGCTCTGGTAGGGGTTAATTGGAGGGTGGCTTACCAGAGAAAGAACAACATAAGGGGCAGCAACTTCAGCTGGAGACGAGGAAGATGAAGTCGGCGACGAGCTCCTATGTGTAGAAGGAGGAATTGAGTGAGGGGAAACTGGAGGGTGCCCGTAACGTGGATTGACGTAGACGGAGTGGCAAGGAACTCACCGGTGCAGAAGTGCGGCTCAGCGGCCAAAAGTAGAGGATCTCACGCTCCTCTCGGTCTCTCTTTCTCTCTGTTGCTTGGCAAAGGGAAGGGGGAGTAGGGTGGGTGTGAGGAGGAGGTAGTGAGGCACCGGCTCAAGCAAGGCCATCGAGCCAAACATGTCATTGGCGGAGGGCGAGGTGGGAAGGGAGCTTGAGTATATTCGTCAGCCTCATTCCCTAATAAGGTCTCAGCGGGAGTAGGGTGGTGTCGTGGCAAAGGCAGGAGGAACATGTCGGTGGAGAGTAGGGGAGAGAGAGATTGAGGAAGAAGAAGAAGGGGTAGACACCGACATGTGGGCTCTAAGTGTAATAAAATTTTATAATTTAGATTTGCTGAGTCATCACCACGTAGTGGCCACATCATCTGTCATGGTGGAAAACCCGCCTTCGAAACCACCTCGAGGGATTAAGTGCATTGGTTTTGCAACGTGAGGGGATCAAATGGCTGATGTTTTAGGTCAGGGGGTTAAGTGGCCGAACAACAATACTTCAGGGAGTCAAATGAACTTCTTCCTTCCATATTTCCATATCTGATGACTAGGCTGGGCTGAAAAAAATGAAAAGCAGATGTGCTGACCCTATGCAAGAAGTCCGAGTACGTGCTTTTCTCCTTCCTTAGGCCTTGTTTGTGAGCCCAACCCAAGCTGGCGTTTGGATGAAGTGTGGGCCACAAAAAATCCCAGCCTAATCCTCTCCTATGCAGCCCGACCCACGGGAAAAACATAAAACATCTCCGTCCTCAGTAGGAATGGCAATCTCTCCTGATTGCCTATTTGCCCGTGGATAATTACCCTAATGGAGATAGGTATGTTCTTATATGTTTGTCCATAGGTACATTATGGGCACAAAGTCTTGCCCAATGGGTAAATGGGCGAAGCGGGTGGGCATGGGCAAGCACTACCTGCGCCCTCTTCGCCCATTTACCTGCCAACTAGCTTATATGTGGGCTTAGCCCAATAAACCAGTAGCCCAGCCTGCCAACACTAGTTCTTACTCCACCATTCAGGCATTCAACAAGCAAAACCTAGTCCAAGGCTCGAAGCAACCAGCTTCCTAGCCACCTCATAACATAGTTGTCTCATATGTAGACTGCAGTACACACCCTTCTCTGTTCGGCCAACGCATCACCCTCCTCTCCAGTAGGTCACCGCATCCGCCTGCTCCCTGCTCCCATCCCCCAACTCACACATCTGCCTGCTCCAATGGACGTTACTGCCGCTCCTTGCCTTCCCCCAATGGATGCCGCCGTTGCTCCTTGCCTCCCTACCACCGCTGGGATCTGGCAGAAGACGTCACCGAAATTCATCTCCACAAGCATAAGTAACAACTATCCACTAATTTATTGCTACTACATGGTGTTTATTTCCAAATCGATCCACAAAGATTGATTTTCTCTTTGCATTTCTCTCATATCTGTGATTTCTGGAGGCATTTTGTACGATTTTCACCATGGACCTAGATTTATCTTCTGTTGTGGTCAACATATGATGCTTGTGTTGTGGACTACATTGCATATTGTGTTTAGATTATTGAACTTGAATGTGTGATACAAAAGTGGATTCATTTGTTGTCGAGAAGACCTTGAATTTCTTTGTTTGTTCATGCGATGTCGTTTGATACAAAGTTTGGCGTGCACACGGGCATACTGGCGCGCATGAGCGAAGTTCTCTACTCGTTGCCCTTGGCAGGCATGCCCATGGATGAAAAATTGGTTGGTGGGCATGGGTATGTCCATATGTGTGAGTACTACCCGTGCCCACCATGCCTTGTGATGAGGACATGGCCCATATGGATACAACCATATTTGCTATGCTTGCTGTTCCAATTATAAGAGCTCGTACACTTCACTTAAATTATTAGGTGAGCTCGTTTTTAGGAGTGCCTTTATATTATATGAACTATATCATATTGCCTAATAAATATGTTGTTATTTTCATGAATAAAAGACAGAGAGTGATTGGTTTACAAGAATCAAGAGAAGGACCACAAGATGGATCTTGGAGCTACAAGATAGTGATCAACGAAGATAGGGGCAGCAAGATGATCAAGAGAGGGAGAACCATGCTTGATGATTTCCTTGCCGACCGAAATACAAGAGGAAGAGATCATCTACTGGGTCAAATTTATTTAATTATTAAAGGAGTTGCGCCTCTAATGACTTGAGCCTTAGGCCTTGTAATTTGAATAGAAACCCTAGGCCCATACTGTTCACGCGTGGACAGTACCACCGCCCCTTCTCCTCTTCCTCCTATACATAGTGGTCGTCACCCTTAGGGTTTGGTTGGATTTTGTTTAGTTAAAAGTTAGCTACATTGCAACTTCGTGTATTAGCTTGTGTCGATTAGACCAACCATAATACCGCTTCAGAATCCCACCTTATTGAGTATTTCAATCCTATTTGTAATTTTAGATTGATTATTATCTTGTTCTTGCGTGTTCTTCGATTGCTCGCAGGAATTGAACGTCGTGTTCAGGTCAACCGCGTTCTTAGCACGGTTGATAACAACTTGAAGTGTGGTTTAGCGATTGCTTGGTGTTTTGGTCGTGATCAGTTAGAAGCATACATCGTCAAAGTCATACCTCCACAAATCGATGTATTATCCTATCGGAAGATCGGGACACCTATTGTCTCATCACTTGTCATCCCTAGCCCTCAGGCCAGAGAAAATTTCCCCGTTGTGACCAATGGTGGCCAGCTGGGTCACCCAGCACAGCATGGTCCGGGCACGATTATGCCCGACACAGCCGACACGTGGGCTAGGGTGCCGACCCAGGCACGACACACTGGTCTATCGGGCCAGGCCGAGTACATTTAGCCCGACGGGCTGGATTGGCTCGTGTAGTCCATCTTGGCCTGGATTTTTTTAAATATTCCATAAAATCTAGAAAAATGTATATAATTCAAAAATAAAGATTAAAATTGTGAAAAAAAAGAGTTATGTACCCATAAAAGAGACAAATATATTCAATATGTAATACAGAGCTTTATTGATGTTTACATGGTTGCTTCATTAAAACTTTTGCTAGGTAAAAACTCAACATGAGTTTAACTTGACAAAAGAATATGAGTACAACCTATAGCTCTGCATACATCCATGTTCTAAGAGTTGTTTTCTAGGTACATATTTCGAATAGATCGGCCAACACTAGATTATCTATATACTGTTATGTTTGTGAATCAGCTTGTTCCCAATCCTTCACAGTTAGAAGTATCTCCACCATCTCACTCGTGAGGCGTATTCTTCTCTCCTCCAATATTCTTCTAGAAAGACTGAAATCAGACTAAGAGGAAGTATCTCCACCATCCTTTCTCTCCTAGACGGTTAAGTCTAAATAATAGAGAGACCAAGCTCTGATACCACTTGTAGGATCAAGGATGACCGACTAGAAGGGGGGGGGATGAATAGGAAGTTATAAAATTTCTTTTGCTCTAATTATCAATTTCAAAAAATATGATCTTAAAGAAAGAATTCTAGCACAATTCAAAAGATATATTCCAAGATTTTACTAGGACACCTCAAAACTATGTCAATACTAAATACAATTCTATCCAAGCAATCTTACACAAATAAATTGCTAGAAATGTAAATGCGAAAGTAGTAAAGACAAAGGAGAAAAACAACAATGAAGTCACTTGATGTTTTTTGTGGTATCGAAGACTTGCCGGTCTTCACTAATCCACGTTGAGGAAAGTTAAACGAATCAAGTCGGCTCCATACGAGCACTTCCCTCTATCACTATCATTGCTCTTCCCCTTCCCCGGAGATGGTGAACACGCAACTACTTCACAATTCCTTGACGGGTCACTTCACAAACTTCTTTGAAGATGATATGGACATCAACCCTAAGGATGCAACCACTACTTCGACACGCTGCACTGCATCCTCTACTACAGCCACATCTTCTCCAATTGGACTTTTGGCTACGACAATTTCATATACTCCAATTGGGCTGAGCTACTTCTACATGCCATAGTGATGCGTCACCTATTGTTGGCCCACGGGCTCTGTAATGTATTGGCCGACGACTTGGCCCATCTGGTGGCCGGCAACCCTAGGCTCGTATTGTTCACACGTGAACAGTACCACCGCCCCTCCTTTTTCCTCTTCCTCCTATACATAGTGACTGCCACCCCTAGGGTTGGGTGGATTTCATTTTTTGTTTAGTTAACCTTTGTTGCAACTTGTATCTTCTGTGTGTGTCGACTAGACCACCCGGTCAAGATCCTTATTCGGAATCCCACCTTGTCCAGAGATTACTCATCAGTATTTCATCCATATTTGCAATACATCAGTTTGTGTTTTACCTTGTCCTTGCGTGCTTCTTCGGTGTATGTAGGAGTTGATCTTCGTGATTAGGTCATCCGGGTATTTGTGCATGGTTGATAACGATTTGTCATGCAGTTCAGCAATTGCGTGGTTTCGAGCCTTGTGAGTCCGTAGCTAGGATAGTGAGAGTTGAGCGACTTCTACCAAATTTACCTTCTCTTCGGCAAAACCGAATTTTCGATGAATCCTGGTTACGAACTCGCAAGGCTCGAAACCACGCAATCGCTGAACTGCACGACAAGTCGTTATCAACCGTGCACAAATACTCGAATGACATTATCACGAAGATCAAACTGATGTATTGCAAACATGGATGTAATACTGATGATCAATCTCTGGACAAGGTGGGATTCTGAATAAGGATCTTGACCAGGTTGTCGAGTCGACACACGTAGAAGATACAAGTTGCAACGAAGGCTAACTAAACAAAAAACAAAATCCACCTAACCCTAGGGGTGGTAGCCACTATGTATAGGAGGAAGAGGAGAAGGAAGGGGCGGCTATACTGTTCATGCATGAACAGTAACCACGTGAACAGTATGGGCCTAGGGTTGCCGGCCACCAGATGGGCCAAGTCGTTGACTAATACATTACATAGCCCGTGGGCCAACGATAGGTGACGCAGCACCATGGCATGTAGAAGTAGCTCAACCCAATTGGAGTATATGGAATTGCCATAGTCGAAAGTCCAATTGGAGAAGATGTGGCTGCAATAGATGATGTAGTGCAACGTGTCGAAGTAGTGGTTGCATCCTCAAGGTTAATGTCCTCATCAGAAGAGATCACCGCGCAAACTCTTTCTCCAAGCCATCTAGGTGCCGGCAAGCACCAAGAGTAATAAACCATAGCTTTTGCTTGAAGAGAATAAGTGCCAAAATGATCAACTAATGATGCAATACACTTGAATGCTCTCAACTACCTCAAAATGAGAAATATGAGCAAATGGGTAGTAGAGAGTGCACTAAAGGCTCAAATGTATTCAATGAGGTCCAAGCTACTGAGCTAGGTGAGGGTGAGGGGGTATTTCCCCCAACCATAAAACTAGCCGTTTGAACCAAATCCCTAAAAAATTCAGGATTTGCGGTAGTACCGCTGTACAAACCCGATACTACCGGAACCACCATTCAACGGTCGACTGCTGTTCATTAAATACTTCTGAACTAGCCGTTACGGTGTGATGCGGTACTATCGCACTCACGTGGTCCGGTACTACCGCACGGTGGTAGTACCGCTCAGCTCAATCGGTACTACCGATTTCCAGATGTTAAAGAATCAAGAAAAAACACCCTCTCTGGAAATAACGTACCGCCATGTAAAATCCAATACTACCGCACACCAGTAGTACCGCGCAAGAAATGTGGTCATACCAATTGTCAGAGGAGATGAAAACTCCAAAAACAAGCTCTCTGGAATAAACATACCGCCAACAAGAATCAGGTACTACCGACCTTTGGTAGTACCGATCATCAATTGCGGTCATACCGATTTTTACTGAACATTTTCCAAAAGCTATTCTAAATACAATGCATAACTCTTGGTTGACCAAAATAGCACAAAATAAACTTTCAAGCTACTAGCCATGATCCTTCATTATAGTACAACATCTAGCCTATAAATTTGGTCTTTTCTCCAAACACCGAGACCGGTAAAAACTACAAAAGGATCCTTAGGCTATACAATACCTTTGCTTTGAGCCATGTCGATCTTTTACCATCTTTATATTGTCTTTTTCATGTCATCATTCAAACTCCAAGACTAAATCTTTAAAACATCTTAGCGCACATATTAGTCCCATAACACATTGTTGATATTAATTACCAAAATCATTTTTAGGAGCCTAGGTGCTTTCAATCTCCCCCTTTTTGGTAACTGATGACAACCTAAACAATATGAATGAATTTAAAGGTTTTGAATATACACCAAGTTGTATATTATTGTTTTTGACTTTTGATTTGCAACAAATTCTTGAGACGAGTTCAAAAGAAATGGAGAATTTGTTGTTTTAAAAGTCAATAAATAAATAAACAAAACTCCTCCTAAATATGTGCACAAGGATTCATGATGTGATTTTCATGCACATGTGTAGATTTTTGGAAATTTTGACGGAGTTTCTTTTTTTATTGAATATGAAAAAGATTTGTTATTCAAGCATAAGGATAATAATCATGACAAATATGCTTGAACACATAAACTTTGATTAAACATAGATAATAACCATCATGTAGCATAGCATATCATGAATCATCATAAGTTTAACTATTACAAGCATATATCCAACAAGTCCAAATAAAGTCTGATGAGGACATGACCCCTATGGATACGACCATTACTACCACAACAACTCCAGATTGACTGAAATCCAATTCCAGATCAATTCGGAGTCAGCCTGACAATACCGACTTCAAACGTGCATAACTTTTGTAAACGGAGTCCGATTCGGGTGTTCTTAGTCTTGTTGGAAAGCTTATTCCGGGACCTTTCCAATGGATCCAGTTTCACCTCCAAATTCCTTCTGTGCATGCCGGAATCACCAAAAGAAGATGTCCCATATGTCGGCCCCTACGTGAGAATCGCCAAAAAGAAGATGTCCCATATGTCGGCCCCTACGTGAGAATCGCCAAAAAGAAGATGTCCCATATGTCGCCTTGTAATAATGTTCAACTTGTCCCATATGTCGGTCGACCGACATAGGGGGAGCGCACTATTCACGTAAACAGTAGTACCACCTTTTTAAGGATATGAGGCTTCCCTTCCTCCTATTTAAGTAGGCTGTACCCCCTCTAGTTTCTTTGGATTTCGTTTATGTTTTAGTTTGCCTTGAAGCAACTTGTATCTTCTGCGTGTGTCGACTAGACCACCCAGTCAAGATACTTATTCGGAATCCCAACTCAATTCAAACATTTCAATCCTATTTGCAATTTCAGATTGCTTATTATCCTGTTCTTGCATGTTATTTGATTGCATGCAGGAACAGACCTTCGTGGTCAGGTCAACCGCGTTCTTGGCACGGTTGATAACGACTCAGAGTGTGGTTTAGCGATTGCTTGGTGTTCTGGTCGTGACCGGTTAGAAGCCTGTGTCGTCAAAGTTGTTCTCCTCCAAATCGAAGTTATCATCCTATCGGAAGATCGGGAACCATTGCCTCATCAAAGTCATTACATAACTAAGTTCTTCTAAATAGATATTATAATAATATAAGATAAAAGTAGCAGTCTTGGATTCTTCTTAGAGTTTCTTCTTTTAGCTCCAACTTCTTCTAGCTCCCCCTTAATCTCTCTCCCCCTTTGGCATCAAATACCAAAAAGAATTACTCAAATGGAGGGGTGAGGCTTGGTTTGTACTCTGTATGAGCTGTGTCACTTTCAATGAAGAAGCCAAGCTTGTCTTGAATCAGCTTCATTACATGGTTCAGTGGCTATGAAAGTACATCTTGAGGAACCATGGGATTTAACTCAGATTGAAGAGTTTTATGATACCTCTCAACCTTTCAAGATTGGAAAAACTACTGGACTCTTACCTATGTCAAGTGTCATCAATAAAATTTTGAGAGCAACCTTCTTTCCTAGAGGGGGTAACAATGACAATGTTCATCACAAGGCTTGGAACATCATCTATCACATTCTGAAAGGTACAAAGTTCGATATCGTCGATTTTATCTTAACACAGATCTCCTTCTCAATGAGTGATACAGATGACAGTATTTTCAGTCCAAGATCCAAGAGAAATCCACAAAATCAAAAGATCTGAATGGAGTTTTTGTGGAGAAGAAGGAGAAGAGAGAGAGAGAGAGAGAGAGAGAGAGAGGAGAAGAGGGGTCAGTGGTTTTTCTGAATGGGGAGCGGTTGCACCGCATGGAGAAGGAGGCCAAAAGATAAGGTCTCGACGAATCGCTTTTTGGGACCACCAAACCAGATCTGAGTATCAAGACTTAGGGCATAGTATTAATGGAAGCGGTAGTACCGATGGTAAGCTAGCAGATTATCGTTTTTCCTGGAATAGAAGGAGCTGAATAGGAATGCAAATGATCATTATTATAACACTCAAATAAATTCTTTTCAGGATCATTATGCATGAGATAGATGATAAACAAACTCAAATTTCACATAGTTTTTATCAAATATGAGAATTTTGAGAAAGATTTTAAAATAGTTTTTATAAAGACTTCAAGGAATCCAAATGAGAGCAAAGGACATCAGGCATGAGTTTCAAGCAACATTAGAATAATCTATGACATTTAACTCATTCCTCAACTTGCAAAAACGGCTCTCATCTAATGGTTTGATAAAGATATCTGCTAATTGGTCATCGGTCCCTATGTGGCTAATCTTTATATCTCCTTTGCCCACATGATCTCTCAAGAAATGGTGGCGGATATCTATATGCTTGGTTCTTGAGTGTTAGATCAGGTTATTTGCTATCTTTACCGCACTATTATTATCACACAAAAGAGGCATATTATCGAATTTGATTCCATAATCCATCAATGTTTGCCTCATCCATAGCAATTAAGCACAACAACTACCCGCGGAAACATATTCGGCTTCGGTGGTGGATAGGGCTACGGAATTTTGTTTATTGGACAACCATAAAACTAAGGATCTTCCTAAGAATTGACAACTACCCGAGGTGTTTTTTCTATCCACATTGCAACCCGCATAATCGGAATCCGAATATTCAATTAAATCAAATTTTGCACCTTTGGGATACCATAAACCAATGCTAGAGGAATACTTTAAATGTCTTAGAATCCTTTTCACGGCCACTAGATGATATTCTTTTGGTGATGCTTGAAATTTTGCACACATGCAAACACTAAACATGATATCGGATCTAGATGCGGTAAGATAAAGCAAACTACCAATTATTGATCTATAAAGTTTTAAATCTACCGGTTTACCTCCCTCATTAAGGTCAAGATGACCGTTGGTTGCCATGGGAGTTTTGTTGGGTTTTGCGTCTTCCATGCCAAACCTCTTAATCAAATCCTTCATGTACTTTGTTTGGCTCACGAAGGTCCCATTTTTGAGTTGCTTGATTTGAAGTATAAGGAAATAACTAAGTTCTTTGCAAAAACCCATCAAATTTCCTAAACATCGTATCATCAAATTCTTTGCAAAAATCTTGATTAGTAGACCCGAAAATAATATCATCAACATAGATTTGACATACAAAGAATTCATCATTTAAAACCTTAGTAAATAATGTTGTGTCAACTTTTCCTATTTTGAATCCTTTTGGTAGTAGAAAATTTCTAAGGCGTTCATACCATGCTGTAGGAGCTTATTTCGGACCATAGAGCGCCTTGGAAAGTTTATACACGTGATTTGGATTCTTATGATCTTCAAAACCGGGTGGTTGCTTAACAAATACAAGTTGGGATATTTTTTTCATTTATAAAAGCACTTTTAACATCCATTTGAAATAGTTTAATATCAAAGCATGATGCAAAAATAAGTAATACCCGAATTGATTCAAGTCTAGTTACGGGAGCAAAAGTTTCACCAAAATATAAACCTCTAACTTATGAGAATCCTTGAGCGACCAATCTTACTTTATTTCTCACAACCATTCTACTTTCATCTTGCTTGTTTCTAAAGATCCATTTGGTACCAATTACATTATGTTCATTGAGTCTCTCCACCAATGTCCAAACGTCGTTTCGGGTGAAGTTATTGAGTTCTTCATGTATTGCATTCACCCAATCCGAATCATCGAGTGCTTTATCTACATGTTTTGGCTCAAGAGAAGAGACAGAAGAGTAATATTCACAAAAAGAAGCAACACGAGATCGAGTTTGAACGCCCTTACTTACATCACCTAATATTTGATCTATTGGATGATCTTTGGTAATTGCATTGTGAATCCTTGGAGGTAAGTTCGGTGGTTGTTCATCTTCCTTGTTGTCCTCTTCATTGATTTGAATTTGGCTTGACGTGAAAGAGGTAGGAGGTTCAACTTGAGTGAAAGATAGTGAATCATTTAAGTCTTCCTTTGGCTTGATGTCTCCTATTTACATATTCTTCATTACTTGTCTCAATGCTTCGTTATCTACATCATCCAATTTTTTTGCTCTTTTTGAGAGTCATTAGTTTTATCAAATTGAAAATCATGGGTTTCTTCAACTAGACTAGAATTTTTGTTGATGACACGATAAGCATTGCTATTTGATGAATAGCCAAATAGGAAACCAACATCACATCGACTTGCAAATTTTGAAAGGCGAACACATTTTCTCAAAATGTAACATTTGCAACCAAAGACACGAAAATATGAGATGTTTGGTTTTCTTCCAACAAGAAGCTCATAGGAAGTCTTTTTCAAAAGACGATGCAAATAAATACGATTTATGTCATGACAAGCGGCATTAATAGCTTCCGCCCAAAAACTATCAGAAGTGTTATACTCATCAAGTATTGTCCTAGTCATTTCAATTAATGTTCGATTTTTCCTTTCTACAACTCTATTTTGTCCAGAGTGCAGGTAGTGGAAAGTTCATAATTTATTCCAAGTTCATCACAAAAAGCTTCAATTTTAGTGTTCTTGAACTAGGAGCCATTATCACTACGGATTTTCTTAATTTTGAAATCAAATTCATTTTGAGCCATTTTAGCAAAACTTTTAAAAATGCCGGATGTTTTGGCTTTGTCATGTAGGAAGAAGACCATGTATATCTTGAGTAATCATCCACAATGACTAAACAATAGCTATTATCCCCGATGCTATTATAGGTTGTTGGTATAAACAAATCCATATGTAAGAGCTCTAATGGCCTAGAAGTTGACATAATACTTTTAGAAGGATGAGAATTTGCAACTTGCTTTCCGGCTTGACAAGCACTACATAATCTATTTTTAAAAAAACTTCACATCTTTCAAGCCAACTACTAAGTCATATTTGAAAAGCTTTTTAAGTTGAATCATTCCAATATGAGCTAGCCTTCTATGCCAAAGCCAACCCAATGAGGTTTTTGCAATTAAACAAGTTTTTAAGCATGAGTCATTTGAAAAGAAATCTATTAAGTAAAGATTGCCAAAATGAAATCCTTTGAAAGCTAAAGAGTTATCTTTTTTATTTGAAATAGAAACACCATCATGAGAAAATGTGCAAATTAAGCCAAGATCACATATTTGAGCAACATATAACAAATTAAAATTGAGTGATTCAACTAAAGACACATTTGAAATTGAAAGTTCAATTGTGATAGCAATTTTCTCCAATCCTATAACCTTTCCTTTACTATTGTCACCAAATGTGATCTTGTCATTTCCTTTTCCATTCTCGAATGTGGTGAATATTTTTCTATTGCCGGTCATGTGTTGGGTACAACCGCTATCAAGCACCCAATATTTTCCACCGGTCTTGTAGTTCACCTACAAAATAAGAATTAAGTTCTTTTAGGTGCTCAAATTTGTTTGGGTTCTTGGAGGTTAGTAACCAAGGTTTTGGGCACCTAAATAATATTCTTTTTTGCGGCTAAAATTGAAGTGCCAATGAATTTAGATACAATCTTGCTATCTTTAGATTTCCTAAGCATGTAGCATGAATCATAAGTGCCATAGGATTTAGTTTTAGCAATAGAACATGCATTTTGTAAATATCCTACATTACAACATTTATTGAAATATTTACCATTTTCTTTTACAAATCTTGCGGACTTGTAAATTTGCTTCTTATCTTTCTTGGGAATAAACCCAAGTCCTTCTTTATTGAATGAACACCTTTGCTCACACAATAACTTATCAAGAGTAACTTTCCCTTTGAAGAATCTTTCCAAGCTTTTGCTTATCTTGGTGACTTGCTCTTTTAATCTATTATTTTCAACAATGAGCAAGGGATCATATGATTTAGCTATACTAGAATTTGAATCAACTTTAGAACTACACAACATGGCTAACAAATCATCACAAGAAGTAGAAGTACTAGACATTGAAATAATTTTAGGAGTGACTTCTACTCTAGACATCTCATTCATTATATCACAAGCAATTCCAATATTAGAATGAGACTTGCTAATATCCTTTAATAGGAGAAAGAGTCATAAGCTTCATTTAGCTCCTCATAAGAGTCTTTTATAGAGAGATACTATTTTTCAAGACCTTAAATTTTGACTTTTCCTTTTCCAAGATATTCATTCAACTCTTCAAGCATATCCATTAATTCATCATATGAGTGTTCATTGTCATTAATGGATTTTACCTTATCTCCTTTTGCCATGAGACAAGTAGGAGTGGAGAAAAGTGACGACGCTTCCTTGATGGCGATGCTGACAAGTCCTCTCTTCTTTGAAGACCCATCCTCATCATCGGAGTCGGAGTCGGAATACTCCTTATCAGAGTTCCATTCTCCAACACACGCTTTATTTTTGCCATCTTTATGAAGCTTCTTGAAAAGATTCTTTTTACCGTTGAATTCTTTCTTTTTTGATGATTTGCCCCTGTCATCCTTCTTGTTTAGACAATGAGAGGCAATGTGTCTCTTCTCATTGCACTCATAGCAACGAATTTTGCTATAGCGCTTATTGTTGTTGGAGAAATGCCCATTTTTGCTCTTGTCAAAATTAGCACTAAGGTATGAGCGCCTTCTTATGAATTTATTCATTCTCCTCACAAGGAGAGTGAATTCTTCTTCAAAGTCATCTTCTTCTTCCTCCGCTTCATTACTTGATTCCACCTTTGTTTTGAAAGCGGTAATCTTCTTCTTAGAGGAGGATGGCTCCAAAAGTTCTTTTTTGTCCTTCTTGTACAACTCCTAGACAGTTAAGTCTAAATAATAGAGAGACCAAACTCTGATACCATTTGTAGGATCAAGGATAACCGACTAGAGGGGGTGAATAGGAGGTTATAAAAATTCTTATGATCTAATTATCAATTTCAACAAATATAATCTTAAAGAAAGAATTCTAGCACAATTCAAAAGATATATTCCAAGATTTTACTAGCACACATCAAAACTATGTTAATACTAAATACAATTCTATCCAAGCAATCTTACAGAAATAAATTGCTAGAAATGTAAATGCGAAAGTAGTAAAGACAAAGGAGAAAACCCACAATGAAGATACTTGATTTTTTTTCTGTGGTATCGAAGACTTGTCGGTTTTCACTAATCCACAGTGAGGAAAGTTGAACGAATCAAGTCGGCTCCACACGAGCACTTCTATCTATCACTATCGTTGCTCTTCCTCCTGTCCGGAGATGGTGAGCACGCAACCACTTCACAATTTCTTACCGGGTCACTTCACAAACTTCTTTGAAGGGATCACTACGCAAACTCTTTCTTCAAGCCATCTAGGTGCCAGCAAGCATCAAGAGTAATAAACCATAGCTTTTGCTTGAAGAGAACAAGTGCCAAAATGATCAACTAATGATGCAATGTACTTGAATGCTCTCAACTATCTCAAAATGAGAAATATGAGCAAATTGGTAGCAGAGAGTGCACTAAATGCTCAAATATATTCAATGAGGTCCAAGCTACTAAGCTTGGTACAGGTGAGGGTGTATTTATAGCCCTCAACCATAAAACTAGCCGTTTGAACCAAATCCCTAAAAAATTCAGGATTTGCGGTAGTACCGCTATACAAACCTAGTACTACCGAAACCACTGTTCAACGATCGACTGCTGTTCATTAAATATTTCTGAACTAACCGTTACAGTGTGATGCGGTACTACCGCACTCGCGAGGTCCAGTACTACCGCACGACAGTAGTACTGCTCGACTCAATCGGTACTACCAATTTCCAGAAGTTAAAGAATCAAGAAAAACACTCTCTCTGGAAATAATGTACCGCCATGTAAAATCTGGTACTACCTCACACCGGTATTACAGCACAAGAAATACGGTCCTACCGATTGTCAGAGATGAAAACTCTAAAAGCAAGCTCTCTGGAATAAATGTACCACCAACAAGAATCCGGTATTACAGACCTGCGGTAGTACCGATCATCAATTGCGGTCATACCGATTTTTACTGAACATTTTCCAAAAGTTATTCGAAATGCAATGTATAACTCTTGGTTGATCAAAATTGCACAAAATAAACTATCAAGCTACTAGCTATGATCCCTCTTTATAGTACGGTATCTAGCCTACAAATCCGATTTTTTTTTCTCTCCAAACACCGAGATCGGTAAAAACTATAAAAATATACTTAGGCTATACAATACCTTTGCTTTGAGCCATATTGATCTTTTACCATCTTTGCATTGTTTTTTTCATATCATCATTCAAACTCCGGGACTAAACCTTTAAAATATCTTAGCACACATATTAGTCTCATAACACATTGTTGACTTTAATTACCAAAATAATTTTTAGAGGCCTAGATGTTTTTAGCCTAACGGCACTAAACGTGCCCAATGTGCCGTGCCGGCCTAGCCCGACTGGCGCGGCATGCCTAATCGGTCCGTGACGTGCCGACCCGGCCCGGTCCAGATACAGTGTGAGGCGTATCGTGTTCGAACTAGACCAACAGTCCCATGCGAAGGGCCGGTCCAGACAAAGACGATCGATCCGCCATCTCGGTTGTGATCAAGGCGTCAGGTTGCGGCGAACGACGCTTGCCTTCACGCCGCACTCGCCTCTTCCGTTTCCTCGGTCGAGCCATCTCCGCCTCCTCAATGAGCCGGTCCGGTGGCTGGAGGTTGCCGGCAAGCTCCTCACCGCTGACGACTGGTCAAGAATCATGAAGCGCCTAATGGATTTGGCAATGGGCGAGCGGCAGACTACTACCGCAAAGAAGTGGACGACTGTGTGGCGAGCGAAAGAAAAGGAGGCGCATGATGGTGTGTAAAGCGTATGACGCATCAGCAGAGTCAGGAGCATGAAGGCAGCGGCGGCATGCAGCCCGCCCGCTGCCCTCTCCTCGCAGTCGGCGAGCTCCTGGTGGCCTCTAGTACTCCCTTCGATTTTTTCTGAATTTCTCCTGGCTTCTTTTGAAACTTGTCTAGGCTTTTTTTTTGGTGAAACTCGACTGAAATTCTCTTAAAACCTGAAGTCTACTTGAAAACTCGAAGCTGTTATATGAAACTCTTTTCAAACTTGAAGGTTTGATATGAAGCTCAATTAAAACTATTTTGAAACTCCCCTGAAATTCTTCTAAAACCTGAACCTTCCATGTGAAACTCACCTGAAATTCTTCTGAAACTTGAAACTTGGATGTGAGACTCACCTGAAACTATTTGAAACTCAGCATTGCTTTGAAACTTCACTGAAACATGCTGAAACTTTGCTATATAGTTGGGAAGGTTCCAATGGTATAGCCTATAGCACAAGGAAAAAAACAGTGGCATGCTACCTCGTGATTCGTGCAGCGGCTCCCCGCCGTGTAAGCTGGCATGGCCAAGCTCACTATTGAAAGCTTCATTTGCCTTAACCAACAATCAACAATACTAGTAGGAATATTATCAATAAGATGACAAGTTCAGAGTACAGTGTGTTGCCTCTCAGTGTGCCCCTGTAGGACGGGTGTTGTATTTCTTAAACTCTATGCTCCCTTTAATTAATGAGCATAACTCTTGCCATCCGTTTCAAAAGAAGAAAACAAGTTTGGAGTTCATGGCACCAAGTACTCAAAAACCAGTTACAGGAAAAATACTAGACCCTGGCGAGTACCAGTTACCGGTCCGGCCGGTTTCAACTATCCGATTTAAACTCAAAATTTGAATTTGTCCGGTTTTCAGCCGGTTTACCTTCCGGAATTACTGTTCATCAATTAAATTCAAAATTTAAATTTAGAACCTTTTCGGACCAATTTTTTTTACTGGTGCGGCCGGTAACTGCCGATTGTTTTTATCCTTGCATGGCACAAATAACACTGCTAGGAACCAGAGCTTAAGAGAATCCGAACATAATGGTATGGAGGCAATTTTCCCAAATAACAAATCTGAGCGTACATCAATGCCGTGTCACTCTAGAATTATAGGTCAAACAACAAATATGGGAGTGCACCAGTCTCCTTCCACTCTATCCTTTCTACGCATACATGTACAACTCAGAAAACACAACAAAGTAAGGGGAGAACGAACATATATATTAAGCAAACCGTTGATAACCGAAGGAAGTTCACCACACCTCTGCTCCTTTTGTGACACCAAGCAGGACGGCAATTGCAGCAAGTGAAGCCTGTTTGTAGCACCAAAAAGTTCAAAGCAAAGTTAGTCCAAGTTTTCTGTAGTAAAAAAGGAAAAGGAATATATTTACAGTGAGAACTGCCAATACTGGTAAATACTACACGATCAACAATTTCTTTTATAATTTCTGTGTAGTGACTAGCTAAATTTGTGCAGTAAGTTTTGTATAACTGTTAGTCGAACAGCCATATAAATGCTTCCAGCCTATCACTGAGTTGCTGCCGAACTTAGAGATGCAAGCAATATGCCAATATCAAAATCCTTTTTTCCTCAGTAAACTTTAGCATTTTAGAAAACATAAAGAGGATGCACAACTCTGTAGCTGCACTTAGTCTTTTGATTTGGATGTCCCTATTCAACTGTAATGTCATCTATTATAGGTGCTAGTTTTATAATGAAACGGCAGGCTACTATAGTTGTCTTTGTGGCTTGTGCATCCACAAACTGTCTAAATGAACCTGATAGTGCAGCTACAATCTTAAGTCTCAAAAAAAAAAAAAACATGTTCACCACAAATTCAGAAGGAAAGCACATAAATATAGATGGCAGTAATTTGGAAACTACAGAGCATTGCAGTGGTAGAAAGGGACTTACAGAAATAGTACAAGCAACATATCCTGGTTTCTCCCTGTAATCATGTACTCGGACACAGATCAGAACAAAAGCTCCAATATACCATGGAATGGCAGCAAGGAAGAAGCCAATAATGAACCTTTTCCAAACAGTAGAAACAACAGTTCCTCAAGGTCCAATCCAAGTTTCTGAAATGTTATGCAAAATGATAAATGTTCAGAGAAACTTACAGAAACCAACCCATGCCAAGGCCACAGCATGGAAGACGTCGCATCCTCACAGGCCGTCCTTCAACAACAGGTATATAACCTAAGAATCAGCAAACATGATAAAATGAATAAGCAAAGCTAGGAAAAACACCCAGTTTAATTGTTTTCACACTTCATTTCTTCCTCAAAGGAAACTGCGTATAAGCGAAAATGCTTGATTGATTAAATTCATTTGAGCATTTCACTACATTCTTAAATCACCCGTTCCTCTTGCATATTCCTCTGCACAATTATGTTGGATTATGTTTTTGCACAAACAATATCAGACAATAGCACCAAGATGTTCCTTAAGAAACTTAAATTTGACAATATGTTCGACCATTTGTTTACTTGTTCTACTTGTTTGTTCCTGTATATCAAATTTCCTGTTCATTTACTTCAACAGATTAGGACACTAAAAAAAGTTCCTGCAAAATTCAGTATTTCTCTATCAATCTCGTTTCTTCAATGATATCTCTAATGCCATTGACTGCAATTAGGAAAGAAGTGATGGTTCAATGTGCAACTGAAAAGACTAAGGACCCAAGTTTTTTCATAGATATGCAGCACTGTGTTTGAAGGCTGCCTCTGGAATGAGAGTGATTCTTCATAACGAGTGTACGCTCCATTCATGTCGAGACCCTCAAGCTGCCATTCATTAGCTCTTGCCAAGTAACAACTGAAACAGAATGGCACATGAAACCAAACAGATTCGGATACGCAGGAGACAGGAAGACACCTGAATTGAAGCAACAAAGTACCTAATACGACATGCCCTTTCAGAACGCCTACCCCCAAATGTCAACATGCGTTGTAACCCCATGTGACCATGTGAGCATAGATGTCGGGCAAATCCGAAATGATCTATCTGCAGTTAGTTTAGTATACCATTTACAAGGCTCATTTGTAGTTAAACAATTTTCTAAATTAAACATGCCACCCTTGGTTTCTTCTACTCCTAATCTCCGAAAGCTTGCAGCTTGCACTAAATCAACAACACGAAACAAATTCTCCAACAAAAAACAACCCCCGCGGATCCATCCTGTCATACGCATCAGCCAAGAGCAGCGCAGAATCGCATCGTACGAACAGGGTTTCCCGTACCTTGCACAGCCTGGTATCCCTGGGCGTAGTACGGCGCGGCCGCCGAGTAGGGTTGCTGAGGAGGGTAGACCGCGTACGACGTCGGCGGCGGCGGCGGGTAGTGTCGGAGCCCAGGTGGCGGAGCCGGCTGGGGAAACCCGACCGCCGGCTGCGGGAACTCGCCGGAGGCGGACGGGGGGCCGAAGGTGCCGTACTGGTGGTGGTGAGGCGGCGGCGGTGGGAACCCGGAGGCGGTGGCGCCGGCGGAGCGGGCCTTGCCGTCGGCGTCGGGCATCTCTCCGGCCATGACGCGGTGGGAGGGAGGGTTTGCTCGGGTTGGGGAATTGGGGCACGGGAGAGGGGGAGAGAGAGGGAGACGAGTAGGAGAACTTTTTTTATTATTTAACTTTTTTTTAATTTTATTTTGAAGTTAATCTCTCACGCACTTTATTTCTAATTCAGATCTCTTTAGTTACGCTACCACCTGTGACATGATAAAATAATACTGTTACGTACCAGGATAAATCTCCAAAATAGCACTTTTTGTCATTCCGCTGGTTGTGACGTGACCAAACAACACTGTCACGCCACAGGCCCGTGGCGTGACAAGAGATTACTCAGATACGGGCTGACGTGACAGTGTTGTTTGATCACGTCATGGGTGATGGCGTGACCAAATAGATCAGAATTAGAAATAAAGTGTGTGGGATGTTAACTTTAAAATAAAATTTAAAAAAGGGTTAAATAAAAAAAATCCGAGTAGGACGAGACTTACAAGGATTAGTCAGCTCTATTACGAACGACCTTGATATATTTCTCACCTTGTTAAAAATGGCGTTTGAATTTGAATAGCGTGACAGCCCAACCTGTGAGGTTTGTACTAGTAAAACCAAATCAAAATTTACAGCTAGACGCGCTAAACCAAGAGCAGGTAGTAATTAGCACGGTTCTTCACAGTTGTTTCTCAAAAGAACCGTGATAGTTACCGGTAATAACCCGATTAACAAACATTTGTTTTTTTTTCTCTATTTAACATGGTTCAAATGCCACGAGGCCCACAACCGCAATAGCATGTTAGAAACACGTGCAAGATTCTTTCAGCTAAAATCTGGAGTTTTTTACAGGAAAATCTGGAAATTTGATAACTCGTTCAGTTAAGGCCACAAAAAAACGTGTTCCTCACCTTAGCGTCTAAGTCATCGGGCTGGCGTGTTTGAGATCATAGACTACTCATTTCTTCTACGGAATTTGAGGAGTTTGTGCGTTTTCTCAAGACAGGAAAAAATATATGAATTGACACGATTCCTTCTTTCAAGGTGATCTATTATCTTTGGCTTATATTTCCTAATTCCTATACAGTTGAGTTTTGTTTCAGAATGATCCCAGAAAAGGACTTGCAATAACAATAAGAACTTTGTACTGCACAGGAGAAGAGGCAAGCTGGCTTTTGTCATTCTCGTTGATCTCATCAAACAGACTAGCCTTACAGGATACAGGTTACAACCAGAGGCCACATCGGCCAATGACTAATTATTTTCTCTCAATATTGCAGCAAACAAATTATTTAATGTACATCGTAGCTGTGAGCCTCTCAAGTTGATCGTGAGTTCCAACAACCAGGAGAACACTTGCAATCTTCAACTGGAACAGCTCAGACCTTCGATGGTGGATCCTGGATACCGCAAACCAAATTGGCGGGTACAGCTACATCGATCATCTTTGGATAAGCCAAGTTCAAGCCTGCCCAAGAAGAGAGTAAATAATCAAAGAGATCTTTCATTTAGTCCAAAAAAAATATATCAGTCGGATAAGCCATTAGGTATGCTCAGAAAGAACATGGGTATCCTATTGTGACTTGTGAGAACTTACTTTCCATAATCGTCTTGAACGTTTCCTACAAAAATAAAAAGTAACATATAGTTAGGGAAACAGATAGTTGTTATTAGGTGCAAACACGAATTTCAACCTAATTAGCAAGTACCTTATCCTTCGTAAGTCGGGCATTATAGGCAACCTCCTCTTCAACCGTAGTTACCTGCAAACAATATAAGTCAAGCGCCCAAGGTTGCAAATAACGCCGATTTAGTGGCAATACGGCGTTATATCGTCAAAATTAGGCCCTGCGCTAAAATTTAATGCAGATATCGCAACTGGCGATTTATCGTATTTATCAGCGATATATCGCCAATACCTGCCAAATCTGTTTTTCAGCTTTGCAGGAGGAGTTTTGGCCCATCCTACTTAGTCCACTAAGGGTGTGTTTAGTTGGGTGAACCGGGCTGAATAGGATGAGATGATACAGGATAGATGGGATAATCCTGAATAGTATGATACAACTTGTGTTTTTTTGTTAGTGAGATGATATAATTCAAGATTTTGTTTGGTTGTATGAATAGGATGGTACCTGATGGTTTAAGATGGTGTTTGGTTTGAGAGATGAAATTGAATGAGTTGTATATACAGAGGAGTATTAGCGCGATTAATTATTGAAATATTAATACGATTATTAAATTTACCTTAATACAAAAGGAGTATTTAACTAAATTAATTATTTTAACTATCCATTAATTGGCATGGCCCACTGGTCAGTAACGTATACACAGAGAGAGATAGGGTAACAAAGGGAACGCGCTCGTCCCTATACCGCATTGTTCGCCTGTTTTTACGAACCGTTCGGTACAACATATTTAGGGAATATTCTCAGAATTTGTATGACCATATCCAGGATGAGTTGGTTCAGTTCACTCAACCAAACACAGGGACGAGGGCATATTCAGGACAATCTCGTACATGTATGCCCTGATTTACCTAACCAAACACACCATAAGGCCCAATAGCAATATATCGATATATAAGGTTAACTTCTCCCTTGTAACCCTAGCCACTTCACTTTTACTTGCTCCAAAGTCCAACCTAACGGCTGCTGCCTGCTGCTCATCTTCTTCGTTGCATCACGCTTAAGATAATCAGATTGTTGAGTCGGAGAGCTCACCTCCTGAATCTGGAGGTGGCAAGTCGGATGTTTAATGTTTGGGAATTGTAACTTTAGTACTTAGCTGTTGCTCTCTAATTTGTTTGTGAGTTGTGACTCTCTTAAAATTGTTTTACCATGTCTATTTGTGTTTGTGATGCTATCTTGTTGAACTTAAAACCATATTTGCCTATTTCATAATGATACAATGAGTTTGCAAGTTCAACTTCATTTGCTCATGTCATTCTTGCACTTTTACTACTGATAAAAATTAGTCTTATATATTGTAGATGTATTACGTCATCTTGTGCGTTCTATTAATTTTTTTAACTATGCAATTTTTTGCGGAAATGATTTTATTATCATAATTTTTTAATGTTTATCTGCTGATATATCACGCTATATCGTGAAACGCTAAGCGGAACCCCGCCGCTAAATGCCGCTATAGCTATTTGCAACCTTGCAAGCACCTGACACCTTGGTTGGCAAACATTAAGATACTGGCTTGCTGCGTATGCCACTTACTGTGAAACCTTTGTAGTCATGGGCAGGATAAAGCAGGGTATCCTTTGGCAATGTGAAAATCTGATCAAGGAATTGAACGTTTCAGTTTGTTAATCAAACTTCATACCTTCGCTTACGTTTTGCATGGTATGAACAAAATTTCATGTACTTGCCTGTGAATGCACTGAGTGATACAGCTGCTCAGAACTTCCTCCCTGAAATAGTACGGAACAAAAAGAAAATATTTTTTCTGTGGTTAATCAGAATTTATTAGCATGAATTCTCAACTTCTCCATGCAGGCAGAACTTATGTTTGACTCATGGACTAACACTACTGTGGAGCATAACACACAGACTAACTTCCAGTCCATATCCTCTACAAAGAATGATATCCAGTCCCCAATAATTAGCTACATTATCTTTAGATTTCAAACACCAGAATACTTGCATGCAATAGCGTTTGCTTAAGATTATGCTTTTTCTGTGTGCTAGATCAGGAATAAGTGGCAGTGTAACCGTATTACCTGGAAGTCTGTCCTTCCACATGCACGGATAATTAAGGCATCACCAGTGAAAGCCATCCTTGGTGAAGGTTGATCGTCACTATCACCAGTTACATAAGTCACACAGCCAGCAGTATGGCCAGGAGTAGCTCGCACCTGAAAAGAATTATCATTTCTGCCATTAGAATATTTATATGTACCAATACTATGAGATAAATTACTTAAAAGATAAATAATTTGAATGCTGCTTTTTCCATCATTTGGTTGTATGTACAGATTTTTTTTTTTCATATTTAAACAGCTGTGGATATGACGAATTGCAATCATTCCTAAAAACAAGGTTTCAATTGAAATAGAGAAAATTCAGGTTTCAGCTATCAATATATCTGCAGAAAATGATAAAACAGTTGCAAAAAGGAATACATTTAATGATCAGTACAGCACATCAAACCATATACCTTCATGTTACCTCATTTTGTATGTACAAACCAAATGGAAATTGTTTTTCTGAAAGTTTAACCTATAACGTTGCACACTTCTAACTTGAACTGTGTTCAGAACTGTAGATCATCTTACTGACAAGTAATACAGTACAGTCAACATTTAGATATTAACAATGTTGATGACCTCTACAAATAGTCCATGCAGATGGCCATATATAACAAAGGATTTCCATAATTGAAAGTGATTTGTTCATGAAAGAATGCTTCAAGGGTTTCCTATTCAAAGACAGTAAAGAGAAAGCTTCAATTGAAAAGGCAGCAACTGCAAATTTTAACATTTCCTTTAACACATGGGGAGCAATTTATAAAATTACTGATCCGGAGTTCAATATCAACGATTTATTAAATGCGATCAAACAGAAGAGCTCAAAAGAACTAGTTTTAGTATTCGACTATTCGCCATAATTTTATGTTAGCTTTTAACACTAGACTCTGGTGCTAACGTTAAGAAGTACAGAAACCAGTCATTTTATATACTAGTACTACTAAATGAAAGAAAGCATCGCATAGTCAGACAGCTTATTAAAATGGGATTTCTACCTCAAGGAAAAGGTTGCCAAAGTATATTTTGTCCCCATGCTCAATAAAATGGTCTGCTTTTGCTCCACTAGCTTTTGAAATGACAGACTTCACTCCTGATAGCTTAGTCTGCAAGTACATTCCAACAGCTGACCATGTATTACAAAACAGAACAAAGTGTTGAGACCATAAAAAGCAAAATCCATCAAAACATTTGGAGCTAAACTTACCTTTATTAATCCTGTTCCAGTGATGTGATCAGCATGCACATGAGTATTCATAGCATAGATGAGCTTCAATCCCAATTCCTTGATAAGACTGAGATCTCTATCAACTGTTCTGTCGACAGGGTCAATCAACTGACAACACAAGATCAAATAGGTTAGTAAGGGGATTGACAAAATGCAAACAACTATAGCTCAAATCAAATCTATAACAGTATTATAGCTCAAAATCAAGACAGTAATTTCCCCTGATCTTGTTAAGAGCTTCTCGCGCTAATCTGGTCTGCATTCTCAAAAGTCTGAAGTTTGTATTTTCCATTATTCGATAGATAAGGTTTCAGATAAATATTTTGCACTTGTACTGCACATAATATAGGGAAGAAAGATTTAAATTTGCTTTCATTTATATTCAATCAATATGATTATTAAAAGCACGCAAAACTTAAACTATTCTCTTAAGCCTACCTGTGGGAAATTGGATAGGCCTTTCGATTAATCAGATATGAAAATGCTGAAATCTTAAACTAAGTAGTGAAATCAGCAATTGATGTAAGGTATCATCAAGTCGTCCAAAATTATTGAATCCATGTAATCCATCATAATTAACCAAGTAACTTGATGAGCGTTCGTAACTTAATCTCATCATAAGTGTGGATCCCGAATTCGATAAATACAATTACTTTCGCTGATTTAACATACCCGAGACTGATAAAAAAATTTCAAGCTGATCATTTATCGCCATGGATTACCTGGTGATCCCACAACTCACAGGTAAATAATTTATTCTGTTTCTAGCTGATTTGGAGTAATTGCACAACTTATGTTCGTATCTACATTCTACACTAGTTGAACACATACTGCTGCTACTGTATCGATAAAACGAGGCTTCTTTCTACCCGATTAGCATCTAAACCCACAATTTGGCAATTTGCTATCCAAACCAACCCACAGAGCAAACCCATTCACTTCAAAGAAAACCACCCAAATCCACCAACAAATTAGTAGCCTGAACCCAACCAAACTCAAGAACTTGAGCTCACCACGGCGGGCTTCTCGGGGTCGCCGACGTCGGCGAGGAGGTAGGTATACGTGGAGCTCTCCTTCTCGAACAGCTGCCTGAAGAGCAGCCTCCTGCTCGCGCAAGAACCGGTGCTGTACGCCGCCATTGCGAGGGCCGGCAGCAACCGCAGGCGCCACAAGATCGGCCGGGGAGCACACGAGGCGGCTGCGGCGGTGGGAGCGGACAGCGTTGACCTGGCGGCGGCGGCCAGGTGCGGGATCAGGTAGCGACACAAGCGAAGTGGCGCCATTGGACCTGATCGCTATTATATAAGGCGGAGGCGGAGGAGGAGGCGGGTGATACAAGAGTGGAAGGAAGAAGCAGCACAAGGCGAGGCTTAGCTGTTATCGCGTGGATTTGGACAGGGTCGTGGCCTCGTGGGCCTCGCGGTGGTTCGATCGGTTCGGGCTGGGAATGAATGAAAAATTGCGTCGAGGCGATGGGACGACGGGATCGGCGAGGCCGTCAGCGCGGAGGTACGAGGGATGAAAATATGACGGGGGACTGTTGATTTTATTAACGAGGGAGGGGTCTCTCCTTCGCGAATTTCCCTTCCGAGGGGATCGGCTGGAGTGGGCGGAAGTGTGTGGAGATGGCTCGTGGTCTGGGAATTATTCATTTTCTAGGGTAACAGTAATACTCAGACGTTTGAAGGAGTAATTTTTCTGGATGTTTTTTAATCCACTCACTCTTGATCACCTCTGCTCTTATTCCCATTGTCTTATCCCCATCGCTCTCTTCGCTTCCACTCACTCCTCTCATCCACTTGCTCGCCTCCGCCCACGCCGACTCCCTCCATATTACCATTGTCGCACTCTCCCGCTTCGCCCACGGCCACCCCTCCCTCGCCGACTCGCCATCTCCCACCACACCACGCCTCATCCTCCTCACCACCGTCGTGCCGCCTGCGCTTGCACCCATGCCGCCCGTGCCCCTCCACCACATCGTCCTCCTCCCTCCCCCCACGTCGCTCCCTCAGCACCACTAGCCGTCACCGCCGCAGCAGCAGCCTGCTTCGATGAGGGCTTTGTGGGTGCGATGCCCTCCGTTCCGGCCTACCTCCTCCGTGCCGGCCTCTCCTCCCGTCCCACAGACTCCCTCCCTCGTGTCTCCTCCCCTCCCGTCCCACAAACTCCCTCCCTCGTGTCCCCTCCCCTCCCTCGTGAGGTGGTCGCCGGAGCTTTCAGAAGCCTCTCGATCTGCACCTTTGGTATGTTGCGACCCTTGTAAAAAATGTTGCAATCGTGAAAAAAATATTGCGATACGCTAAAAAAAATATTGTACACGAGGGAAAAAATGTTGCATACAAATCCTGAGATGTTGTATCTTTTTTTTAATATGTTGGCGTCCTCTAGATGTTTGTGTGTGTTTGATTCTGATAATGTTTGTGTTGTTTTGATTCTGAGAATGTTTGTTTGTTTGATTCCGAGATTTTGAGATAATGTTGCATATGATTTTTTGATATGTTGCACCGAGTGAAAAAAAATGTTGCACCATTCTTTCCCATATGTTGCATCGGACCGTATGATGGGAAGCCTCCCATCGTACGTTCGAGTCGTAGTTGTGCCCTTTTTTATGCAAACTCTATTGCTCTATTGGTTTGGAACCAATCTTATCAATACCGTTCTGGTACCAACCGGTATGTACCATTTCGCCACCTAATTCGGTACAGAGTAGCCTTGCGTTCCGTACCGGTCTTAATACTGGTCAATACTATCCGTGTCGATTCGATACCGGTCATACCGGCTTCGATACCCGTTAATACTGGCTATATCGGACAATACCGATCATACCGATGGAATTAGTAATATCGTCTATTGTACTCGGTGAACTATAAGTTATATTTAATCCTATTACTATGTATTTGGAATAAAATTACAAGTGAAATTTAATGTGCATATAATTAAACATATATGTACTTATAAATATATATATATTATTGTATTAAACCACGGAATGGTACGCTAGTATGGACCGGTACCGAAATGTCTCGTTCCAAGAACCAAACCAGTATGACATCTAAAATGGTATTGAAAAGTATGTTCGAAACTCTAGATAAAGAATTTGCACATAATCTTGTCAAATTTTTTTTTTTGCAAAGATGGTACTAATTAAAGGTAGTACATTGTCATTAAAAATTCTTCCAAAAAAAGATAAAAATGAGTACTAGTAGCTGTTTGACATTACTATGTAATGTCAGCCGCGTGCCATTCGCTCCATCCTAGACGTTCATTCCAAAGCAAAGGCCGCCGCTGGATGTCCGACCATAGCAAGAGAATCAAAGGCTGGCTGTTTAGATCAGGTGACCCCACCATAGCAAGGGAAAAAAAAATTCCCCAATCCTTCCTTGCGCTCCTGCTCTCTCTCTCTCTCTCGGGCCTCAACGTTCGTTGACGTCGACGGCCTCGCCAAGCCAGGTGTCTCCGCCGCTCACTTCTTCGGCTTCGCCCACTACGACATCCGCCAACGCCATTGTTTCACCAAGCCACCATTTATACCATTTGTTTTTTTCGCCGTGCGTTGTTGCTTAAGCGCCGCCGCCTTCGCCGACGCCGATGGCCTCGCCAAGCCATGCGCCTCCGCCGCTTGCGAGCTGCCCTTGATCTCTGCGCCAGGCCCATCTTCGCTGCTATAATTGGTTGACTCGCACTTTGTTTATGTTTTACTCTCACCCCAACAATTTCAGCAAAGAAGCTCGAATTTCAAGATGTCGCAAGCTCGCAACCTTGCTACGAGCAATAGTCGCTAGTTGTCCCTTGAGATCTGCATGCCATGCATTAAATCGCCGACGAGGAAGCATCCGGAGTGAGAGGCCGATTGTTTGGGTTCTTTGGTTCTAAGTCTTAACGAAGTTTCGCGCCGCCAGGCATCTGTAAGTTCATCGAGACATAACGGTGCTTGATTGTTTGGGTTGTTGGTTCTAAGTCTTAACGAAGTTCGTCTTTGAAATTTGTTTGCTCAGATCCGGAGGGTAAGGTGCCGCTCTACTTGGTAATCAGCGATGGCTATGTTGCCTTCTCGACAACATTGACTCGCTTAAAGGATCATGTGGCAAGACACTAGCACCTTTTCCACAAGGTGATGTCGATTTTTTTCTTATGTCTTAGTTACGTAGTTTTCTTGGTTACATTCACTAATTTCATGCTTCGGCCGCAGTCGCTTCTACTCTAATGTACTTGGAGGTTTGAAGTGCTATGAGAACCCCAAAAAACAAAGTGACTGTTGTTCCGCAAATTTCAAGGTATTTTTTTTTACTTACAAAGGAATAGTGAGAGTGCTGATCTTTGACTTATTGTGTAAGTTCCTGAAGAAGAATAAAGTTTTGACATGATTCATCAGAATGCATTAGAGTAGAAGCAATCTGCCGCCTTGTCGCCGCGCCAAGCCTCCAGGTCAATATGCACAGCTAGTACTTGTGCAAATGTGTGATATCTCTAAATGTTGTTGCTACTTGTGTTCTCTAGCTGGCAAAAGAAATTCTTTTTCTAGTTCACAAAGGAAACATTGATCTTGGTGAACTAGCAGACTGCTGAAATCTCCAAAAGGAAACATTCATGTAGAATGAAACTACCAAAGAACAATTATGCAAATCTGGAGAAGCACAATGTCACTAATGAAAGGAAAGCAATACTTGTAGCAACTTATGTTTGACCAGAAAGGACAAAAGCAGAGTTTATAATTCCTGACTAACACAAGTTCGATACCCAAGTCAAGAACCACACCAAGTTGCATTCGTAAGATCTTTAGATTGTTTAACCATTAGTAGTGTGAGCAGTCCCAAATGAACCTTCATGTTTAAAATCTTGACCACCCGAGCAACCCTAAAACGAAGCAACACTCTGTTAGTGAACAAAATGTAAATGGTTGTCATATACACAATAATATCGAATATTTCTGAACCATACCATCAATAGTTGCATGTAAGTACCAACAAGTTCAAAACCTTCAATCTCTTGTTGGTTATTATTGAAGCACTTCTCAGCCGATGGTTAAGGTTGTGATGCTTCGCTCACCTCTGCACCCTATTAATTGACCGTGTTTGGAAACAAGTAATAACGTAGAGCAATTAAAAAACAAATTTGTTGAGTTACTAGTGACATACCACATCAGTTTGTTTATGGGACTTGGTTTGATCTGATCGTTGTTTTTTTTGTTGATATTTCTCAACCCAACTTTTCTTTCGCTTTGACCCACTCATTTTTGCCACTCTTTTTTTTAGGCCAGCAACATATGTGAAGTTATTATGTGCTTCGATTGTTGCTTGTGCTTCAGAATGATTGTCATTATAAGATGAAGATTGCTTGATTTTTTCTTCAACTTCCCTACCAAGGCTATCAAGTACGCTATCCACCAACAAAAATCATTCTTCAAAGTCAACTGCTCGGGAGGCCAAACCAATAAATTTGTGTGAAAGAAACTTGTAGCGACGTGTTGCATCTAACTTTGGATCTTCCAATATTTTTCTCCCACATGCATCCTGAATAGTTCCAGATCGTGCCCACAATGTCCATCGCTTCAAGATGTAGTGCTCAGGTAACTGCTTAATGTTCATCAAATCAAGAACTTTCAAGGCATGAATGCACAATAACTTAGTTTTCTCAAATAGTTTACAGGTACATGAAACAATGCGCTGAAAATAAGCACCGACGACCACATGCTCGTCCTCAAGTGTAGATTCATCTTCAAGAGCTCCAATTCCAACAATGTATGCATTCCCTTCATTTGATGGCCTCGTATAGGCTGACATGGATATTTCATATTCAACTTGGAAGGCTTCAAATATATGAGTCGTGTAAAGTTTGCTTGCTTGCAACAGCATTGGAGTTCTCATTTTGATGCGCGGTAACTTTTTCCTTGACTCGTACTCAGAATTTATCTCTTTAGCTCTCTTTGCTTGGACAACTCTCTCAAAGTGCCCAAAGAAGCGAAGAATGTTTAATTCCGAGTTTAAGTATTCTTTCATATCGTTGTTCAAACTCTCACTCAACTAAGTACTTCGCATTCTTAGTGTGTACACATCCTTCATGTAACATTCAGCCTATTTTTCTTTTAGCTTATAGATACTATCAAGCCAAGTTTGTTTATGTACCTTACTTCTCATATTGGCGAATACATCTTCAAACTTTGTTATGTCCTCATATTGGTACAAGCAAGCGCTAAAGTCACCAAGGGTGTTTGAACCTTCAATCTTCTGACGGTTCAAATGTTTGATTGCATTCTGCATAATATGCCAAGTGCACAACCCATGCCATGCATCTGGTAACACCTCTGCAATTGCCTTTCCCATTGCAACATCTTGATCAGTGTAGATAGTTCTAGGTTTTTTGTGGCCATGAGTTGACAAAAATGTATCAAAGAGCCATCTAAAAGAGTCAAATGACTCATCGTACACAGTTTCTCTGAAGTGATTAAATCCAACAAACACACCAAATGGCCGGCTTTCTTGATTAGTTCCAAAAGTAGTGTCAAAAGTGACAACATCACCAAAGTGAGCATAATCAATAATCATTTTAGCATCGGCCCAAAAAATATTTGTTATTTGTTCGTCGCTATCTAGTTGCAAGACATATTGGAATGACGGATTCTCCACAATCTTTTTTCTGGAAGTAATTTAACAAGCTTCCAGCTTCACCATACTTCATCTCCTTTTGGCGTTTAGTGCGCAAATAGTTCTTGTGGTCACGACAAGTATAGCCAAGGTTAGCAGCTCCTCCAACATGCCGACTAGCCAATTCATGAGCAATTCTAGGCTGAATTCCAGTACTATCTGCCATTTCGATTTCAAATGCTTGCACTTCTGATATGCTCCATTGTGATGGCATTAAGTGACGGGTTTCTAGGATTTGAAGTCTATGATTATGTTTAAGAACCACATCATGTATCTCATATTTTTTCAACACTCGATTCAAGGTAATTCCCATGCGAACTTTGCATCCAGTTCTGGTCTCGGCTCTAGGATTCTTGATCAAGTGGTCTCTTTGATCCTTTGTTCGAAAACCTTCCTTCGCACAGACTAACCCAACATATGTAACCTTGCCATCGAGTTTACTAGTATTCCAATTTGACCCCCATAGTAGTTCCAAAATTTCTGAGCCTCAGTTAGACTACTAAATGTCATGCCAATCTGGGGTACCCAACTAAGTATGGGGTCGTCCCTACAATAAACAGGTAACAAGCCACTGCTGTTAGCCCGACCAAATTTAATTTTTTCACATTGGAGAGAGAGAGAGAGAGAGAGAGAGATTGTTGTATTGATCATACAAGAACAAGATTGAAATTACTGTATTGCTTACTGAAGAGATGAATCATGTTGGATTGAGTCACAATTCTTTGTGCTGTCATCTTCCATTAGATCCAGCAAAGCGGAGAAAGGCAAGGGGAAGGGACGTCCAGAAAAGCACTTCTTTGTGCTGTCAGGTTGCTTTGGTAGGGGAAGGGGTGTCCAGGGGTTGGTGCCAACAGAGAAAGGCAGGGGAAGGGATGTCCAGGGGTTGGCACCAACAGAGAAAGGCAGGGGGAAGCACTCGTTGCTTTGGCACCAACAGCAAGTCAGCCTTTGATTCCCTTGTTATGGTCGGACATCCAGCGACGGCATTTGATTTTGGAATGAACGTCTAGGATAGAGCGAATGGCACACGGTGACATTACATAGTAATGTTAGACTATGCGCATCCCGGCCGTTTTTGCAATTTTGCTTCATGCCAGTGAGCATCTAACAAATCGCGAACCGTACTGTGCTTTACGAAGGTTCCGATGGATGACATCATCCATTACATATAGCGAAAGGGATCGATGCTTGTATGTGAATAGAGTAGTACTCCCTCCGTTCTTTTTTATTTGACGTTTTTGACTTTTTGTGGTCTTCGAGATGCGGCTTTGACTATTACTTTTTATAACTTTACATTAAGATGTAGTAATAAAATTATAATACGATGATAGTATTTTTAACGACAAATCTAATGATATATTTTTTATGTAGTCAATCTAGATAGTTTTAAATTTATTGGTGGCCAAACTTTAGAAAATTTGACTATACGGATTCTAGGAAGTCAAGTAAAAAAGAACAGAGAGAGTAATGTTTTTAAGTTGTAGTTCTAGAACTCGCAATAATTAAGGCAATATGTGCACTGACGCTTACTACTACATGTTTTTGTCTCTAGTATGCGCGTTGGAACCAACTTGATCATGATCAGTTCATGTTGCGGTGCGCTAATTCGATGCAGACTTTCAGATTGATAGGGCGACAACATGTGTTAGTGGACTAGCACTAGCTTGTCGGAACAAACTAGCCGTGTAATCACGCACTTGCGCAGGTGGATACCAGCAGTGTAAAAGATACTCCCTCCGTTCTTAAATACATGACGTTTGACCAAGCATGCAGTCAAACTTATATAACTTTGACCATTACTTTTCATATGATTTTGTTAGTAAAAAATTACAAAATTATTATATTATGAAAATATTTATCATGACAAATCTAATGATACTATTCACTCATGATCAATCTAAATAGTTTTTCATACATTATTAGTCAAAGTTAGATAAGTTTGACTGCACGCTTGGTCAAACGTCATGTATTTAAGAACGGAGGGAGTATTGGATAACGAAGTTGGTCCAGTGAGATTGGTCTATGTGAGATCTTGAGAAGAACCTTACTTATTATTTTCACGCATAAACGAATTCATCTAAAACCTAAGTTGTTGAGCGAATATAAGCAATATACTTCAACACTTACGCTATCTACACTTCACACTTTATCTGGCTCCATATATCTATTGCAATTTGAAAGAAGCCCAGCAAATAAACCGGAAGGTATATCTGAACTTGCTTTGTGACCGGAAATGAATATGTCCATCTAAAAGGACCTCCAATTGATATCTACACCGTCCATGCACATCGAGATCCGTGCAAGGCATGTATTTTCTAAGTGTATAATCTTCATTTAAATGATGTATTTTCTGTTCTTTTTTAGAAGGGGTGACCCACTTGACTAGAATAGTGTGCTCTCTCTCCCATTCAAAATTCAAATTTTGAATGGCACCACGAGTACACATTTGAATACTTTGCGATGTACGTACAAATACTTGTTATTATGCACACAAAAAAATCAACACAAATTTCATTTACATGTATGTACAATCTTTACTGATTCTTTTTTGCTTACAAAAAAAAATCCCAAAATGCCACATACATGGTACATACAGACATACAGTATAGATACTAGGTGGGGGGGGTGAGACGGATGCCGGTGGCCACGACGAGGTGCACACCGGCAACGGTGGTCAAGACGAGGTACACGTCGACGATGGTGAGATGCGCACCAACGATGGCAGTGGCAATGACGAGGAAGAGGTGCACCTCGGCAATGAGCACGATGCGTATCTCCGTTGTGCTACCGACGGCGAGCACGATGTGCAACTCCAAACGGTGGAGAGGACAAGGTACTGACCGACGGTGGGTGTGATGACGGATGAACACCGATGGTGATGTGGACGGTGGAGATGCATCTCCAGCAGTTGGCCGCAAGGATGCCACGCACACCGCCCATATCTAGCTGTGGGCATAAACCTAAGGCTAAACATGATCTAATGACATTAAACCCTATCTCAATTGATGAACACCTAGTCTAATCTTTAGAGCGGAAGCGTGATTACATACCCGAACTTGAAGATGCCATGAGTGCTTGCAGATGTGTCGAAGTAGAAGCCGGTTGGTAGCTGCAGAGGAGCCGTGGGTGAGGATGGAGGTGTTATGGTGATGGCGGCGGTGGCCTGCTTGCGGTCTTCGATCTTCGCCCACCTGAGCGCTCGAAATAGATCGGATCTGTGTGGAATGTTGGTAGCCTAGAACAACTTGCGTAGCTAGGCCTGCCAAGTCCCCTCAGTTTTTGTAGCGCACGGTGAACAGGACCGAAACCAATAAGTTGGTTGCGTCCCCGATCGAGGCGCGCGAGTGGGCGTGACCCCCGTGAAACTCGGTGTATTTTGTTAGCCGAGATCATCCCAACATTCTCCCCTTTGATCGTAAGGCTAACATCATAAGCCCACTCTCAATAAAACAGTATACCAAGGTAATGTGTTGCATGACCAATGAAGTGTCATACAACCACAGTACCTATAGTGTACTATCCTATCTTGAAATGGATATTCATTATACTTGATGGGAGTTGGTTTGCTTTAAGGTCCTTTTATCCAGAATCAGAGGCTTTCCAATAAACCCATGCCGGCAACATGATCACGAAAGATATTGGGTGGTAAGCCTTTAGTAAGCGGATCCGCAAGCATTGACTTAGTACTAATATGCTTGATACTAATGGTTTGATCCTCGGATTCATCTTTCACAACATGGTACTTAATGTCAATGTGTTTGGCGGCACCACTTGACTTGTTGTTACTCGCATAAAAGATCATGGGTTCGTTATCGCGAGATAAGGTGAGTGGTTTAGAGATGCCGTCTACCACTCTAAGTCTCGGGATAAAATTCTTAAGCCATCTGACTGCTTGATAGCCTCATAACATGCCACAAACTCAGCTTGCATCGTTGAAGATGCCGTAAGGGTTTGTTTTGAGCTTTTCCACGAGATAGCTCCTTAGCGAGTGTGAAGATATAACTGACGAGATTTCTTAGTATAAACACATCCCATAAAATCTGAATCAATAACCAACAACTTCAAGGTTGTCGAATTCTTATATGTGAGCATGAAATGTTTAGTAGCTTGCATATAACGCAAGACTTTCTTAACGACCTTCTAGTGGTCCGGTCCTCGATTTGATGATATCGCCAAGCATCCGGTTACAAAAGCTAAATCAGTAGCGTACATACTTGAGCATACATAATGCTTCCGACAATTTGAAGCATAAGGAACCGACTTCATCGATCGGTTTCATATTGGTTCCTTGGACATTGAAATGTCCCAAACTTATCGCCCTTAACAATAGGAGCAAAGCAGAGCGAGCACTTATGCATATTATATCTCTTTAGTACTGTCAATGTATGTCTTCTGAGATAAACCTAATACTCCTTTGGACCTATCTCGGTGAATTTCAATGCCAAGAACGTAAGAGGCATCACCAAGATCCTTCATATCAAAATTAGATGAAAGAAATCTCTTGGTCTCATAAAGCATATCTTTATCACTGCTAGCCCATAAGATGTCATCCACATAAAGAACTAAGATGGTGAATTTACTCCTCTTAAACTTAACATATATGCAGTTATCAACTTCATTTTCCTTAAACCCAAAATTCCTTATGACCTTATCGAATTTGAGGTACCATTGCCTTGACGCTTGCTTTAAGCCATAAATTGATTTCTTAAGTCGACATCCCATATACTCCTTGCCTTCCACGACAAAACCTTCCGGTTGAGCCATGAAAACGTTTTCTTGCAAGTCGCCATTAAGGAATGCTGTCTTAACATCCATCTGATGTAACTCTAAATCATAATGAGCTACAAGTGCCATAACAATTCTGAATGAATCTTTAGTTGAGACAGGAGAAAATGTGTCATTATAGTCAATCCCCTCTCTTTGTGAGAAGCCTTTTGCTACAAGCCTTGCTTTGAACCTTTCGATATTTCCCTTAGAGTCATGCTTGGTTTTGTAGACTCATTTACAGCGTATTGTTTTGATTCCGTCAGGAATTTCTACTAAGTCCGATACATCATTAGTGCTCATAGACTTTAGTTCATCCTTCATGGCATCAAGCCACTTAGAAAAATGTTCACTTATCATGGCCTCCTTATAAGAGGTGAGATCTTCTACCTTCCTTATATCATTAATATCCTCATTCATATAAACAACATAATCATTTGGGATGGCAGATCTTCTCTCCCGCTGTGATCTTCTAATAGGTTCAACAGCTATTGCAGGGGAATGTTGAGGCTCATCATTAGGTGCGACATTAGGAATTTCAGAGACCTCAACAGTGGGTGTAACAACAGTATTTTGTACTAGAGGTGCAACCACCTGAGGCACAGGAATAAAGATCTCTAGGATAAGCAGTGAAGGAACATAAACCCGCTTCTCTTCTAGATCTATTTTCCTGGGCTCCAGGTCCTCGTCATTCTCTAAGAACACAGCGTGTCTTGTTTCTACAAACTTAGTTATCCTATCAGGACAGTAAAATCGATACCCTTTGGATCTTTTAGGGTACCCAATAAAATGTCAACTTACTGTCTTAGGATCTAATTTCCCGATATGTGGATTAAATATCTTAGCTTCAGCACGACAACCCCACACTCGTAAATATTTCAAACTTGGTTTCCTCCCAGTCCATAATTCATAAGATGTCTTAGGTACTGATTTACTGGGAACCCGATTAAAAATATGTGCGGCCGTCTTTAGTGCTTCCATCCACAAACCAGTTTGCAAAGTAGAATAGCTAAGCATGCTCCGTACCATATCCATAAGTGTACGGTTGCGTCGCTCAGCTACCCCATTCTGCTGAGGTTCACCGTGTAGAATATCGAGCAACAATGCCATTTTCCTAAAGGAACTTAGCAAAAGGGCGTGAATTTGCCCATAAGGGCATGTCTCCCATAATATTCTCCCCACGGTCCGATCTTACCACTTTAATTCTTAGGTTGTCTTGATTTTCAACTTGATTTTAAATATCTTGAATTTGTCAAGTGACTCAGATCGGTCTTTAATGGGAAAGATATAACCATAACAGAGAAATCGTCGATGAATGTGATGAAGGAATCAAAACCATCCAATCGATGTCACAGAAAAAGACCACAAATATCAAGATGAATTAATTCTAAGAGTCCTGTCTTTGCGAGTGGCTCCCCACGGTCCGATCTTACCACTTTAATTCTTAGGTTGTGCTGATTTTCAACTTCAAATTTTAAATATCTTGAATTTGTCAAGTGACTCAGATCGGTCTTTAATGGGAAATATATAACCATAACGGAGAAATCATCGATGAATGTGATGAAGGAATCAAAACCATCCATCGATGTCACAGAAAAGGACCACAAATATCGGATGAATTAATTCTAAGAGTCTGTCTTCATGAGTGGCTCCTTCTTTATTTGCTTTACATATTTTCCTTTAATGCAATCAATGCAATGGTCTGAGTTAGAGAAATCTAATGGGTGGAGAATTTCTTCCTTAATGAGACACTCCATTCTCCCCCTCGAAATATGGCCTAAACGACAGTGCCACAATTTCGAAGAAGTCTCATCATTCTTTTTACGCTTAGCATCACATATATTCAAAGATACATGAGATTCATTAAGGGAAAGCATATAGAGCTTGTCTTGTCTAAAAGCAAGACCAACATTATTTGAATTAAATGCAATAATGCACTTATTGTCACCAAAATTACATTTAAAACCATCATCGTCCAATAAAGAAACTGAAATCAAATTCCTCCTTATGGAAGGAACATAGATTACATTATTAAGACGAAGTATGAAGCCGCTATCTAAAACTAATGAAACAGATCCAACTGATTCAACTTCAGCTTCTTTTCCATCCAAGACTTCGCTCCCCCTTTCTTAGTGTTCTCGCGGTATGGAATCCCTATAAAGAGTTGGTAATGTGCACAGTTGCACCTGAGTCAATCCACCAAGACTTAAGGGAGAAATCAGCATAAAGAGTTTCATCAATAAACGTTATTGTATCATTACTCTTTTTTGTGAGCCACTTGAAAACCGACACAATCCTTCCGAAAATGCCCTACCGCTGCAGTATGACATTCATCCCTTTAAGTGTTCGGTGGAGCAACATGGGGCTTAGGTGTATTGTGCACCTTAGGCCCCGACTTATCTGAATTAGGGAGTAATCTGACTTTTTTCTTGGATTTGAAGTCCCCGAGAACTTCCTTTTGTTAGGACCACCAACTTGATTCACAAGATCTTTCTTTTCGGTCCTTATTCTTTCTTCCACCTGGACACACATGGCGATTAAATCGCCCATGCTCCATTTATCTTTCTGAGTATTGTAATTTATCTTAAATGCAGTGTAGTCAGAAGGAAGATAAGTCATAATAAAGTGGACTAGGAAACCATCAGATATCTCCATGTCCATGCCCTTGAGCTTTCCAGCCATATCAGTTATCATCATGATATGCTCTCTTATGCTGCCGGACCCGTCATACTTAGTGGATAAGAGCCTCTGGATTAAAGTACTGGCATAAACCTTAGTGGAGCCTTTGAATTTCTCCTCAACTGAAGCCAGGTACTCCTTAGCATTTTCGGAATCTGGGATTGCTCCCCTGATCCCAACTGAGATAGAGGTCTTCATTATCATTAGTGACAGGCGGTTGTACCGCTTCCATTTTTCAACATTAGCATCATAAGTTTTCTTTTTCTCATCATAATTTTCCTCACCGTCGGTGGGGGGAATGGAAGGAGTCACCCTTAACGCATAGTCAAGGTCTAAAACTCCAAGGACAATGAAATTCTTTCTTTCCAAGCGGAAAGTTGCTTCCGTAAGTCGCTCAATGTTGTCAATTTGCGCGCAACATTTGAAGCGTTTGTTCTTTGCAAAATTTAAAATAACATAAAGATATATTGCATGTAATTAACCCTACGTTGGTTTGATTAACAACATGCAAAACTACAGTTCTAATCCATATCACCGTTGGGCAGAAAATGGAAAAAGAACTTAACAATTTAATATGGCGACACATGATTATAAACAACGTTGGTCAGAATATAATCATATGTATACATAATGCCAAAATAAAACATAAAAATCTCTAATCAAAATATCTCGTTGGTTCAATTTTAATTAGAGACCAAACGTTATGTATAATACAATGATATCGGGCAATCCAAACATTAATTAAAACAGTGCATAAAACATAAAACGGCAGCTTAACAGTGCACAAAATAAAACATTAATCAACCAGCCCATTACCGTTTCCAGCCGGCCTAATTCTAAAATCCTCAGCCGGTCCAAAGCACTCAGCCGACCCATTACATTTCGACCGTTGGATTTCATCGGGCGGCTGAGGGTGCATCCTGAGGAACATAAGGGACCCAAAACCTAACCCTAAAACCATTCTCCCCTTTCCCTTTTCTGAAAAAATCGGGGCAGAAGAACGGCTTGAGCAGACGCTTGAATGAGCGGCTTGAGGCGGCGCAGGTGAGTCAGAGTCTGTCGGCCACGCTACAGACATGAGGCGAGTGGCGGTTTGAGGCTCCAAAGATCCCCAAAAATGTAAGTATCCGCCGCCGATTTGGGTTTTGATTCGGGTTTGAGGGCTCGGGTGGTACCGGTTTGGGGATTTCGTTAGGATTTTGCATAATTTCTTAATTCCCCTCCTTCTTAATGCTGAACCGAGCCTCTAAACATTAGATCCGAACTAAAAACATCTAATTTGAGCATGAACAAGTTCGGTTGGGGGTTCATAACGAGACTAACCTGGCTCTGATACCAAATGTGGGCATAAACCTAAGGCTAAACATGATCTAATGACATTAAACCCTATCTCAATTGATGAACACCTAGTCTAATCTTTAGAGCGGAAGCGTGATTACATACCCGAACTTGAAGATGCCATGAGTGCTTGCAGATGTGTCAAAGTAGAAGCCGGTCGGTAGCTGTAGAGGAGCCGTGGGCGAGGATGGAGGTGTTACGGTGACGGCGGCGGTGGCCTGCTTGCGGTCTTCGGTCTTCGCCCACCTGAGCGCTCGAAATAGATCGGATCTGTGTGGAATGTTGGTAGCCTAGAACAACTTGTGCAGCTAGGCCTGCCAAGTCCCCTCAGTTTTTGTAGCGCACGGTGAACGGGACTGAAACCAATAAGTTGGTTGCGCCCCCGATCGGGGCGCGCGAGTGGGCGTGACCCCCGTGAAACTCAGTGTATTCTGTTAGCCGAGATCATCCCAACACTAGCCAGTTCAATCCTCGTCGACGATGGCCAGATCTACCGTCGCCAGTGACGAGAGAGACGACCGAATCCACTGGCCAGATCCAGCGACGGAGGAGCCAGGGTAGGGCCGAAATCCGGAGACGACGTGGTCAAGAACGACCAGATCTACTGCCGACGACGAGGAAGACGGGCGGATCCGAAGGCAGTGGTGTTGGGGACAGTCAAATCTACCGGTGATGACGAGGGAGACTGGCTGATCCAACACCAGTGACGAGGGAGACGGGCTAGATCTGGGCCCACGATGACGAGAAGGGCGGCAAGGGCGGGGCGCTAGCGATGCAGGACGTGGTGGCGGGGCACACTACGTGAACAGTTTTTTCATGAGTAGGTGAATAACTATTGTAGCAACTTTCGAGATCTTCTTGAGTGGTTTTATTGTAGTGAAAAACATTATAGCAAAGTACTGTAGCAATTGATCTAGATTTTTTATTTTCGATCGGATGGTAAAGATCACTCATAATGCCACTAAACTATAGATCTTCTACATTGAGTACTTCAATGGAGAAGATCTCTTTCCCGGGGTGGCGTGTGTAACGTCCCAATTTTTCTGAGTTTTTGAGATTTTCGAAAATAAAAATAACCATTTGGTTTTGTTGATTTGCTCAAGCTTAACCGGAAGATTTTGGAAATTTGCAGCGATTTAACATGACTTAATCCAACTTCAACTAATTCGAGTTCGGTTTCTCTAGAGTTGATGGAGTTCTCTGCTGTTTGAAAACCTCCTTTCCTTGTTCGCTCCTGACCTCCCTCTCGTTTAGACCTCCCTTTGGGCCGCGATCACTCTTTGGGCCGCGACCACCCTCTTGGTCTTTTTGTAAAAACGACCCTCTTGGTCTTTTTGCAAAGACCACCCTTTGGGTTGCGACCACCCCTTGTGCCGTAACCACCTATTGTGCCGCGACCACCCTCTTGGTCTTTTTTGCAAAGACCACCCTTTGGGTCACGACCTTCTCCTTGGTCTCGACCTCCCCTTTGGTTGGACCACCTTTCCGAGTTGACTGGTCTCACCTGTCAGCTCTATTCACCTTCTCCTTCCTCCCGTTGTGTCACTGCTGACGCAAAGGTCCTTAAGCATTAAATGATGTTGTGTCGCATTAAATACTACTGCTTTTTGTAGTACCTATTCCCCCTCTTGTCTTCTCCCCGACCTGCTCACATCTCCTCCTTCACCTACCCTTGAACACATGCGTTTCTGAGTCTAGAATGAAGCACGAGATCGTCGAGTATGTAGCCCAGTGTGATGTTTGTCAACGAGTTAAAGCCGAGCATCAAAGACCAGTTGGACTCCTACAACCCTTGGATATACCCGAATGGAAATAGGAAGAGATTGGCATAGACTTTATCACTGATCTGCCAAGAACCCAAGCTGGATATGACTCTATCTGAGTGATTGTAAATCGTTTGACAAAAGTTGCACATTTCATCTCAGTTAAGACCACCTACTCAGGAAGTAAACTTGTAGAGCTGTACATGGCTAAGATAGTATGCCAGCATAGAGTACCCAAGAAGATTGTGTCGGATCGAGGATCTCAGTTCACCTCCAGGTTTTGGCAAAAGCTACACAGTGCTTTGGATACAAATTTGAATTTCAACACAGCTTACCATTCTCAGACTGATGGGCAAACGAAAAGAGTAAACCAGATCCTAGAGGATATGTTGAGAGCCTACGCCCTTGAGAACCAGGCCAACTGGGATAGAATGTTACCGTATGCGGAATTTTCTTACAACAATAGCTATCAAGCAAGTTTGCAGATATCCTTGTTTGAAGCTCTTTACAGAAGAAAGTGCAGGACACCATTGCATTGGACTGAAATAGGAGAAGGAAAAGTGTTTGGACCTAATATCCTAAAGGAAGCCGAAGATCAAGTTAAGTCCATCAGAGAAAAGCTCAGAACAGCCCAGTCCAGGCAGAAAAGCTATGCGGACAACTGTCGCCGAGAATTAGCTTTTGCTCTAGGAGATCATGTGTATCTAAAGGTTTCGCCACTCAAAGGAATGCGACGCTTCAGGGTAAGTGGGAAGCTTGCACCTTGATACATCAAACCTTTCCCAATTTTAGACAGAAGGGGAGAAGTTGCTTACCAATTGGAGCTCCCGCCCCGGTTGTCGGACGTGCATAATGTCTTCCACGTGTCGTAATTGAGGAATTGTCTGCGTGTGCCAGAGGAACAGATGCTAGTAGAAGCTGTTGACCTCCAGCAAGACCTCACCTACAAGGAGCAACATATGAAGATTTTGGAAGTGTCCGAGCGAGTGACAAGAAGCAAGGTCATCCGCTTTTGCAAGGTCCAGCGGAGCAATCACACTAAAGAGGAAGCTACTTGGGAGCGTGAAGAGGACTTGAAGGCAAAGTTCTCGCACCTATTCTCTAGTCAGCCCGAATCTCAGGGTCGAGATTCCCTTTAAGGGGGGTAGGTTTGTAACATCCCAATTTTCCCGAGTTTCTGAGATTTTCGAAAATAAAAATAACCATTTGGTTTTGTTGATTTGCTCAAGCTTAACCGAAAGATTTTGGAAATTTGCAGTGATTTAATATGACTTAATCCAACTTCAACTAATTCGACTTCGGTTTCTTGGGAGTTGATGGAGTTCTTTGGTGTTTGAAAACCTCCTTTCCTTGTTCGCTCCTGACTTCCCTCTCGTTTGGACCTCCCTCTCAGTCCAGACCTCTCTCTCGTTTGGACCTCCCTTTGGGCAGCGACCACCCCTTGTGCCGCGACCACTCTTTGGGCCGCGACCACCTTCTTGGTCTTTTTGCAAAGACCACCCTCTTGGGTCACAACCTCCTCCTTGGTCTCGACCTCCCCTTTGGTTGGACCACCTTTCCGAGTTGACTGGTCCCACCTGTCAGCTCTATTCACCTTCTCCTTCCTCCCGTTGTGTCACTGCTGACGCAAAGGTCTTTGAGCATTAAATGCTGCTGTGTCGCATTAAATACTACTACTTTTTGCAATACCTGTTCCCCCTCTTGTCTCCTCCCCGGCCTGCTCTCATCTCCTCCTCCACTTACCCTTAAACACGTGTGTTTCTGAGTCTCTCAGTGGCTCTCCTCGTTTCCTCCAGGCTATAAAAGCTTGAGCAGCCCTCTTTCATCACATTTTCCTCACCCAGCTCTCCTGCTCTCTTGCCCTCACCCTGTGTCTCTGTGCTTGAAGTTTCGCCAAGGAGTTCGCTGGAGTTGCGCCGACTTTGACCACCTCGCCACCGGAGAGTTCACCGGAGCACCCACACCGTTCGCCGTCCTCCTCCCATCTCTCTCTCTCTCTCTCTCTCTCTCTCTCTCTCTGTGTGTGTGTGTGTGTGTGTGTGTGCGTGTCCGGGTGAGTTCCTCCGTGCCTTGTTCTCTTTTGCTCTCACGACCACGTTGCGTGGTTGTATTTCCTTTTATAACCACGTTGCGTAGTTGTGTCCCCTTTATGACCACGTGTCCTTAGGATCTCCTCCTCAGGACATCCTCCTTAGGATCTCCTCCTCAGGACTTTCTCCTTTGGACCTCCTTCCCAGTGCCCGTTTTTATTTCTGTGCCTTTTCTTTTGGTTTTAGCTTTTGGTTTTATTTGAATTCGTTGTATTTATTTGGCTCTTTTCGTACGTGTAGATTTCGGCTTCTCTGAAGAATACTTGGACCCGGCGACCTCTACCGAAGAACCCCAGCTCTTCATCAAAGGCAAGTCGTAGACCTTTGATGATGTTATTCCCAGTTTACCAAATTATATTGTTTTATATCAACATGCATAGCTATTTGTATAAAATGGTTTGGGAATTAGTTAAACACCTAATTGACAGTATGACCCCTTGAATACTTGTGTTAAACATGTTGACATGCACCTTTTGACCACCATAGGTTGGGTAATCTTAGTTGGACCTCTTTATTGTGATAATCAACATGGGTGTGTATATTGCTTAGACCTGCTGTAGTTATGCAATGTTTCTCGATCACCTGTTTCATAATAATAAATTTGACTAAGTGATTATGGAATTATGATAGGTGTTGCCTCGGCATGTGTTGTCTTGGCATGCGTTGCCCTGGCCTGTGTGGCCACTAATAAACTTGTTGTGCCATGACCAAGGTGGTCATTTGGCCGGGTTGAACCCAAAATATTTTCGCTCGAGCAAGTGATCGTGCAATAAAGGGGGTGCAGGAAGCACGCCGGGATGAGGAGGTCTCGCCTGAGCAACCACTAAGGACTTAACCTTGTAAGCCATTGATTTGGGCCATACCGTGCAACCACAAGACCATTATGGGGTGGTCCTGACCAACTAATTGGCAATGCTTTGCTTCGGTTCTGTTTTGGTGGAAGTGTGTAAGACATGGGATGGACACGCACACTTGGCGCAAGAGGGGGCCGAGAGGGCGAAACCTTAGCGAGCAAAACCGAGTCAAAGCAGAACCTTGTAAAGGCTTTGTCACGTGCTCTAGCCTGCTTACCTAAGGTAGTGAGCAGGGGCATCGATGTGTGCCAAACAAACTAGAGAACTCTTGTGGGTAAAGTTGTGCAACCTCTGCAGAGTGTAAATCTATTCGAATAGCCGTGTCCCCGGTTATGGACATGCCTGGTAATTTCATGCAAGGGGTAGACTTTCTCAAAATCTATTGATCTTGGTTGGTTCCGAGTGGTCTAGGCCGTGACCGGGGTGGTCACAGGAGGTCCGAGCAATGACCAGGGTGGTCATGTGTTGTTTTCAAAGGAACTTGTTTACTTATGTATTAATCTTTCAACTTGTGTCTTACAATTTACTTACTGTATTTCAAGTCAATATTGCTTTCTGCAAAGTAACCATAAAGCTATCCTTGTTGAGACTTGCATGAATATTATCTGCATATATTTCCCTACGGCTCGCTGAGTACATTCAAAGTACTCACCGCTTGTGCCCTTTGGTTGATCACCAGCTGAAGAAGACGTCCTAGGGTGCTCCGACCTCTTTGAAGAGGAGGTCTTCGAAGACCTTGCATGCTAGGACGTCCTCCACTCAATTACCTGTGGGCATGTCGAATGACCTCCACGTGTTCTTTTGTTTTCGCTGTGAGCTCTTTTATTGTAGCCCTGTGCGGCATACCTCTGTAAAAAGCTTGACCATTAGGTCTTTTGTTGTTATTGTTGTTAATTTGCCTGCTTCTTCAATAGTTTATTGTATGGCTGTGATCACATCGTTGTTGAACTGTGCGGACTAGCGACTGATTGTAGGACTAGTCCAGTTTGCACAGTGGGTCCCGGGGCGTGACAAAGATGGTATCAGAGCCATATCGACTGTAGGACGTAACCTTAGTTAGCATGGTCATTTAATCAAGAGTTTTAAATTTTATTTTATAAAGCAAACCAACATAGTAATATGCATAGCTATTCTTTTCTCATCTTATTCTGTTCTGCTCTCATCTTATCCTAGTCTCTTCTCACCTCATTCTTATATTCTTACCCCTTATCCCCTCTTAAACTTTTTTTCCAATTCAAATTGATCTCCCTTGTCTCAGTGACCTCAATAGGATCGAGTTTTGCTTTAATTTGACCACCCAGATAAGTAGTGTTAGATGTGCTTTAGTAGAATTGCCCCCTCAGTTTAGTACCGTTTAGACCTCCTATTTGAGTTTTGTTGCCTCTTTTAGCTCTCAGGCTATTTGCTCTTTGGGTTTAACCGACCTCCCCGGTTAGGTTGTTCCATCTTTCTCCCTTGTTCTTGCTCACCTCTGTGCTTTTCCCTCTTATCTAGTGTGCTTTCTTCTTCTCATCTATTAAGCATGGTAGGTTTGTGCAAATGGTCCAGACTCACAACTCGGCAAGTCAAGATGAGCCAGTGGACCCCTTTTCGCAGCCACCATCACCTCCTCCGGCAGCCCTCTCAGATCAGGGTTTTGGTCAGTTCATGGCAGCCCAAACGCAATTGATGAATGCCATGATGTAGAACATGAATCAAATGATGAATCAACAAAATCAGACAGTTGTTGCTCTTCTTGCATTGTTGAACCAGAACCACCAAGCAGCTGCCCTGCCACCACCGTCACCACCAGTTGCTCCTCAGTCAAGGCTGGCAGAGTTTATGAGGACTCGACCACCCACGTTTTCCAGCTCCTCCGAGCCTTTGGATGCAGATGATTGGTTGCGCTCAATCGAAAAGAAGCTTACCATCACTCGGTGTGACGACCGTGAAATGGTCCTCTTTGCTGCACACCAGTTGGAAGGTCCAGCCGCAGAGTGGTGGGAGAGCTTTTGTACCGCCCATGCAGACCACCAGAGCATCACTTGGGCTGAGTTTTCGGAAGCTTTCCGCCAATCTCATGTCCCTGATGGGAAGGTGGAAATAAAGAAAAATGAGTTCCGTGAGCTGCAACAAGGGGACATGTCGGTGAGTGAATATCTCAACAAGTTCACTCGACTCTCTAGATATGCTCCAGAGGATGTCTCTACGGATGATGCGCGTTAGAAGCGCTTTACAAGAGGTCTCAACCTTGGCTTGAAGGTCCAAGTCGTTGGTAACGACTATAAGGACTTCCAGCACCTAGTGAACAAAGTCATGCTCATAGAAGAGTCTCGGTGCGAACTTGCAGAGTCTTATAAGAGAAAGATGGTGCAGCATGGTGCTCATCAAGGACATTCTCAGAGATCCAGGATGTCTGCACGACCTCCTCTCGCTTTGCTCCTCCTGTTGCTCCAAGGACCACCCCTGCGATGACGTCTCGCCCGGTTACCCCAGGTCTTCGTAGCCGCGGCAACAGCAACCAACAGCCAAGGACCACCAATCCAGCCGCAGGGATCACCTGTTTCTATTGTCGGCAATTGGGACATTATGCCAGCAATTGTCCCAGGAAGCAAGGACCTCCTCAGGTCAAGACCAACTCGGGAACTCCTACGACCAGGACCTCCCTGCCAGGAGCAGGACGTGGAGCTCCTCAGACCTCCACTGCACCAACCAAGACCTCCCAGCCATTTGGGAGAGGTCGTGTGAACCACATCACGGTGGAGGAAGCCCAGACAGCCCAGGACATCATGCTGGGTAAGTTCCTAGTACATTCAGTACCAGCTACTGTTTTGTTTGATTCTGGAGCTTCTCATTCGTTTGTTTCTCAGATTTTTGCCGCAAAGCATTTGTTGAAGGTTTTGGCTCTTAAGACCTCCTTATTGGTCCAATCCCCCGGTTTAGAGTTAAGTACGAACCAGGGATGTCCACAAGTTAAGGTGATCATAGAAGGGGTAGAATTTTTGGCCAACCTGATCATCATCGACACCAAGTCCTTAGATGTGATCTTGGGAATAGATTGGCTCACCGATCACCAAGCCATTTTGGATTGTGGTGGGAGAAGTATCACCTTGGTCAGTTCAGTTGGGATTAGAGTAAAGTTTGAAGCCTCCTCGGAGAAGCTTGAAGAAGCAGTGGTCTGTAGTGTCAAGGCTATGTCTTTAGAAGACGCCCTAGTGATCTGTGAATTCCCAGACGCCTTTTCGGATGAGTTACCTGGAATGTCACCAGACCGAGATTTGGAGTTCGTCATCAAGTTGGTCCCTGGAACTACTCCAATCTCCAAGGGACCTTACCGTTTGCCTATTGACGACTTGGTCGAGTTGAAGAAATAGATTAAAGAGTTGCCAGCTAAAGATTTTGTGAGACCAAGTTCTTCTCCTTAGGGAGCGCCAGTGATCTTTGTTGCGAAGTGTGGATATCATGGGGATATGTGCACGATCTTAGGATAATGTTACAATTGGCAATGTTGTTAAAGGTTTGTCGAATCACGAGTTTTCGTCAAAGTTTGGAATCTTTGTCGGATCGGAGCGGTCGACCGGCATTGAAGCGCGGTCGACCGCCACGTGGTCGAGCCGGGATGCGGTCAGACCGGCCATTCAATGGCAGTCTGACCGATTTTGCTACTGTTCATCAGCCAAAAGTGGCGATGAGTGTTGGGTTAGGTCAAGTTCATGGGTTTCAGTGCATATGTGTTGCATGATACATGTTTTGGCTAACGTGGGTCAAGTTGTGAAGAACTTGTTCTCGGAATCGATTTTTTTGTCTATTGTTGTGCAGGTTACTTAGAGGTCAATGACGGTCAACGGCGAGGATGATCGGGACTAAGCTTGGAGAGCTAAGGTCCAGAATGATCGGGAATACCGGGTGAAGTCAAGAATGGCGCAAGAGGGACAAAGGTGACCGAACAGGCAGTTCGGTGCGATGAGTTGGATCAAGTGGCGCGGGGTCGGCGCAAGTGCCATGGTGGTTTCGGTGGGAGCCGGATGGGAGAGACTTGTCGACATGATGAGAGCCGTTGGATCAACCTACACGTGGCGAAGCATGGAAGTGCTTCACGAAGATGAGACTCGGTCTTTGCAAAAAGTTCGAGAAGGGGTATTTTGGTAATTTTACCAAATACCACCTTGGTGACCTTTTGCCAACCCACGGCGCAAGAAGGCGCATGATGAAGCGGATTAGGTCAAGAGGAGATGAAGACGGAGCTTTAAAATGCGTGCGTATGTGACCCGTTTGTGTGTGGGCCTTAACGGGAGCCTATTAGGGTTAATACTTCTAGAAGGTCTAAGCCTCCACTATAAATAGAGGAGGGAGGTGGCTGCACCCCCTTCAACCCTTTCATTGTTTTGAAACCCTAGTTTGCTTAGGGAGAGGATTAGTGGAGGTTAGGGTTCTAGAGAGTTGGATTTGATTTTGTGCTCATGTATTGAGTCTTTGTCCTCCATTGATGGAGTGGCTGTAAACCAATACCATATCAAATCAATCCAAAGAAAGTTCTCTCAAAGATGAGTCGACTTGCTTTCTTTCTCTCTATTTGGTGATTTTGAGTCTTTCTTTGATCCGCGAGTTTTTACTTGGTTTCTTGCCTTGATCTAACTTGCTGTGACATGTGGGAACCCATCTAGGATCATCTTGATCATCAATCACCCACGAGCAAGTCTTTAGATCATATTTCATATTTGGCTCGGTTTTGGAGCACACTTCGTTCAATCTGAAAAAGATAGGAACTTTGGCATGGATCTATGCAATCCTTGATTGGAATAGGTTCCTAATATCTTTTAGAAGGTGTACGTGTCTCAAGTTTCGTGGAGTTTGGCCGCATAGATCAAAAGTTAGACCGATTTGAGTTTGATTTTTCGGACTATTTCCTCTATTCTGTATCAGGTTTGGTCAGACCGATTTTACAACGCCGGTCAGACCGCCCAGCGGTTAGACCGCGATTTTGCCGTTAGTCAGACCACCCGTCGGTCCGACCGCGCAATACACGCCAGTCTGATCGCCCATTAGGGTTTGAGCTCTTTTGGTCTTTTGCTTTGGAGATTTTGGATTGGATTCAATACTAGTCTTCCGCTGTACTGGTATATTGATCTTCATAGCTTCCATAGCTATTGGAGTAAAATTTGTGTTGAATCTGATCAAAGTGAAAAAGTGAGCGTGCTCCTATTCACCCCCCTCTAGTCGCCTTTTCGGTCCAACACAAAGAAGGATGGTACACAGCGAATGTGTGTGGACTATCGCTCACTCAACAAGGACACCATCTAGAACAAGTACCCTCTGCCCAGAATTGATGACTTATTCGACCAGTTGAAGGGAGCCGGGGTGTTCTCCAAGATAGACTTGAGGTCAGGGTACCACCAGTTGAAGATTCGCCAAGAGGACATCCCCAAGACAACTTTCTCAACCCGTTATGGACTGTATGAGTACACGGTCATGTCTTTTGGATTGACCAATGCTCTTGCTTACTTTATGAACTTAATGAATAAAGTGTTCACGGAGTATTTGGATAAGTTCGTCATTGTCTTTATTGACGATATCCTAGTGTACTCTCACATCGAAGAAGAGCATGAAGACCACCTTCGCTTGGTCCTGAGCAAGCTTAGAGATCACCAACTCTATGCTAAATTCGACAAGTGTGAGTTTTGGATGAAGGAGATCACCTTTTTGGGACACGTCTTGTCGGCAGAAGGAGTCGCTGTCAATCCTAGCAAGGTCCAGGATGTGCTCAATTGGGAGTCACCCAAGTCAGTGCCTCAGCTCAAAAGCTTCCTTGGAATGGCAGGTTACTACCGCAGGTTTATAGAGGGGTTCTCCAAAGTAGCAAGACCTCTCACCCAGTTGCTAAAAAAGGAAAAGAAGTATGCTTGGACGCCAGCATGTGAGCAAAGTTTTCAAGAGTTAAAGAAGCGACTAAGCTCTGCTCCAGTGTTGACTTTGCCTGATGTCCGAAAGGCCTTTGAAATCTACTGTGATGCCTCAAGACAAGATCTCGGATGTGTCCTAATGCAAGAAAGGAAGGTAGTAGTTTACGCTTCCCGACAGTTAAAGCCTCATGAGGTTAATTACCCCACTCATGACCTAGAATTGGCTGTCGTAGTGCATGCTTTGAATATATGGTGCCATTACTTCATTGGTAATCAATGTGAGGTCTACACTAACCATAAGAGCTTGAAGTACATTTTTACTCAAGCTGATCTCAATATGAGGCAAAGAAGATGGTTGGAATTGATCAAAGACTACAATTTGAGATTCATTACCATTCAGAAAAGGCTAATATGGTAGCCGATGCTCTAAGCTGCTCTAAGTAGGAAGGTCTACTACAGTACTCTAATGGTCAAGGAAGGTCAGCCTGCCCGGTACGAGGAATTTCAGAAGCTCAAGCTGGAATTGGTCTTGGTTCCTCCTTTTCTGCTCCCCCAAAATGTCGAGACTCAAAACGATCTCTGTCAAATTCCTAGGGAACAAAATGCATACCTGATTTAGGGAAACCCCCAACCAGATTATCTTGATTCCTCCTTTTCTTCTCTTATTCTCGATGAAGCTTCGCACGTAATTCCTCTTCCCCCAATAGATCATCATTTGCCATCCACTCCTCAGGAGCGGATCTTCCCCCCTCCCCCCCGAAGTTGCGATTCCCGCTCTCAAAGCGATGCGGAATCCTTCCTCTCCCTCGATCCATGTGCTCACCTCGCACCACCTCCACAAAGGACTATTGGAAAGGAGGTGGAGCACCGATCCGCTTGACCACCTAAGCTTTTCTCCCCAAATGAAGAATCTCAAGCTCACTCGCCGGGAACCCTAGTTTGCCAACACTCGCCCTCTTGCGAACCCAAATCCACGAAGAGGTCGGAATTGAACGCCAGGAATGCGTAAAGAGGTCCTGGAGCGACGTACCAAAACGATATCGTCGAGGCTCTTTGCACAGGATCTCCGCGGTGGTGAGATCTCGACTCTCCACGTTACCTTCCCTGTTCGGAGAACGGCGGATTTCCCCTCCAGCCAGGCTTCTTCGCGAAGGATCCGACGCAAACGTCAGGGGCAGCACCGTCCGAACACCCGCCACGCTAGGGGTAGAAACGTCCAAACACCCGCCGTCGAACTCTCCCGAAGCTCGTGACCCAAACCCTAGCGAGCAGTGCTGGGTTGTGGGAGCCGACCTACCAAGGCCCGGCCTGCTCGACGACGAAATGGGCTCGCGCATCACAGGTGCCGACGCACTCGCCGTCGAAGTCGGCGAGGAGATTTTGCCGGGTCGCGACCCGCTCCCAAGAGACTCGCATTCCATCTTTCTACCAGCCCTAAAAACTCTATCTCAAAAATAAGTGTCACGCTCTTTCCTCTGTACTTTTTTTTCTTACCGTCAAGCGTTCTGCCTGACCCTTGCTTTGTTCTGTAGCACGGTTTCTCCTTTTTGGAATCTCACAACTCGCAGAAAGCTAACAAGCCGTACAGCAAAATCTTCGGCTCAATTTATACGTTGGCATGTCAGCTAATGTAAAGGGGATTGTCTAAGTGACTGAATTTTTTTTAAACAAAAAATCATATTTTTTATTCCTTGGATCAAAATTCAATCATACAACATATCAACCTCTGCACTAATCCAATGGCCATAATAATTGACTTAAACTTAAGAAAATTTCAATCGACTTAGAAATATCAAATCCGTATGTAAATTTCAAGAGGGGAGAGAAGAGTGGACCAAAATCAATCAACATCATATCTTCACTGCCTTTTCCCATGAACACTGTCGGTAATTCAATCAAGATGTTTCTCGGCCTGAAAAATACAGCAACAAACTTAAGAAAAAGCCTATAGATACTGGGCCGGGTAGAACATGGGCCAAAAAGAAGCCCATTCATATTTGGACAGTTGTACCTTGTTCTAGGCTACATGGGCTAAACATTGTGTGATTTTGTGGTGCAGGCAGGTGGGCCGTACTGCGCGGTGAAGAAGGGACGGAAGGACAGCAAGGTGTCCCTAGCGGGCAAAGTGCGCGGCAGCCTCCCCCGCGCCAACTCCACCGTGCCCGTGGACGAGCTCCTCCGCGTGTTCGCCTCCAAGGGCCTCGGCGTGGGCGACCTGGTGGCGCTGTCGGGGGGGCAAACGGTCGGCTTCGCGCACTGCACCCACTTCGTGGGCCGCCTCTACGACTTCCGCGGCACGCGGCAGCCGGACCCGGTCATGGACGCGCGGCTCGTGAAGGCGCTGCGCATGTCGTGCTTCTACACCGGCGGCAGCGCCCGCGTGGTGGTGTCGTCCGACGTGAGCACCGCGTTCCAGTTCGACCACGCCTGCTACGCCAACCTGCAGGCGAGGCTGGGCCTACTCGCCTCCGACCAGGAGCTCTTCCTGGACGCGCGGACCAGGCCGCTCGTGCAGGAGCTGGGCGCCGACAAGAACCGCTTCTTCCAGGCCTTCGCCGCCAGCATGGACAGGATGGGATCCATCCGAGTCAAGAAGGGCAGGAAGGGAGAGATCAGGAAAGTTTGTAGCCAGCACTTGTTCTGATCGTCTCGATCGCTCGATCATTTGGTCGATCTACTGTCCGTCGATATGGTTGGTCTATACAGGAAAAGATAGCTCTGTCATGGTTACATGTGGAGCTCGTTCAGCACGCACGGAGCTTCACCTTGGCTAACCTGGTCGTGGCCCCAGTATTTCAGAAGGAAAAAAAATAACATTACGTATGCAAGCCACAGTCGGTCCAATTTAGCTATGTCAAGTTCATCAAGAAGACCTATTGTTGCAACCTGCTACTAGTTATGATACAATTTAGCGAAACACCGACTTCAATCATACAGCGGCGAAGCACGGAAGCAGCAGACGAGGCGCTGGTCACTGATGCGTCGTGGGCGACGACAGATGCACAACCGACGACCGAAGAGCAAAGTCTGTGTGCCGCATAGGGCGTGTAGTGAGCAGTGTGCTTTTGAATTTATTTTGATCTTTGATCTCCTTAAGATTTTGGTCTCACTGTCATTCAGAGTTTAGAAGAGCTATCTTCTGCTGTATATGCCGTTCTAGAGAGAGTAGCTAGCTTGATCTGTTTTTGGTTGTGTTTTTGTGCAGGAAATGTGTGCAGGTCGCTATCTTGTTTTGTTTCCCCCTGTTTGTATGGGCGTGCCGGTTTTTACAAGCACGTCGCGTGTGTTGCGTGGCTTCCGATTCGTTTGATCGCGTTATTGCAGAAACAGGGTCTGCGTGCGACGATCTCTGTGTAAGCTCAACCTAGCAGCTCATCCAAGTTAAATGGAATAACTTAGATAATTTAATGAGTTCAAATCAAGCATAAACGTTCTTCGAAAAAAAAATCAAGCATATAAACGGTACCCAGTAATGATCGTCTGAAAATGCTTCCTTCCTGAAGTACTTGTTGCAGCTGAACCAATGTAAGTCTTGTTCTGACATGAGTCAAACGGCAAGTAACATTTTTTCCCCGTCTTCCAAAAAGGGATGAAACGAAAGGGCAACTGACCCAACAATCCAACATCGATCCCACCAATGGTCACCGGACAAATTAGCTGAAGGGGGCCCAAGTGAGTAAATGCCTAAATGGAAAAGCTGCCCAGGGAGGAGAGAGCAGCAACGAAGCATACGTACTACACGTCGATCCCTGTACAATCAGGCAGCCTAGAGGTAGAGAGAGTTGTATGAGAGAGGGTCCTTGGCTAGAAGGCATGTTAAGTCCCATCGCCAGATCCTACGTTTTGTCCCCATGAGCGCATGGATCCACTCTGTTTTGTTGACGACAAAGACAAACCTTGTTCCATCCATCTTGACGAGAGAGAGAGAGAGAGTCAAAGCTAAGGGAAGGACAGTCCTGTGCTACATATGTAATGTAGCAATCTCTCTCTCTCTCTCTATAGCTGCACTGCAGCTGCTCTCTGATTTTCTCTGCTAGGCAGCAGCTAGCTAGCAGGGGAAGGGGGAGGGCCCCCTGCTTTCCTCCTGCCGCAAGAGAGAGGGCTGCCTACACGTAGCATGTCCCCCTATGCCACCACAGTACTAGCTACAAGGCGCATGCACGGTGGGTGGTGACTGGTGAGAATTGAGATGGATGGAACGCGCCGATCGAGAATCAGGTGCTCGCCATTCCGGGGGATTTTAGCAGACCGGCCGGCCTCTGCACCGTGCAGCGCAGGCCGTCTAGCCCGAGTTCTCTCCATGTTCATGTGCCTCGGTGGATTCGTCGTCGTCTTCGGTTCTACTCCTTGTTCGGCTGTCTGCTGCGAAGCTTTTCTGCAAGCGCGTCAGGAGATTTCACCGTGAAACACCGCGCTGCGCTACTTGTGCATGGCGTGCTCTCTACGTACGTAGGCAGGGGAGTAAGAGTACCGGTGAAATAGTTATATCGCTACGTAGCATTCTTCACAAGGGCAAAAATAAACTGAACTTCAACATCGGATTCCTTCAGCTTGTTACTTTTCTTGATGGAGTTAAAACCGTGAAGTTCCCAAAAGATGTTACCAGTGGTTGTTTCTTTCAGCGAAAAATATTCATTTATCGTAAAACAGTTAGTTCACCTAAACATAAGACAAAAAAAAACTCTGTTTACTTGTTTTACTGATTTATGAATGAGTAACCGTTTTCACGCAGGGAAATAGAACAAACAATTCGTACTTCCTAGCATGTACCATGCATGTACAGGCATTGTTCTGGTTTGCTATAGTCTTTTTATGTCATGTTCCTGTACACCATGAAGGCTGCTGGCTGTATGTGTGTGCTAGCTTGCAGTCCTATTGACCACATTGAACACAAAACAGTGTAGTAGTAGATGCGAAATGAGATTTACCCGCTGCGGGAAATCCTTATCCCACTCGTGTTAATTAAGCTTTGCATTTTAGAGGAGATAAAGATTTAATGGATAAGACAAGGAGGTGACGGAATGACAAGTGATTGATGCTTTCGGTGGAAAAGAAAGCCAAATGAGGGAGGATCTCATTAAGATCTTTGGGCAAACAACACTTGGCACGGTTTTCTGTTGATTTTTTTGTTCTCGCACAAACATGACACTTAAAACGATATAGCGATAAAAATTCTGAACAGATAAAATTATGGCAAATTTACACAAACAAGTACACTGTGTCAGGGGGCTCACATAAAATTTCATGATTTTTTGAACTCATCAACTATATTTTAACATTCGTAGAAACTAACCACTAAACCCTAACTAAACCTAAATACACACGTGGCAGGCTCTCAGCCGTTGTCGCACGACGACCGTGCGGCAACGGCTAAGGTGGCGCGGGCGAGGAGAGAGGGGGTGGCTGAGGTGGCGTGGGCAGGAGAGACAGGGCCACGTGGCAGGCGGGAGAGACCTCCGTGCGGTGAGCGTGCGGCAACTATGTCAATTCTACAAATACATCTTCGCTGTGACATTTCTGCAAATAAGGGCTAAAAAGGTGCTGTATGTGCCAAAAAAATCGTGAAAGATGTATAGGCATCCTTCTACCGATGGTAAATATTCTGGAACTCGGTTGATCGATCGGAGTTAAAACATTGCACGCAGTAAAATCGCAACATTATATTACTAGTACTGTTAATCACCAACCTTCATGTTGATAACATGCTAATTAGATTCTACTGAAAACAACATCAGCATACGATGATTAAGCTAGACAAGCCAGCAAGAAACAGAGCTCTTTCCAATACGATGGATGGTGCCCGTTTACTAATTACTAGAACACGTAGGGTCAAGCACGCACACAGAAATGACAGAAGGTAGAAACAAGTAGAACCATAGATTAATCGATCAGTACTGATGATATAAGCCACTTGGGTGCGACACGGCCGGAGACGCGCCTTTTTGCTATATCAGCACACAGTAGACAGCACCCTGCTGGAGCGGCTCGACGGTGACGCCAAACTCGTCGACGAGGACCGCCTCGCCGTTGTAGCGGAACAGGACGGCCGCCTCGCCGAACATCCTCGTCACGTCCAGGTGCGTGGCCGGGAAGCTGTACACCGCGCTGGTGCCCGCGATGCAGACCACCGCGGGGCCCCTCGCAACGGCCACCGTGCCCGTGGGCGCGGCCGCGGCCGCGGCCGCGGCGCCGGTGAACACAGCAGCCGCTAGTCCTGCTTTGTTGCGGACAGTCAAAACAAACAGAGAGTGGTATTAATAAACTGTATCATGCATATTGCAGAGAAGTTATTGTGGCCCGTGAATTGAGAAATCAATACTACGAGGAAATCCAAGCGAGCAAGTGACAGTCACTGATCGGAGATGAAACGCTAGCTAGCGTCTTGGATTTACCATGCACACGGTCATTCTAGGTAAAAACGCCCTACAGTGTGAAAGAACTTTAAGTGGCCGAGCAGGAGAAATTTGACCACCATCACCTCAGTCTTTTCAACAATGTACGTGCTCCTACTATATACGCATGTAAAAATTACTCCGACCTTTTTCTCTCCCGTGACAAGACCATACAAAAGGGGCACAATTTATGAGTTGTGACTTGTGACCAAGCCGTAATTTAGTAGCTCTACTTACTGCTCTTCATCCAAAAGGCCCATTTTGGATTCCTCAGCTTCATTTCCTGTAATCTGTCAGGTGAAAGTCCATCCAATTCTGGTCTTTTCACACGTATATGAGTGCTTTCTACTTACATTATTGCTACACCGCATGTATGCATGACAAAGATCGGGTGGGCACGCGTGAGGGCGGAGACGATCGAACGGCCGTGTTTTTTCGGGCGACCTAGACAGGGCGGAGGGCACGCAATCCACACGCTATTAATTTAGGTAATACTCTCTCCGTATTTTAATACTTGGCATCCATTGTGTACCCTCTCTCTTCTTTCAACGTCAAGTTTATTAATCCGGAGGGAGTATGTGCTTCCAAAGTCCCATTTTGGAATCTTATGCTTCCATTCCTCAAACTAGTCTTTTCATGAACATGATGTGGAATAGCTCCATGCATGCATGCATATGTGGATTCATTACTTGGTAGTAGCATGCATCTACATATGATGATATGATGTTTTTTAGACCATGAAATAGTTCATATATTTGTAACTTCCCATCATGAAATATACTCTTTATTTTTCCTGATGGAGAACAGCTCACAAATTTTGGTCTTGTCTCAAGCTGTGTGCTTACAAACTGACAAATTTCCCCCATCTTTATATCATGCATGGAAAAGTCATGCATGAACAGCTTGGAGTGACACTATTGTGCATGTACAAGAGATTTTACATGGCCTAACCTTGTCTCATTGATATCCTTGAGGCTATCCTCATGTTGGGACCGATGTGATTGGAGCCCTAAAGGAAATTTGTACGGCCCCATCCATGCAAGCACACAAAGATTGGACGTCTTTGAGAATATCATAAACAATGGCAATGGGCATGCAAGCTAGTACTCCTCTTCTGATCAATTCAGGTCAAGCTATAGTTAAATACAAACGGAACCGAAATGGAGAGACAGCACTTCAAGAGATATGACTCCCTGAGGTGACACTTCTAATCCTTACAAACATGAACACGTGGATGCATATGATACTAATCAAAAGGCAAAAAGTGAACAGATCTAAAAATGGTGCTCCAAGATTAATCAACTTATCACATACCTTGCAACTGATTGTTGGCGACGGCGCCATTAGCGATAGTACTTGCAGCCAAACTCGCAACGGTGACGACGGCGTCCGGCGCCGAAGCCACAGGAAGCAAAGCGGCAGCCGCAGAGGTCGCATGCGCATCCAGGGCTGGCGCACTAACGCCGAAGCCATATTGTAGCAGCCCCAGCTTCGTGGCGTCCTCGTGCGCCTCCTCCCTAGCCACGGCGGTGTTCGACGCCGCGCTGCTCTTGCCGAGGACGAGCTGATCAGCGCCGCTGGTCCAGTACTGGCCAAGCCCGGCGCTGTTCCTGTGGCCAGTGATGTTCGACCCCGCAGCCACCTCGTTGCAAAGCCCCAGGAACATCCCGGCTGGCGATGCCGCCGGTGGCTGCTGCACGGGCACGTTCATGTACTGCGCGCCGAGGATGGCGGCGAGCTCGGCCGCCGACAGGCAGTGGCCACTGCCTTGCGGCCACTGCAGGAAGATCGCCTCGTCGGTGGCCACGAGCTCCTGCACCTTGTTAGGTGCAGGTGCCGGAGCCGGCGCCACAGGCTGGCCCTGGTAGTGCATCTGCTGGTGGCACGCCGCGGCGAGGGGCGAGAGCAGGTCCATGGCCGCCGTCACGGACATCGCCTGCGCCGCCGGCTTCACAGACTTGCTGGACCCGGACGAGCGGTCGGAGGACGACGACGACGACGTGGGCGCCACAGGCGAGACGAGCAGCTGCTGCGGCTGCACCTGCTGGGGCGAGGGCGGGGCGGCGTAAACGGCGCCGCGGCCTCGCGGGCCGGCGCGCAGGCGCGGGCGACTGCCGCGCGGCCGGCCGCGGCGCGCAACTTGTTCTTGGAGCGGGACTTGCGGTTCTGGAACCAGTAGAAGACGTTGGCGTCGCCGACCTGGCCGTACTCCTGCAGCTGCATGCGGATGCGGGGGATCTCGTCGCGCGGCGGGTTGACCATGCCGGAGTTGAAGATGGCCTCCAGGATCCGGATCTGTTCCGGCCGCGGGTTCCACCGCGGCTTCGGATCCGAGCTCCTCTCCTCTGACCCCGCTGCAAAAAAACACCAAAACGTTCATCAATCAGTCAATTCCCTCTTGATCTTGACATCTTACAAGAAAACCCTACCTAGTGCATGCAAGTGCGCATGTAACAGTAGCATGCATGCGATGCATGCACGGCGCGCGTACCTGAGAAGGGGGACGGGTTGAGGGAGCAGCCGGTGGTGGCGGAGCCGGAGACGAGGGAGGGCGGCGAGTTGCTCATGTCAGGCTGCGGTTGCCATGGCCGGCTGGCGGCATGCTTGGACCTGAACATGCTCGGCCAGTGCCTGTTTGATGAGGAGGAGGCCATGCTACAGCTACAGCTACCTGCCTCGACTTGATGATCTGATGATTCCTCCTGTTCTTGTTCCCCTTGCAACACAAGATGTGGCCTTGTGTTCACGATGATGATGATACCACAATTGCCGCTCGATCCTGTGCAGGAACAGTGAGGATGAGCTAGCTTAGCCGCTGCCTACCTACCTAGGCTGCTTATATGCACATTTGCACAGCTTATCCTTGCATATTGTTATAATGGCCTCACCTACCCTCGGCGCGCAACGTTGCCACACAATAAATGTCTCCTACTAGCGCCATTTTACTCCTCCTAGTATCTTCTTGCTTGGAGATACGTGCATGTGATGGGGTTGCACGATGCGTGAGAGGGTTGATGGGTTTGCATCATTGCATGCGTTGCATCAGGAGGGACCTTATGGACGGTTGCCCCCACTGGGCCACGGACGCCTGGTGGATGCAAGTACGTACAGTACACTGGAGCTGAGCTTCCCCTAGTTTGCCAAGCAAGGAAGGGAAAACTGAAGACTGGCTGGCCTCCTGCATTTCTGCCCCCCTGTTAGTGCCTTTTGCATAAGCGCCGGGGCCGGTGTGATGGTGACCTGCAACGGGTTGCTGGTTAACTTTCTGATCACTTCATTTGGAGAAACGAATGAAACTGTATAGTACTTACGTTATACTACACACTTTCTCCATGGAGAATTGGAGATCATGTACCACTAGCTAACTCACTGGTAGTACAACTGCTACAGTGTAAATTCGGTTGGAGCGGGTGTTGGATTGAACGTCCACGACTCAGTGTTTTTTTAGCTCATTTAACACGTTTTTAAAACGAAATAGTAAAAATGACATTCCTACTGCGCGAAAACGCCGCGACGGTCACTTGCCATTGACACAGAACATGTGGCAGATAGGTGCGTGCGCAGCGTAGCCTGCCGTGGAATAGGTTATCGGCAGGCTCCCTACCGTGACGTTTTTGCAAAATAGGTATGTCATTTTTTGCAATTCCGTTCATAATGGATTATTTTTGCTATCTCATTTAAAAAAAAGTCTAAATGAGGGGAAACTCCCATGACTCCATGTTGTTCGATCGACACGCCAATGGAATTGAGTGTATGGTCTCGTACATTGCGAGGACAAAGTGGCTAGTAGCAGTACTAGTAGTACAGGATTATTGAGGCCGGACGCATTTGAAACAAGTGGTACTGTACGCTTATCTGTCTGTCTCAACTCTCAAGTAAAGCACCCCTATGTGTACTGCAAAGCTAGAATAATACAGCATCGAATTGCTACGTCCTTTTCTCAGTAATTGTCCGCGCGTTTCGCGCGATTTCGACTAGTTGTAATGAATCTTCACGAATTCTGAAGTGCAATTTACCCCTCCACTTCATACCACCAGTCAAAAATTAAAAGCTAGTACTAGATCTACGAATTTTTTACTGTTGTAGTACTGTAGCAAAGTTTAATTTTTAAAATAGCCCTCTCTCAGCATAATTTGCAAAAATATCATGTGAGCGAGGCACGCATCTTTGTGGTAGTCGGCGGCGCAGTAACCCGCCGACCTGGCGCGGCAGCACTGTCCCCGATGGTGGGGCGGCAGTGCTCTCGCCCTGACCGGGCGCTTCGCCTCGCTTCGCCACGCGATCCTTTTCCACCGAAAGTTCATTTGGTTGCGTTCGGTTTCGTTTTTCCTCCGTTTAAATCGCGTCGCTGTCTTTTGTTGTCTCTTTTCTCTGCGTATATAAAGAACGCGCGCGGCCGAATCGTTCATAAGCCACAGCGCATCGAAACGATTAGATTAGTTAAGTACGTATTTAATATTTTTCTTATTGCAAATTTTAGCGTTAATTACGTACTTAGATCTCGCTAACTGTTAGTTGTTTTCTATTTGCAGGAATGACACGTACTCTACCACCCCTACTTGAGGAGGCATGGGACGGCAAGAATCGTTGTCACGCTTGGATTGGTGGTGATGGGCCGCCAACTCTGGTGACATGGGGACCGAGGGAGACCTGGCCGTTGGACGAGCGGTATGTTTTTAGGTTTCGTCAATCTGGGCTGATTGTGTTCGCCGGCATGCTGAACATGGGGCAGAACCTCCTGATTGATGCCTCCCTTCTTTCGGCCCTGGTTGATCGTTGGCGGTCGGAGACCCATACGTTCCACTTCCGGTGGGGGGAGATGACCGTGACACTGCAAGACGTCAGCTTCATTACCAGCCTGTCGTTGCGAGGCCGTGCAATTGTTCCCCCTCCGAGGTCGCCGGACTGGAAGGCGCGTCTCAATCATCGCTTCGGGCAGCCTATCCCCGAGAGGTCTAAGGGCGTTCCACACGCCTGGCTGCGACAATTCATGCATTGCCCAAATGACGCAACGGAGGAGGTGGTTCGATGCCACCTAATTGCATATTTGTTGTTTATATTCGGGTGGGTCATGTTCTGTTGGAAATATGCCCTAGAGGCAATCATAGAGATGATTATATTTCATTATGTTCACAATATTTGATAATATGTTATCTTGTTCCTTGAATGAATCATCAGTCATGAAGATTAACAAGTATGTGACTTGTTGGTGAAGCTCTTTTTAACTTATGATGATGTCGTTCTAAAAGTAACCCTGGTCGAAAGTCACTGGTCGGAACACTAGTGACTCTACGACCAGCACATGTATTGATTGATGACCATGTTTCACCGGTCATGGATATAGGGATATCGAATCAATAATGTGGACACGTGTTAGAGAACATGGTGTTGGATAAGACCCACCTTGAGACACTATTGAGATTGTTATGATTCTATGTGTCGTTAGTTGGTCTCAAGCAATGATGATGTATAATCCTTAGACCGAGATCAAGATGGTTTCCTACATGTGTAATAGCACTCTTAGGGGTTGCCAAACGCTACTCGTGAATCGGGTGGTTATAAAGGTAGCTTTCGGGTATGCTATGAAACATGCGAGGGATGTGATTGGTCGGATATGGATTTGCCCTCCTAACATAACAGAGATATCTCTGGGGCCCTCAAGTGGTCGGATAAAGAAAGTGCATGGCCATGCCACTGGTGGTTGAAGAGTTCGACCACATAAGGTTATCCGATACTCGATCGAGAAAGCATTGAATAGTCCATGGATGACACAACATCTCACCTGGAGTTCAACCAGATATCGTGAGGCAAAGGGAGAATATATGAGTAGGTCGCTTAGTTTGACCAGCTACGGACTGGTCGTATGGAGATACAAGCAAGTCGTAGACTGGTCGAACGTAATCACAGAGTGGTCGAAACCAAGTCGTAAGGAGTTACGAGTTGGTCGTGATAAAATACTGAACCTGGTCAGATAGAGATAGGACACAGTCGTAAGTGATGAGGACCGGTCGAGATCATATTGCATTAAGGTTCGTCCGATATAATTTGTGTGTATTCGGGAATCGTTGTGTCCTGCTTGGAACCGCTACGACTCGTGGCCGGAAAGGGTTTCCGTGTCACAACCGAACTACACTTGAACCTAACGGGTCACACACTTAACGGGTTGGAACAAACTAGTACGAATACGATTCGTAAAGCGTGTTTGGATAGGATCCGGCACGGGCACTATATAAGGAGATGCATGAGGCTGTTGGGAGAGGAGGGTTGACGTGAGTTGCCCTACTGAAACCCTAGCCGCCATCTTCTTGAGAGCCTCCCCGTGCGATTTGGTGCTAGCACACCGGCGTATGGTTGTTCCTTCCCTGGACGTGTGGATACCATAGAGGCGCTTCTACGTTGTCGCGCTTAAGGACGATCCGCGATCTTCGCAAGGAACTGCAGAGGTGCTGAAGGAGACGATCAACTCACGAGGACGCTGGACGATCGACTACGACCAGTACATCGACGCACTCTTCGTCGCACCAGCCGCCCGACGCTTCTTCCGCGCTCTCTGGCGTCTAGTGGTAACGATCTGTGATCATTTACTTGCTTGGCTTCTTGGTTTGCGTGGCAGAAATTTTGTTTGTAGCTATCGTAGCCTACCCCGCGACCCAACAGTGGTATCAGAGCCATCCTGCGTAGTTTTTGATCTGGATCGGTCGCATATACTTGATATGTGGTAGTAGTAGATTAGATCTATTTCTGGTCGTGTCTGGTAACCTAGGCCCTGGTCGATTAGATCGATCAGTTTTCGGTGATAGTAGATGGGTATACGAGGAGGTACAAGTTAAGAGCACCAGATGATTCACTCGACTTGTTTTCGACTACTTTGCATGATACTCCTACCGGTCGGAATTCCGCCATCGGAGTATGTCGCATTATGTGGTCGTATCAAGGCAGTAATCAGATTGGCTCGGAATAGGGACCGCCGTGTTGGCTATTCGTACCACGCGCTATAGGTAGTGTGCGCTCATGTCGTCTGTTAGAATTGGATTCTGTGCATAACTTGTTTTTGCAGGGATTGATGTGAATAGTATGACCCATGATGTTCATATATGAGATGCATGTATGCGTGTAATGTTCATGACCTGCGTGTCATGTTAATTGCAGCCCAAGGCTGTCTATATTTGTATAACGGCCTGCGTGTCGACTTGTGATGCTTCTTTACTCCTTGTGTTTCATTACTAGTGCTATTAGAAATAATGGCTTAGTGGGAGTCCTTGGAGGAGTCGGCCACTTGAAGACATGGTGAACAGGATGCATGGTGATGGAGGAGTCGGCCATGAAGAAGGGTCATACTATATCACAATGCAATTTGATTGTTTGTGAATGCCTTTACATTCATGTTCATTTATTTCTATGCATGTTATTTTGCTTTAATTGCTTTTGACATGGTAGAAGTAAAATTCCCTCATATAATATTAAGTTAAATTGATGCCCTCCCAAATATGTCGTACCATCCAAAGTCATGTATTTTAATGGTAGGTCTTGCCAAAGCAGAGTGCCATTAACTCTCCTTGACTAGATGGGTTTGTGTCAGACACTTACACGCTGGCATTGGTTTAACTTAACAAGGTTATCATAACAGTTGTGGACCTTGGGGCATAAAGGTTGGGTGCCGAAGCATAAAGATGCTGCCCAACAACAAGAGTCATATAGTAGATATGATTAGCAAAGGTTGCTTACCATTTTCACTAGTCTTCTAGCAGTGAAGCCAAAGCTCACTAGTTGATTAAATGATTATGGATCTTGAATCATTAAATGTCATAAGAGGGATGTGGTGTTTAGTGGGAGTATCTATATTAAATTGTTTAATAGAAGTTACTTCAATTGAACATATGTCTTAGTTTTGCATATATTTTATGTTGTAGATCATGGCACCAACTGATTGTACCTACATCTAGTTTTGCTTTACGTTCGATACTTGAAAGGGAAAAACTTAATGGAACAAATTTTGTGGATTGGTCCCCAACTCGAGAATTGTTCTCGAGCAAGATAAAAGGAACATGTTCTAGAAGAACCAATTCGTAAGTGCCTCTGTAAAATGTTGTCATTGCTATTAAAACCGCCTATAAAAGGCATGTGATGAGTCCTTGATGTTAGCCGTCTCATGCTTGCTGCTATGAACTCGCACCTTCGTAAACAGTTTGAGAACATAGAGGCCTCACGATATGATCGTAGCGCCAAAGGCATGTTTGAGACACAAGCAGAGGCGAGAGATTTGAGATCTCAAAGAACTTGTTTGGATGTAAGCTAGCCGAGGGTGGTCGGTGAGCCCTCATGTAATCAAAATGGTTGGTTACACACGAGCTTGGAAAAACTTGGTTTTCCACTTAGCCAAGAGTTGGCTCTGATTTGATTCTTGCTTCGCTTCGAAAGCTATGGCAGTTCATTTTGAACTTCCATATGAACGGCTTAGACAAGAATCTCACCGAACTGCATATGATGCTTAAGACAGCAGAGGGCAGCATTAAGAAATGCAACAATCATGTGATGATAGTGCAAAAGAGTACAAACTTCAAGAAGAAGGCTAAGACTTGGGTCAAGAAAAAGGGCAAGGCTAAAAGTTTCGGATGAGATCCAAACCAATAAACCTAAACCCAAGACTAAGTCTGGCCCGACTCAAGAGAATGAATGCTTTTACTGCAAAGAGCTAGGCCATTGGAAGAGGAACTGCAAGAAATACCTGGCTGATCACAAAAGGAATGGTGGGACTAAATACTTCCACTACAGGTATTAATGTTATAGATGTTTTTCTTGCTGACTCTTCTGTTAACTCATGGGTATTTGATAACGGATCGGTTGCTCATATTTGCAATTCGATGCGAGTCTAACAAGAAGTAGGATGATTGCAAGGGCGAGATGGATCTTCGCGTCGGGAATAAAGCAAGGGTTCTTTGCATTAGCCGTCGGGACTTTGCCATTACTCTTGCCTTCGTGATTTATTATGGAATTAAATAATTGTTATTACGTTCGACCATTAGTAGAAACATTATCTCGCCTCATGTTTGATGGCAGAGGGTTATAATTTATTATAGAGAACAATGGTTGTTCTATATTTTTGAATGAAGTGTTTTATGGCTATGCACCTATTTTGAATGGGTTGTTTATTTTAAATCTTGATGATGCATCGTCTATAATATTAATGCGAAAAGGCTTTACCTAATGAAATAAATTCCACTTTTATTTGGCATTGTCGTTTGGGTCACATAAGTGAGAAACGCATGAAAAAGCTCCATAATGATGGAACTCTAAACTCATTTGATTTAGAATCATTTGAAACATGCGAGTCTTGCCTGGTCGGAAAGTTGACCAAGACACCTTTCACTGGTTGTAGTGAAAGGGCGTCCGATCAGTTGGCACTCATACATACTGATGTGTGTGGACCAATAAGTACGACAGTTAGAGGTGGTTTTCAGTACTTCATTACTTTCACCGATGACTATAGTAGATATGGATATATCTACTTAATGAGGCACAAGTCGGAATCCTTTGAAAAGTTCAAGGAGTTCCAGAATGAAGTACAGAATCAACTTGGCAAGACAATCAAATCTTTACGATCTGATCGTGGAGGTGAGTTTTTGAGCCATGAGTTTGGCAGTCATTTGAAACAATGTGGAATTGTTCCACAACTTACACCACCCGGCACTCCACAATGGAATAGAGTGTCCGAGAGGCGTAACAGGACCTTATTGGACATGGTTCGATCAATGATGAGCCAATCAGATCTGCCATTGTATTTTTGGGGTTATACTCTAGAAACTGCTGCTTTCATTTTAAATAAGGTACCATCAAAATCAGTAGATAAAACACCATATGAGATGTGGACTGGGAAAAGTCCTAGTTTGTCTTTTCTAAGGATTTGGGGATGTGATGTCTATGTTAAACGCTTGACGCCCCGATAAGCTCACACCCAAATCGATAAATGCTTCTTTATAGGATATCCTAGGGAAACCAAAATATATTATTTCTACAACCGGAAGAAGACAAAGTTTTTGTTGCAGAAATGGTGTCTTTTGGAGAAAGAGTTTCTTTCAAAAGGAGTCAGTGGGAGAAAGGTGCAACTCGAAGAAATTCGGGAAACATCTGAAAGTGTTTCAACTCCTATTGAACCTCTACTGGATGAACAAATTGTTGTTGAACACAGAGATAAGGCACCACCACGAGATCTAAAAGGCGCGTCAATTGCCTACAAGGTATGGGCATGACGATTATTATTGAATAATGGTGAGCCTAAGACTTATGAGGAAGCAATGATGGACTCAGACTCTGAGAAATGGCTTGGAGCCATGAAATCCGAGATAGATTCCATGAGAGAAAATCATGTTTGGAACCTGGTCGATCCACTTGATGGTGTTAAAACTATTGAGTGCAAATGGATCTATAAGAAAAAGATTGATATGGATGGAAATGTTCACATTCATAAGGCTCGACTAGTCGCAAAAGGTTTTCGACAAGTTCAAGGAGTTGACTACGATGAGACTTTCTCACCGGTAGCGATGCTTAAATCTGTTCGGATCATTCTAGCTATTGCTGCATATTTTGACTATGAGATATGGCAAATGGATGTCAAAACAACTTTCCTTAATAGAAACCTAGATGAGGATGTGTACATGACACAGCCTGAAGGTTTTGTCGATCCAAAGAATGCTAGTAAGGTATGCAAACTTCAAAAGTCTATTTATGGATTAAAGCAAGCATCTCGGAGTTGGAATATACGTTTTGATGAGGAAATCAAAAGGTTTGGTTTCGTCAAGAACAAAGAAGAACCTTGTGTTTACATGAAGGTTAGTGGGAGCGCACTTGTTATTCTGATCTTGAATGTAGATGACATACTACTGGTCAAAAATGATATTCCGATGCTAGAATCTGTTAAGGCATCATTGAAAAATAGTTTTTCTATGAAGGACCTAGGAGAGGCAGCATATATCTTGGGAATAAAGATCTATAGAGATAGATCGAGAAGGCTAATTGGATTAAGCCAAAGTACTTATATTGACAAGGTGTTGATTCGGTTCAACATGCAAAATGCCAAGAAAGGGTTCTTGCCTATGTCACATGGCATAAGTCTTAGCAAGGGTCAGTGTCCTTCGACATCGATGAGCGAGACCGCATGAATGGTATTCCATATGCTTGACTATTGGATCTATCATGTACGCCATGATATGTACTCGACCAGATGTATCATATGCTCTAAGTGTTACAGTAGATACCAAGTCGATCCCGGTGAAGGTCCTTTGACGGTATGTGAAAAACATTCTTAAATACTTGAGAAGGACTAAGGATGCGTTCCTAGTTTATGGCGGCAATGAAGAGCTGGTTGTAAATGGTTACACCGATGCAAGCTTCCAAACCGACAAAGATGATTATCGTCGTAATCTGGTTTTGTATTCATTTTGAATGGAGGTGCGGTGAGTCGAAAAGTTCCAAGCAAGAGACGGTTGCTGATTCCACAACAGAGGTCGAGTACATTGCGGCCGGAAGCCGCAAAGGAAGGTGTTTGGATAAGGAATTTTATTCTTTGAGTTGGGTGTGGTTCCGAGTGCCTCAAGCCCAATGGATCTCTATTGTGACAACAATGGAGCCATTCTTGTGAGCTAAAGAGCCTAGATCCCATCGAAGTCCAAGCACATACTCAGCGTTATCATCTCATTCGCGAATTGGTGGATAGAGGAGATGTTAAGATATGCAAAATTCATACGGATTTAAATGTTCTTCGATCCATTGACAAAGCCTCTCACACGTACCAAAGCATGAGGCACACACAAGAGCTATCGGTATTAGATACTTAAATGATTGACTCTAGTGCAAGTGGGAGACTGTTGGAAATATGCCCTAGAGGCAATCATAGAGATGATTATATTTCATTATGTTCACAATATTTGATAATATGTTATCTTGTTCCTTGAATGAATCATCAGTCAAGAAGATTAACAAGTATGTGACTTGTTGGTGAAGCTCTTTTTAACTTATGATGATATCGTTCTAAAAGTATCCCTGGTCGAAAGTCACTGGTCGGAACACTAGTGACTCTACGACCAACACATGTATTGATTGATGACCATGTTTCACCGGTCATGGATATAGGGATATCGAATCAATAATGTGAACACGTGTTAGAGAACATGGTGTTGGATAAGACCCACCTTGAGACACTATTGAGATTGTTATGATTCTATGTGTCGTTAGTTGGTCTCAAGCAATGATGATGTATAATCCTTAGACTTGAGATCAAGATGGTTTCCTACATGTGTAATAGCACTCTTAGGGGTTGCCAAACGCTACTCAGAATCGGGTGGTTATAAAGGTAGCTTTGGGTATGCTATGAAACATGCAGAGGATGTGACTGGTCGGATATGGGATTTGCCCTCCTAACATAACAGAGAGATATCTCGGGCCTCTCAAGTGGTCGGATAAAGAAAGTGCATGGCCATGCCATCGGTGGTCAAAGAGTTCGACCACATAAGGTTATCCGATACTCGATCGAGAAAGCATTAAATATCCATGGATGACACAACATCTCACCGAGTTCAACCAGATATCGTGAGGCAAAGGAGAATACATGAGAGGTAAATGTTAGTTCGACCAGACCATTTGATCGTCGTATGGAGATACAAGCAAGTCGAGATCGGTCTAACGTAATCACAGAGTGGTCGAAACCAAGTCGTAAGGAGTTACGAGTTGGTCGTGATCAAATACGAACTGGTCAGATAGAGATAGGACACGGTCGTAAGTGACGAGGACCTGGTCGAGATCATATTGCATTAAGGTTCGTCCGATATAATTTGTGTGTATTCGGGAATCGTTATGTCTCGCTAGGAACCGCTTCGACTCGTGGTCGGAAAGGGTTTCGTGTCACAACCGATCTACACATGAACCTAACGGGTCACACACTTAACGGGTTGGAACAAACCAGTACAGATACGATTCGTAAAGCGTGTTTGGATAGGATCCGGCATGGGCACTATATAAGGAGATGCATGAGGCTGTTGGGAGAGGAGGGTTGACGTGAGTTGCCCTAATGAAACCCTAGCCGCCATCTTCTTGAGAGCCTCCCCGTGCGATTTGGTGCTAGCACATCGGCGTACGGTTGTTCCTTCCCTGGACGTGTGGATACCATAGAGGCGCTTCTACGTTGTCGCGCTTAAGGACGATTCGCGATCTTCGCAAGGAACTGCAGAGGTGCTGAAGGAGACGATCAACTCACGAGGACGCTGGACGATCGACTACGACCAGTACATCGACGCACTCTTCGTCAAACCAGGCTGCTCCGACGCTTCTTCCGCTGCTCTGCGCGTCTAGTGGTAACGATCTGTGATCATTTACTTGCTTGGCTTCCTGGTTTGCGTGGCAGAAATTTTGTTTGTAGCTATCGTAGCCTACCTCGCGACCCAACATGTTCCCTAGCACGCAGGGGATAGTGTACCCGAATTATATTCACCTTGCGGAGTCCATCGTGGATGCCGACGATGAGGATGTACCCTTGATCGATTGGGGTTCACTATATATGCGCTTACGCTGCATGACTGTTCGCGGCGACCTTGCTAGCTGTCAAGACGGAACAGAGCCCGTGCTCTCGGGTTGCCACACGCTGTTACAGCTGTGTTCGTGGGAGCACTTCGCGGTTGGACGGCTTGAGCTTGCTATGCCACCATGATGCGGCGTACTGGAGGATAACTTGTCATCTGGTGTTCTCCACATGGTTGAGCCGTACTACCCACAACGGGTGATGAGGCAGTTCGAGCTGCACCAGGAGATCCCCCCTGCTTTAGGGCGACCGCTTGCGAGGCGTAGTCACTTGTAAGTAGATTGCATTGCTTAATAATATTGTAGGTCCTTTAGTCATATGTTATGTCGGTACCATAATTTATTTATTTTGTTCCACCTTCAGGCAGACGAAGAAGGGCCGCAAGAGCGATGACTGGCTTCAGACGCAGCAGCCGTGGATAGATTCCATTTTGCAGGAGGCACGGCCTTACGATGAAGGGACTTACGACACGTACTTGGAGTGGTACGTACGGCACACGCGGACGAGATTGACAGGCGCCCCCCGGCCTGACATGCAGATCCTAGCCACACCGAACGCTTGGACTTGGGGCTGGACCCGCACCGTGCAGCACGCTATGACGATTCGGTACATTGAGCACGTAGTAGATTAAACACCCTCCGAAATAGGGTTAACTAACAAAATTTTGTTTGTTCGGTAACCATACAGGTGGACCGTTTGGAGAGCGTTATCGAGCGCGGCCAATGGGAACTCGAGCGGGGTACGAACAACACAGTTGATCGCCTTTTTTCGGTCATGAAGACGCTTGTTGATGATGTTAAGCAGGTCGTTCGTAACATGAGCTGTGGAAGGCCCAGCGATGTCGACTTGAAGCATTGGATGGAGCATCGTCGTGTACCCTCGCCCCCTCAATCTTCCCGTCTGAGCGAGTCAACCCAGCGGCGTAGCAGCATGGGCGGCAGATCATCTGCATAGTTGCCACGCAGGGACTCTATGCTGATGACGTCGTCGTCACGGAGGGACCCTACGCTGATGCCGTCGTCATCACGGAGGGACCCTACGCTGATGTCGTTCTTGTCACAGAGGGACCCTACGCTGGTGTCGTCGTCGTCACGGAGGCAGGAATAGGCCATTCCGGAGAGCACGAACGTGCAACCCAGAACCGTGGCGGAGGTTATCCCAAATTCTCCCTCCCAGCCCCACACTCTTGGACAATTTTCAATGGGCGATACGGCGCCATGGTATCAGTCTGGGTACACACCGTACCCTGCGTAGTTCACCTTGCAAGGTGAACCGTACCCCGAGCAGTTCACCCAGTTCATCCCGCAAGCTGAGCCGAGTTGGTGCCCCTCCACGGATCCTACTACGGATCCTACTGGTTGGATCACAGACTTGTTCTCAACGCCAATCCCGTAGGTGGTGCCCCCCTGTACGCCGACACGGTGGTTGAGGAGCCCCGCTATGACCTGCGGCAGAACCCACGGTCACCTGATAGGCTGACGTTCCCATAGGAACAGATTCGTCAGAGACCTATGGCAGGAACACGGCGCGGAAGGCCAGTACAGGGTCCTATGCCCAAGAGCCGTGAGCAGTAGTAACATTAGAAGTCTATTATATGTTGTAACTTGTACTTTAGTTACTGATTTGTAATCCAAGCAGAGTGTGGTAATTGGAATGTAATTTGGCACTTGTACTTCGTTATCTATCTCAGTAGAACAATTTTATTCTCATTCATCAAGGATTACGATGCATAGATAAAGAGTGGACAGTACAATCTCATTAGAACTGACGTTCTACTTGGCAAGAACAACATATAATAGAAGAAAGACCACAAAACTATCTTAACTGATTTGTGAAGCATCTTCTCAACTCTTTCCATCCTCTCATCCAGTCTTTGAAGTCTGTTATCTTCATTTTGCATTGGTTGATCGGACGCCGAGGCATTGCAAGATTTAATTGCAAAGAACACCACGGGAGTCTTGCATTGGTTGATCGGACGCTCGAGCCGCCGCACGAATTGCAGCAACACCACGGGAGTCTTCTTGCAAGGCAGCAATTTGCATTGCAATATCTTGAAACACTAGAACAGCTTCATCAGCCCACTGCCAAAACCGACATGTTGTGTTCTACAAAAGAATTGCAGCTTCAACTGAAAGTAACAAAACCTGGTATCTACAATGCAATTCATTCGTGCTGATTTTGTAGAAGTTACCGAAAGATTTGAACACGTCATGAACACTCGGGACAGATTCGTTGGCATATGAGAGGTAAACACATTCGCCAGATCCCTGCAACGAGGGCAAACCAGCTGCTGCCGTGGTGATTGTAATTCTCTGCTCACTCGAAAGTTCGGTGAGGCCGAAGACATATTGTTTTACACTGGAATAAAGGAGAAGAGAAAGAGAAGAGTGAGGTGAATGGCAGCCAAAACATCCATATATAGCGTTGGGAGCACGAAGGGGCCACTATGTGGAAAGGAGGACGTGACCGCACAGTGTGGGAAGCAGGAAGTGACCACTCTCTCCAAAGCACGAAGTGACCACTCTCTGGAAAGCAGGACGTGACCACTCTCTGGAAAGAAGGACGTGACAACTCTCTGGAAAGCAGGACGCGACTACTTTCTAAAAAGCACGACGTGACCCAAATGAGGCAGATATCCGTACTTATAAATCGGAAATATGTGAGAACCCGAGGTATTTAACTCGTAATACTTCACCATCGTAATACTTCACTATTCATGGTTTAAATACCTAAAATGCCATGTATGCTCAGGAAATGCATATAATTACTGTTTAATAAAATTAAGGCTCGTCCTAGGTTATGGACACGCTTGGATACGCCCCGTAAGAATTAGACTATAACGTTTTCATTAAAAAGGAATAAGGAATAAGGAATAACTATAACCATGCTTCTAATTGCAGGTCCCACATTCTATAGACACAAAACCATTAATTACTAAGCAAATGAATAGGTCCAATAGGTCTTAGTTTATGCAATTTAATTATTGGACCAAAATTTGTAGAGTAGTAGTGACGCAAAGGAATATATGGATAAATAGAGAATATTAATTCAAGTCCAAAACATTTGGGTTTATCTTATTTGGAGTTTTTATGAATTAGTTATGCATTTTCGAAGTTATCAGCCTTTTTCTATTGTAAAACTAATAGAGTTAATGAGTCAGTACCCAAAATAATACTCTCTGTTACAGAGACATGTTGGAAACCAATTTTATAATAAAGTTCATTAAAAATAAAAATTATCAGAACTGGTTTCATCCATTTTGGGGTTGAGATGAATTAGTTATGTATTTTTGAAGTTATTCATATTTTTGAGTAGACAAATTAATGGATTTCGAATTTCCTAAGCCTTTTAGACTTTTCCTACCGGGGCTGAGCTAGCCTCAGATGATGACGTGTAGGGTCCAAGCACAGCGCACGACACTTAGGGCTTGGACTCACGCGCGCGACGCGGACCGTTGGATTTTGATCGAACGGTTGACAGTTAGTGCGAACGTTCGGACCACGCTTTCTGATCGTCCGATCGAGATCTAATGGCTCATAAACGCCGCGTGTTCAGACGGTTCGAACAGTCCTTTTGATCTGGACCATTGATTTCACATCGAACGGTCCAAACGCGAGTGAACGTTCGGACCGCCCTAGCGGTCAAGAGATCTGGGTCGTTTATTTTCCATCGGACGGCCCAAAAGCGGTTGGTGCGGCGGGGTGCACTTAGTTGACTCTGCCGAGTCCATTTGCCTGGGTCGGACTCGAGCCAGGGTTGGGTTCGGGTCGGTTGAACAGTGTAGAGGTTTGACTGAGATTTAATTTATCTTCTCTACTTTGACCAAGGGTTTATAAATAGAAATAAAATTCCTAAAAATGTGAAATAAATCAGAGGGGTTCCTGGGAAGGCCTAGTATCCATAAAAATTATTAAACCTCACTGTTCATGATATATTTTGTATAATATAAATTCAATCTTAGGCTAGGTCTTTTAATGGTGTTTGAATTTTCTTAGTGTTCAAACCAATCCCAAAAATTTAGAAAAAATATATTAATTAATGATAAATATTCTAGTATTTGAATAAATTATTTCTAGATTATAATAAAATGTTTTTGTTGCTATTTTTATTTGGAGTTCAAACTTGAAGTGTATATTTAATAATTGTGCCTCATGTTGTTCCACACAATCCACATTTGAAACACAAACCATTGTTTGGGATGTTACATAATAACAACTTGAAGCGGTAATAACAACTTGTTACATCGTAGAAAGCAGTACAGGTTACAACGCAAATCACTACAACACTCACATCACTACAACACTCGCATGACTCAAATACACCGGATAGCTTACAGATACTAAGTGGCGCCGGAGGAAGAAGGTCTATTCGGGCAGTTCCTGAATGAGTGCCCATGAGTCTTGCATAGCCTACACCTCGTTGGTCTTGGCCGATCTCCACGTTGGCTCACATCCATGTCGTTGCGGATGCGCCTTGACTGATGCCTCCCACGGCCTGGATGCCGCAGTGCGTCATTTGGTGACCACTCCACTGCTCTCAGCCATAGGTCACTGTAGTGGCCTTCCACGCCATTTGGACCGGCACGCACGTTACTGTGGAACATGTACAGTGTCTCCATTTCTGACAAAAATAACACAATATTTCAACCAAAATACAGCATAAAAACCATACGTGTGTTGCTGGAATAAACTTACAATGTTACCGACTCTTAACCTCAGACACGGAAGACTGCAAATTCAAACATGCATCGCATTAGTAACAACTTCGGCAAATGGTGCCAACAAAGGACAAACAAAAATGTTAAGTACGGGAGAGGGAGGCACCTTAGAAAGAGGGAGAGATTCCTCAGAGAAACGATTGAGCGAGTGTGTGGCCGCGCGTTTAAATAGCCGAGCACCGGAGACGCAACGGGACAGAGGGGCAGGTCCCTACCGCACCTGACAGAGGGGGCAGAACCCTACCGCGCCCCACACTAAGGGCAGCTCTGCACGCGACGTGACTGAACGAAGCAGCTTTGTGTGGAAATGATGCTACGCGGCCCCAAGATTCGTCGTACATAGACAGTAACTGACAGATCGAGACGTAGCATGACGCCGCCCCCTAGAGGGTGCAGGTCCCTACCGCGCCTAGCAGAGGGGGCAGGTCCCTACCGCGCCTGGCGGAGGGGGCAGGTCCCTATCGCGCCCCACACCGAGGGCAGCTCTGCACGCGATGTGACCGAGCGAAGCAACTTTGTGCGGAAACAATGCTATGCGGCCCCAAGATTCGCCGTACGCAGACAACGACTGACAGGTCGAGACACAGCATGACGTCGCCACCCAGAGGGTGCAGGTCACCTACCGCGCGTAGTAGGGGGCCTACTATATGTGATAGTTAAATTTTGCACTTAATGTGTGATGCATGTAATACTTTTGCGTTCTTATGTGTACTCGTTCATACAATGCATGTTTGTTCAATGTATATGGACGCCTATAGCTTAATGCACATGGCACATCGATGCAACATGTCAACTCGATAAAAGGCAACAGTAATGACGCGTCCACCATTTAGTTACATGCTTTAGGAGATTGAACATAAGTACGTACAGAAAGGGAGACTACCGAGGTACAAGCTTCTCCGCCAGTGCCTAATGCTAGAACTGCCTCTCGCTACCCACATAGAGTGTTCTCCAGTTGGGCGCCTCGGACGTGGCTTGCCGTCGTTGTAGTGGCACGCACATATGCAGTTAGGGTTGGTGCAGCAGCATCTGGGATCATAGGAACTTCCTATGTTCACGACCTCCTTGTTGCCCTTCTCACGCTGCATCTGTTGGCGGAGGTCATCATTTTGCTCCTTGAGATCGTCAATTTGCGCCTCCAAATCAAAGATTCGGTTCCACAATATATCCACGTGCCTCGCAACATGTCATTCATGGGGAGGATCGATCCAGCGGGTAAAGTTGTATTTCGCCATCTGCTGCAAGGGACGATTAGTATGGATGATGTATTAGCAATAACATGAACAAAATTATTTACCCCAGAGTATGGGCATCGGAAGAAACGCCGTCCGCCATCGAAAGGGTCGTTTATGACCTGCACGATAGCGTCCTCCCCGTGTCCGTATTTCGGCCACTTAGGTTGAGCACGCTTGATCGGCACCAGCCGGTAGTTAGGGCCGAAGTCCTCCCTCCTTTCCAGGAGAATGTCTTGCTTTGGCGACCCCAGTTGGACTAGTCCCTGGGCGTCTGCCATCGTATGTTACTGTACGACAGGGAAGGTTCTTCTTCCTACAGTTTCAAGGGTCGAGTGGTCCTACTTTCGGAGCGTGGGGGCGTGCATTTTATAGCCCGCGGGGGAAGGCTAACAAAGCGGGTAATGTATTAGCTTGCAGATAACAAGACCAGAGCGAAATTTGCTTTGCGCAAAGGACTAGACCAGACGAGGCGACTTTGCACGGTGACAAGACCACAGGCGACTTTTTGCAAAGGAGAAGACCAAAAGAGACGACCTTGTGCAAGGAGAAGACCAGACGAGGCGCTTTTATGCAAAGGACAAGACCACATGGGCCAGCTTTGTGCAGTAATAAGGCCAAAGGAGACAGCTTTGTGCAGTGACGAGACCACACGGGGCAGCTTTACATAGTGATAAGACCAAAGAAGACAACCTTGCGCAGTGACAAGACCGGACGAGGCAGCTTTGCGCAGTGACAAGACCATACGGACCAGCTTTGCGTAGTGATAAGACCAAAAGAGACAGCTTTGCGCAGTTTAGGGTTTAGGTTCAGGGTTACGCTTTTTAGATCGACTTGCCAACCCTGACCGCCTCGCCAGCTTTTCAGATCGAAAAGACAAGACTCTGCAAAGAAAGACGTGACAACACTCTGCCTCGCCAGCTTTTCAGATGGTCATGACAACACTGTACCTCCTCAGCTTTTCAGAACTAAAAGACATGACTCTACATGAAATTAACCACACCATGCCAACCATGGGGCTTATAAAAGGGGGTTGAACCAAACCCAATACTACACAACACTAAACAATAGATACCCAGTTATGGACTCTTCGGCAAACTTCTATGCGAGGATGTTGCAGAAGCAAAAGTGGCTTAAGCAGAAGAGGAAACAACTACAATACCTAGATTTTTCAATGAAAGATGCTCTAGTACCACGACGTTTTCCGATCCCGCTGTGTGTGTGTGGCGAACCGGTAGAGATCATTCAGTCCACACACCTGCACACCGCACCGGGCGTACTACACGCGGCGGCACTACCGTAAGCGTTTTTTTCGCAAGACGATTTTCCTCTCCTAACGTTGAATTCCTTAAATTTTTAATTTCATCCCCACGTAATGGCAACTGAGATGCCGCCGGTTCTTCCAGTGGATCGACGGCCCGGAGATGTACGATAGGGCATTCATCCGGAAGTACATCTTTGAACTACTCGGTGCGGGCGAGAACTTCGTGTGGTAGAAACCTTACGCACTGCACTCGCTGAGGAGGCACCGAAGGAGCACAGTACTTGCCCGGGCGTAATCCATATCGACGACGTGAGTTATGAAGAATGTACATCCTTATTACGTTTTTCACTGTACGATGTACTTACATCATAGAATCGCAGGACATGGACCGATGGACGACTTCGACATACCAGCCTGACGTGGACAGTCCCACGACAAGGGCAAAGGAAAGGCTCATGCAGCTGAGCCTGGCCGCCACAGCGTATCCGGTCGCCTAGGCATAATCCGTATCCACGACATGAGTTATGAAGAATTTACATCCTTCTTACGATTTTCACTATACGGTGCACTTACATCATGGAATCGCAAGATATGGACGACTTCGACATACCAGCCCGACGTGGACAGTCCTGCGACAAGGGCAAGGGAAAGGCTCATGCGACCGAGCCCGGCCGCCACAGCGTATCCGGTCGCCCGGGCGTAATCCGTATCGACGACGTGAGTGATGAAGAGTTTACATCTTTCTTAGGATTTTCACTATACGGTGCACTTACATCATGGAATCGCAGGACATGGACGACTTCGACATACCAGCCCGACGTGGACAGTCCCGCGACAAGGGAAAGGGAAGGTCGGCGAGGAGTTCAACGCTGAGCTAGCAAGGAAGGGAAAATGGACCCGGTCCACGCAGTAGGTCAGGTCATTACGTAGTAGTCCCCCGTCCTACCCCCCATATTTTTTACTATCCCCTAAAGGCATGTATACTTATATGGTCCGGATGCTTGTGTCGCAGTGTACCGTAGTAGTAGCGAGGATGACTAAAGCAATTAGCCGAACCATCATGCCATGTCACTACGTGTAACGTGCTTCTGTCCGCAGACTCTAATGTAGTTTTGGTTCCGTGTCTCCGCTAAGCCATCAAAGCAAGCCTATATTGCAAGTATGCCTCTTCTAGTGGAATCCCAGAAAGAACCATTCGCACCAACATCGAATCCTCTATGTTTTAGGGCATCTTCATAATCACAACGAGCGTTCTCAACCCCTTCAATCATATTCTGTATAAGCTTCATAAAGTACTTCATCGACTGCATGCCTATATACGTGTATACGTTCAAACGACTTCATCGAGGAGAGACTCCATGTTTCGTAATTTTCCTATACTCATTTGCTATATTTTCAAATTACTACAACAGCGCTGAAACTGCGACGAAACCCTGATTTCGGAGAAAAGGAAACCCTACTTTACCTCCATGCCCTTATTTTACAAATCTCGATTGCGATATTTTTTTGAATCAAATATAATTAAATAATATTTAAATTTTAAAATTTTCAATTTTTTCGTTCTTTTTTTCAAAAATTTGGATTTTGGAGCGGCTGGCCACCACCTGCCGCGCCCGCCACCGAGGGCAGGCGCCCTGCCGTGCTCGGGCCGGGTAGGCGCTTGTCACTGGTGGCGAGGCAGTCGCTTCTTGCCTCCGATACCCGCGGTACCTACACTGTTCAGAGGCCACTTTTGCAAATTATGGTGAAAAAAGACTACTTTTGAAATTAAATTTTGCTACAGAGCCACGACAGTAAAAAAATAATTCTAGATCTACTGTATGTTCAAAGGAAAAGGCTCCACGTACCGGGCTACCGGTTCCTCTCACTTTTTACCACTAGTACGTAGTACTAACCTACTCACGATGTGCCAAATGTTAGAGACGACCAGGCGTTTCCCCAGCTTTGCCCGGCAGTTTGGAGACCAGGGGCACAATTTACTCAATTTATCCAGTCAAAAAGGTGGAGTTTAATGCCAGCGGAAGCGGACTGTGTGATTATTGGATGCATGTCATCTTTCTTTCTTTTGAGAGGCGGAGCGATGCATGGTTTCCTACTTCCCTCCCTCTCATTGCCTGGCTTAATTTGTGTGTGAATCGGCATTGAATTGAAGAGGATTATTCTAAGGAGTATGAGAAGTTGTTGCATGGAGTAAATGATCGATCTAGGGGGGAAGCTGCGTGTACTGCGTGCACGCATGCACGCAAACGCAATGGGTGTGTGATGTTGTTGGAAGGTCAAGAAGATACAGATGAGAAGTTGTTTCAAAAACGAGAGAGAGAGAGGTGTGGTTGATTGGGAAGAGAGAGAGGGGTGGTTGATTGGGAAAATTTTCTGGTCCAAGGCAGTAATGGCAACCTTCGGGGGTATTGCCCCTTGCCGTGGTGAGGTGTGCTTCTGATGAATGGAATGGATTGACTCGAGGGTGTGCACGCATGCACGGTGCATTGGTGCTGCGTCTCTCTCTCTCTCTCTGCGCATCTAGAGCTAGTTCTAGTAGCGGGCCGGCTAGGAAATGTGCCGTACGTTTTCCATGGAAATGTGCCGTACGTTTTCCATGCCCGCCGTGTTTCTACTGTGATTATATCAGTGTTGTCGGATTATTACTCGTGCTTTCTCCTCGAGTATTTTGTAATGCGCGTCTATGGATGGAACACGCGAACACACCGGCTCCTCTCTGCCCCCCCCCCTCCTCCTCTGTTCATATTTCATACATATTTTTAGGTGGTTTTAATTTATTCATAAGGTGGATGATTTTTTTCTTAAACTATATATAAATCAATTGACTCCTGTTGTCGACGAATTGCTATCGATTTTGCGAAGTAAATGAGGAAGACGTGACCTAGGAGGTTACACAGAGAAGACACGGATTTTAGATAGGTTTAGATCTTCTCCGAATAGAATAATAACCACATTTCATGTGTGCTTGTATTAAATGAGATTACAATGGGGGTACGCCGTGCTTAAGATGAACAAGGTGCAACTATGGCTATCCTCCTCTCCCCTTCTGTCATCTGGCTCTGCTCCTTATATAGCGTTGAAGGGGTGGCAGTTATTGCCTATAAAGAGGCGTCTTGTCGGTTCCTCGATCTCCCACATGGATAACGGTTGTTGTCAGTGAATCTCCTTCCTACGCACGATCATCGAGTGGTTATTGTGAGAGACAGGAAGCGAGGATGCGTGGTTAACTCAGAGAGACAAGGGCGCATATTTTTCTTTTATGATATATTGCGGTGAACATACTATCTAGTCAGATACTTGGGTCCACATGTCTAGTAGTGGTACTTGCCCAACTAGAGATGGTCAATGCTCGAGTAGACTTAAGCATTTTCTCCGCGACCAGGGGTATACGTTGAGGCCAATGATTGAGTCACAAGGGTATTTTGCAGCTCTTCATTTGAATATTTAGATGCAGAGCTCCTCATCGTTTGGTAAACCTAAAGTTTCATATAATCTACGATCTTAACGCAAATCAACCTGATGTGGTCGGTGTTCGCTGTGGTGCGTGGGTGTGCAGCTCAGCACAACTCGTGTGTCCCCTCGTGGGGGTCGACTCTGACACCTGCCTACATAGACATGAACATGCATGCATCATGGGTACGAATTGCTCTTCCTGTACTCGTATTCATGTTTTCTAAATGAATATAATCATGTATTCGTATTCATATTTTCTAAATGAATATAAATACAAATTTTCAAATACGAATCAAACGTTGTAACAGATATGGACTCAAATCGAATAACTACTCAATTCAGTCGGATTAGGATATCCTCATAACTTATATAATAACAAGATATTTACGATACATTATCCTCATACATAGCACACTTAATCATTCTAATTTACCTATTTCACCTACAAAAATGAATTCACGTTAAACTAAAAAATACGCGTCCAACTAATTAGGCATATTACAACAAAATATGTATATTATTTTACCAATTTTGAATACGAATAGTGCAGATAAACTAACATTTCAGATGACAATAAGACGTGGCCCAATGGGCTGTTCGGCACGACACGGCCTGCGCCCAGGCTGGCACGGCTCGATTAGGCCTGCAGGTAATCGGGTCATGTCATGACGGCCCGTGGGCCGGGGTGTCGACCTAGGTACCGCACGCCGGCACCTCGAGCCGTGCCGGGCTGGCCAAGGCACGGTTGGCCTGACAGGCAGAGGTCGACCCATGTAGTCCGTCTCGGCTCGAATGTTTTTATACAAAAAACTGCAAAATGTGTAGAATTCAGAAATACATATGAAAATTATAAAAAATGATACACCATATTGAAAATTATAAAAAATGACACAACATATTGAAAATATAATAAAAAGCTTTATTAATGTTTAAATGGTTGCCTCGTTAAAACATTTGCGAAGTAAAAACTCAATATGAGAAAATCTTGGCAAAGAAAAAATAGTACAACCTATATATCTACTTGCCATTGTCTAGGTACAGAATTTCGAACACCTCCAACAACTCTGGATTTTCTATAGAATGTTGTGTTCGTGTATCAGCTTAGTTTTAGTCCTTCACAGTTAGAAGTATCTCCACCATCTCACTCGTGAGACGCATTCTTCTCTACTCCAATATTCTTCCAGATAGACTGAAAACAGGCTTGGAGGAAACCGTCGAGAGGAATAGTTAACACATCGCATGCAAATATAGATAACACGAGATATGTTAACATATGGGTATGCCACCATTGCAAAATTTCAAAGCCTTATGAGTTGAAATTCACCATATCGCTATCCAGATAGGTGAATAGTTCTCTACTCCTTGGGTGGGAGGTTGGTCTTGGTTGAGAAGGTGTTGCTGTAGAAGAACCCCTGGATCTGGAGGAAGAACCTGCACCCCAGATCTTGCACGACAAATTTGTCTTGTTACATGAGGTGGGTGGTACTGGAGGTCGTTGCAAGCAAACTCCCTAAAACTTATTTTCATACCTGAAAACCCTCGATAAATCTAGAACGAACATCTGCAAAATAGTTATAATAGTCTAGGCATGTAGCATCACTAAGAAGATCAAGAACATTAGCAAATCTTGAATTTTAGCTCTAGGATCTAAAATAAATGCAAATGCATATATGAAAGAGATTTCTCTCTAATATTTCAGGTATTTTGTTTTCATAGCAATAACAACCTCTCGTAGAACTATGCCATTTTCATACATTTTCAACTGAGTAGCAATCTGTAGAATAATATGCACAATTATATGATATGTTGGATAATACACAACAGACAAAGCAACAGTGGCTTCATAAAAAAATTCCAAAAACTGAAGTATCTTCTCAGCAACGAACCAATGTTGCTCAGTCAATAGTACACTACCATCAAGGCTTTGATAGTGCGTTTGGATAAAAAAAACTAAAAAAGTGATTTTATTTGGTAAAAGACTCTTAAGCATCAAGTAAGTAAAGTTCCATCTTACTGGCATGTCAAAACCAAATTTTCTTGGACGTATACCCATTACCTTGCAGAAGTTCTTATATGCTGCTATTCTTATGTTAGAATTATTCAAGAAAGATATCGCATCGCAGAAAACTTCAATATACGAAGTAAACCTCTTCAAACCACATTTTACTATAAGGTTACTAATATGACAAACGCATCGTTGATGTAGCAAAAAGGAATAGGCGTATGTACTCAACATTGGAGTAAGAATATCCACTGCCCTAGAGTTTGAAGCGACATTGTCTAAAGTAATTGAGAATATTTTGTTTGTGTGTGCTACATCAATTAATTTGAAATCTATAATTCTTTTCTCCATTTCCCAATTATCATTAACATAATGAGCAACTTTGATAATACAGTCCACAATATTCCCACCCGTGTGTGCTATATCAATTAATTTGAAATCTATAATTCTTTTCTCCATTTCCCAATTATCATTAACATAATGAGCAACTACACTGAGATAATCCTCTATAGCCCGACCACTCCATATGTCCGAGGTCAGGGCCACCAAAAATGTGCACGTCCTAAATAGGTCCTTTAATTTATCACAGCACTTATTATAGTATTTAAATAGATCCCTAGTTATTGTCTGTCTAGAAACAAAAGAAAATAAAGGATTATGTGCAATCCTTATGTAAGTTTCGAAAGCTGCCGACTCCCCAAAGCCTAAAGGTAAATACTTAGAAGCAATTAAACAACAAAGAGATTGACAGGCTACCTCACAATTGTAGTCCCAGCTACGTACTGTACCATCGAGGTTATACTGTAGCTGCGTCTGCCTCATCGCTAATCCTTGCTTAGCCTTAAATCTTGTATCATGTCTAATCAAGTTCTCCGTTCCATCTAAAGACTTTGTAGACGATTCATGATGACAAAATTTACAAACAACATATGTTACCCGAACTCCTTGTGTGTCTTCCTTGGTTGTCTTGTCGAAATTCTCTCAAACTCCCGATGTACTCGTTCTGGACCTCTTTGCCCCGGTGGCTACCGAAGAAGATGCTATCGTGGAGCTTGATGATGGTACTCCTCCTTGCCCTTCTGGTAAAAACTCTGGTTGGTTTGAGGTAGCGACATTCTTGAAGGATGCAATATCCTCCAATGAAAGTCCGTAAATCACCAAGAGCAAAGCTATCGTAATTTTCCATAACGAAATCTGCAAAATCAAAACTTATAGTATTATTTATTTCATCTTAGCATAACAAATAGTAACAACAAAAATATGTAGAAAAAATAGTATTGTGCCTCTTTTGCTGACTTGTTGCTGAAATTTGAATTTTTCGAAATTTGGCACACATTTTTTGAATTTTGCCAAATTTATCTCACAAGGAATCTAAATTTGCACAACAAAATTCGTAAAAGGGATTAGAAATGGATTGGTGTTGAATGAGGGTATGGTGGCAATTTATAGGAAAAATCTTGGGGTTTTTTTTGCTATTTTTAAAGCCCGCAACGGGCTAATCGGGCAGATGGGTCGTGTCATGTTGTGCCGTGTCAGGAACGGCCCACCATGCCGACACGGGCCCAACAGTTGTAACCGTGATGGCACAATGGTCATGTCGGCTCGGCACCCCTGCCCTTTTCTCCCCCGTGCGGCCACGCTCGTCGCCCCTGTCGTCCTGCACGGGCAATGCCCACCCCGGCCACCTCCTTGCCCTCGGTGTCATTGCTACCAGGCCGCCATCCCACCGTGTCGTGCCGGGCAGGTCTATCTATAGTACGGGTCAGGCCGTGGTCGGGTCGGGCCAACAGTGTCGTGCTTCGGGCCGGCCTGGCTGACACGATCCATCTGGCCATCACTAGGCAAAAGTCCATAATGTGTGTAAGAGATAAATTATTAATCGAATCAAAAAGTATAAACAATATTCGTATCGTATCACATACGATAGTCGGATAAAATAAATAATTGGTACCATGGTACACACAAAGTGAGAGAAAGCCATAATGTGTGTAAGAGAGAGATGAGCGTACGGTGCAGCAGAAAGTGCGGAGGGCAATCCCGTCGCTGGTGGCAGAGGTGAGAGAAGGAAGAGCGAGACAGAGCTCAGAAGTGAATGCGAAGAGGACGACGTGTGTTTTGACCTTTTCATTATTTGCTTCTTCTCTCACTCTCTCCCTTGAAGGGTTTCAATTTAACCACGTCGGAGTTAATTCGCTTTTCTTCTGCGGGACACTGGAACAAATGAGACGTTTTGTGCATACGGCCCTCCCATCTCGTGCTTCGCTTCACAATTCACAGCATCGCTGCACGGCATGGCTAGACTCGGCCGGTCACTTTACTCTTGTGTCAGTTCTTCATTTGCGACTGGTTATTTGTCCAAGTTACTAATTATTTACTGGGCAGTATAATGAGGACACACTCAGTACAGGTACATCTTCTCTGTTTTAAGTTAATACATTAAAATTGTGTGCACTCTTTGGTACATATAGCCTCAACTGTCACATGAAGATAAGATGAACAACTCCACATCAACATGACATCAGCGGATGTCATCGATTATGTTAGCAAATACATAATATCATTGCATGTCACTGCTACAGAAATAGTCATCACAGACGATTTAAAATTGTCATCACAGATGGTTTTTGAACCGTCTAATTTATCGCGTCTGTGATAACAGATGATTATCATAAACGGCTTTTGAACCGTCTGTGAAAAAAAAGCTATCACAGACGGTTCTAAATAATAACCGTATGTGATAATCAATTATCACAGATGGTTCTTGTTCAGAACCGTTTGTGAAAATAGACTATCACAGACTGTTTTTTAGTAAAAACCGTCTGTGATAGTTTTTTCTATTGCAAAAAAAAATCAAATTTTGAGCCAAACCAATCAATTGCTTGATAGTTGGACCTGAGTATCTGCATATGGTTGATTGCATATAACATCCCAATTTTGCGAGCTTCAAAAATCTTTTGAATAGTTAGTAGGGAGAAATTCACCATTTGGTTTTATTTGAATTTAATTCGAAAGCTTAAACATGGACTTTGGATATCAAACAATTTAATATGATTAAAGTCAACATGAACAATGGTCAAAACTATTTTATTTGGATTCTATGTGTTGGATATATTTTCTAGAATTTTTTTAAGTTCATTTGCTATTTTCTTTTGCTATTTGGAATTTCTGCTATTTTATAAAATAGAAAAGCTAATTTAAATCTCAGATAATGAATTGGGCCGAACCTCCCTTCCATCCTGCCCAATCCTGTTGTTTTAGCCCAACTCCTCGCGCAGCCCACGAGCGCACACACTCGCGCCTTGTCTCCCTTCCGGTGGGCCCGCCACTGCGTCGTCCTCCTCGCGCCCATCTTCTTCGCGCGAGCCCAAGCCGCGTTCGCCATGGCTGAGCTTGAGCTCGTGACGATAGCGGGGATTTTCCAATTAAAACCTCCCAGATTCTGCTGCCAAAACTTATCTCCTATCTCTCCGCGTCCATATCTGTTTTCAATCGTTCTTATTCGATCTCTATCTCTAAAAATCAAAAGAGTTCGAAACGAATTCGATTTGAGGATTTCCAAATCTGTGTGCCCCAGCCCTATAAAAGCCACCCCGAGGATCGCCCTGCCCTCTGCATCCTAAACCCTAAATCAATTCCACTCCGAGAGCTCTAGCGCCGCCGCATTGAAGCTTCTAGGGTTTTGAAGCCGCAGTTCAATTCTTCAAATTCCACTGCCGCTAGCCGTGCTTCGCCTCCGTGGACTACGCCGTCGCCTTCCTCGTCACCAGATCCATCTCGTACGCCTCTCCTTCGCCTCGGAGCTCCTTCGGTGGTCGTTCCCGATAAAACCCGTTCGCCATTCTCTGCCCCGGTCGCAATTCCGGCTGCCTCCGCCGCTCTCCTGTGCCAAAGAAGGTATCCCCAAGTGTGCAATAACGTCCTCTACCAAATGTGCACATCCACTGCCTTCCCCGCACCGCTGTTCGCCACTGTCGGTCGGTACAGCAACCCTCGCCGTCGGCCAAGTGACATGGCAGCCATGTCATCGCCGAGTCAGCCGCCAGCTAAGCGCCATGTCACCTATTCGCTAAGATGTCGTCTCGCGTGGCGCCGAGTCATCTATCAGGTTAGCGCACTCGTGTGCATCCAAATCATCGGCTAGCTTAGCACCCTTGTTGTCGTGTCGTGCGGTGATTGGTCTAGATCAGATCTGACGTGGTACATTCATCTAAACCCATACCCATCTTGTGTAGACTTGGTCCACGATGCACCATCTCACTTACATGTGGGTCCCACATGCAGTATTTTATTTTATTTCTTTTATTCCAGAAAGTTCTTTGCTGACGTCATCATTGCGCAATAATCCGATTTTTCTATTAAGAAATAATTCAAAAATTCGGAATAAATCCAAATTAGGGTTTTCTTTTAGATTAAAACTTCCAAAGCCCATATCTTTTGCATCCGAACTCCGATTGAGCCCATTCAAAATTTTAAATTCATTTAAATTCAAGATCTATTTATCTCAGATTTTTATTTAATTTTTAGAGTTTTTGTTGCCTATGTTATTTATTTGTTTTATTTATTTGCTTCGTTTGCGAGTAGACGTCGATACTTCGGAGAACTTTGAAGAAGAAGGAGTACCTCAAGAGCAAGATTAGTACCTAGACCTATTCCAAAGCAAGTTATACATTTGATCATATTGAACCCAATTTTCAAAATCTTTTGATTCAAATTATTGTATTTACTTTAAGTATTTATTTAAATGCTTTTGGGTTTAGTTATTAATCCAATTTGTTATATCCACCTTGTCTATTGTTATGTCATAATCTTTTGTCACCCTAGATTAGTTTACTATTTAGTTGGTATTATCATAGCACCAACGTGGGTTGGTTAGATACGATTAGATTGCTTAGCCATGCTACGAGTCATCATTTCATGTAAGTTGCAATTATGAACTTGTCTAAGTGATTATGGAACTATGTGATAAAACTATGTGTACTGTGTGCTATTACTCGTGAATGGCGTATGTTGCACTTAACCATCTGGGTGGGAAAATATTTAGACAGAGGCAAGTGGTACTGTGTATTTGTTATGGTGGAGCTGTGTGCATGGGATTTAATCTGTATGACATAGCTAGAAATTGGGAGTCTTGCCTTAGTCAATTAAGGACTTAACTTTGTGCGCTATTGAACTAAGCCTTACTATATGACCACATGCCTGGTATGGGACGGGCCTAACTTAGTAAGTTATGGATTCTCGACATTGATTACTCAGATAGTAGGTTAGGCTGTGTTGCATGGGTGGATGTGTGTTTCTGTCTCCGTGGCGACTCACATCTATGAGCGGTTCGATGTCTTCATGTCCAACGATGTGTGTCAGACTAGATTTCTCTATGGGTTGGTCTGGCGGTAAAACACAACGGGAGTGTCAATGTTCGAGATGAAATTTCTTAAATATTTTGTTATGATTAGTGCTAGCTACACTAGTTGTATCATGTGGGTAAAGTGTATAACCTTTGCAGAGTGTTAAATTAATCTATTCGAATAGCCACGTTCGTGGTCATGGACATGCTCAGGGATTTCACACGAGGGGTAAATTTTCATAAAACACTTTGGGAAGGGAGCTGTGTGATCTAAATCATATGGCTGTGTGAATAACTTGTTTAGGCTATGTGTTTTTGTGAAATCAAACTATTAAAATTAATATTGTTTATTTGTTTTACTTCATGTTTCAATCTATTATTCATATTCAAATTGCAAATGTTGCATTTCTGCAAAAGAACCATAGAAGCCATCCCTTTGCATTCTGTGGTATGACTTGCGAGTACAGTTGTGTACTCATGCTCGCTAAATCAAATCAACAGAAGAGGAGGAGTTTTTATCTGCTTTCAAGGAGGAGTTCTACGAAGGTGGTTGATCGTTAGGGTCTTGATCCTAGTCGGTTGCCTGTGGCGAATTGATAGGATTTCGCTGAAGTTATCTGTTCTGCTGCTATTTAATTCTCTGTCAGCCCTACGTGGCTTAATAAGTATAAACTCGACCATAAGGTCAAAACCATTATTTGTTAATCAAATTACTCGTTTATGTTATTAATCGTCTTGTGTGGATCGATATTCATCTATGTTAACACTGTATGCACTAGCGTGATCCTGGACAAGTGCATTATACACAGAGGATCCAAAATTGTATTTTTGGGTCCCAACATTACACAATCTGGAATGAAAAAAAACTCAAAGTTGACGACGAACGAACGGCGAAAACGGATGCTGAAATTTTAGAGGCTGTTTTGAGGCCCTAAACGATATTTTTTGGTTTTTTTTTCACTTTTCAGGAGTTACAACTTTGGACATTGTGTAGAGGCTTTTTGTGAAGTGAATCTGAGATGGACTTTTCGTTAGCTTTCCAACGAGCCAAAGAACATCGCAATCCGAGTTCGTATGCAAAAGTTATGGTTGTTTTACCGGACAATGCACGATCTGAGGTGGAGGCCGGGGGCGACGAGGTTGGGGGAGTCCGGCGACGACGACGCTGAGGCGAGGTGGAGGCGGCTGGGGGCGACGAGGTCGTGGGAGGCTGGGGCGATGATGTCGGGGGAGCCCATGGGCTATGAGATCGGGGGAGGCTAGCGACGACGAGGTCGTGGCGAGGTGAAGGAGGCCACTGGCGCCGAGCTCGTGGGAGGCCAGGGCGCAAGGTCAGGGCAAGGCGGCGACACTTGGTTAGGTTGGAGAGAGGAGACACTACTATAAAAGGCTAATACTGGACGTCCCATCACAGACGGTTGACCAAAACCGTCTGTATTAAACACAATCACAGACGGTTTTGGTTAGCAACCATCTGTGTTACTTTCTGTGCTAAAAACTGTCTGTGAAGAGGTAATATCATAGATGGTTCATATTAAAAACCGTCTGTGATACTTCACAGACGGTTCTGAACAAGAGCCGTCTGTGATATTACTGAATATCACAGACGGTTCTTATTCAGAACCGTCTGTGAAGTATCACAAACGGTTTTTAATACAAACCGTCTGACTGGTTCATATTAAAAATCGTCTGTGATAATCTCATTTATTGTAGACCCGACCCTCACAGATTGATCTGTCTTAAATTCCAACTCTGTTCTAACTGCTGCTGCTGGAGGTGGGGCTTTGAGGCGATTTTCCCTCACAGATCGTTCTGTCTTAAATTCTTGCTCTGTTCTCGCTGCTGCTGCTGTTGAAGGTGGGGCTTTGAGGCGATTTGGTGAAAGCTGATCGCGCAGATTTGGTAATTTTTTTCTTCACTATCAATGGTTAGTACGTAATTAATTTGTTCCTTGCATTATATTCTAGATCTAGCTTGGGAAAGAGGGAATTGAAGATGGTTTAGGTCGGTAAAGAGAGAATTGAAGATGATTTAGATCTGGCTTTTTGTGTTGTTTTGCAAGTGTATGTTGCATGGCTTCTTGCCATCTGATGAACCACCTACCCCTAGGGTGCATTGGTGTTTTTTCAGTTCATTAGAAATACATATTTCAAATGACATATCAAAAGTTGCATCTATAGTATACTAATTAATTAATTCAATATTTAACACCAAATTGTTATTGTGACGTGTAGATGGACCAAAGCTGGATGTACGCTAGCAACCGTGTGAGTGAATAGTACATTAATGGTGTGTCTGCTTTTACAAAAGCTGTCGAGGAGGATATGTTGAATAAAGGGGTAGAATATATGTATTGTCCATGCATTGACTGCAAGAATCAAAAGATGTTTAAGAACCGAGCGCAGATCAAAGCACACTTGATTCAAAGGGGTTTCAAAAAGGGCTATAAACGTTGGACCAGTCACGGTGAAGAGCAGATTATACAGGAAGGTAGTCATAACGACATGGCCGACGAAGTCAACGATATGCCGCCGAATGATGTCGATTGTGGTTCCGATTCGGATAGGCTGCACGATAACAATCTAGATTAGATGCTTCGTGATGTAGAATAGAACTGTGATGAGAGGGAGTATATTACATTCCAGGGCTTGATAGAGGACTCGGAGAAACCTTTGTTCCTGGGCATGCTGGAATATACAAGGTTGTCACCCATGCTTGAACTGCTGAAATTGAAGGCAAGCAACGGTTGGTCCGACAAGAATTTCATGGCGCTGTTAGGTCTCCTAGCGGACATGCTTTCAGAGGAAAACAAGTTGCTCAAAACCACCTATAAAGCCAGGAAGGTTCTTTGTCCAATGAGAATGGAAGTAGAAAGATTACATGCATGTCCGAACGACTGTATCATCTACAGTAATGAGTATGCAAATAAGCATGTTCGGTGTGCTACGCATCCTGATATAAGCCTAAGAATCAATCAGATGACGACGAGAAAATTGAGGTGAAGAAAGGACCTCTTGCTAAGGTGTCGTGGTATCTTCCTATAATTCCCCGTTTGAAGTGGTTTTTAGCGAACCCAAAGGATAATTGCTGCATTGGCACTCAGAGGAGCGTTAGAATGACAGAAAGCTAAGACGCCTTGCTGATTCCGCCCAGTGGAGAAACATCGATAGGTGGTTTGTAGACTTCGGTGCGGAACCGAGAAATATAAGGTTTGGATTCAGTACAGATGGAACGAATCCTTTCGGTGACATCAGCAGCCAACATAGCACTTGGCCCGTGACTCTCTATATCTACAACCTTCCTCCTTGGTTGTGTATAAAGCGAAAGTATATTTTGTTGTCGATACTTATCCAATGGCCGATGCAACTTGGGAATGATATTGATGTGTACCTAGCACTATTGATGAAAGATCTAGAAATACTGTGTATTGAAGGGGTACAGGTATGGGATGCGTACAAACGAGAGAACTTCATTTTACGCTCTTTGTTGTTCTTCACCATAAATGATTATTCTGCCCTTACCAACCTGTCCAGCCAAAGTACAAAAGGGGCCAAAGCCTGTACTCACTGCTTAGATGATAGCGAGACTGTGTGGCTAAAGCATTCATGCAAAACCGTGTACATGCGTCACCGTAGGTTCCTTCGGAGGGCTCACCCATACCGCAGGATGAAAAAACAATTCGACGAAGAGAAGGAGGACAGTTCAGCTTCAAGGCATTTAAGCGAAAAAGAGGTATATGACATGGTTAAGGATTTAGATGTTGTGCTCAGAAAGGGACGTAAATCGAGGACCTGTGAGAAGAACATCTAGAAGAAGAGATTAATATTTTAGGACTTACCTTATTGGGAGCACCTAGAAGTTCGCCACTACATCGACGTCATGCATGTAGAGAAGAATGTGTGTGACAGCTTGGTTGGTCTCTTACTGAACATACGTGACAAAACAAAGGATGGTGTCAATGCACGGCTTGACTTGGTTGATATGAACATTAGACCTGAGTTAGCACCGACAAAGACCGATAAAGGACGAACGTACATCCCCCCTACTTGTTACACTTTGTCCAAGGCCGAGAGAACTGAACTGTACCAGTGCTTGCATGGTGTCAAAGTTCCGTCTGGTTACTCTGCCAACATGAAGAAACTTGTTTCGATGGAAGATTTGAAGTTAATTGGCATAAAGTCTCATGATTGTCATGTGCTAATGACAAATGCTTCCGGTTGCAATTAGAAGTATTTTGCCGATCAAGGTTCGAGAGACAATCATGAGGTTGTGTTATTTTTTTAACACAATTGCTCAGAAGGTTATCGATCCCGAAGGACTAGATGCTCTGCAGGACGAGGTGGTGATGACTCTGTGTGATCTTGAGATGTATTTTCCTTTGTCGTTTTTCAATATCATGGTCCATCTCATTTTTCACATTGTGAGGGAGATAAAGATGTGTGGGCCTGTGTTCCTACGTAGCTTGTACCCATTCGAGAGGTTCATGGGAATTCTCAAGCCCTATGTACGGAATCGATCTCGGCCGAAGGGCAACATGGTTAAAGGTTATGCAACTAAAGAGGTCGTTGAGTTATGCGTTGATTACATGGCTTAGGTCAAATCGATAGGTGTACCTTGATCTCGCCATGAGGGGAGGCTCGAGGGTATCGGGATCGTCGGAAGGAAAGCAATCACTCCAGATATGGATGCATATGCTCAAGCCCATTTCATGGTCTTGCAACATATGACTGAAATATCCGCGTATATCAACCAGCACAAGGACGTGTTTCGGCAACAGAATCTAGAGCGGCCGGATGTTTGGATCACGAGACAGCACAACAATCGGTTCAACCAATGGTTGAAGGAGCGACTCGCTAGGAGCTCGTCAATTGATATGCTGACATTGTTGGCAAAGGGGCCAATATTTACAGTTGTGACATGGCGAGGATACGACATAAATGGGTACATATTTTATACGTAGACTCAGGATATAAAGGGCACTAACCAGAATAGCGGTCTTCGCATAGATCCGTTCAGTACCGATGGGCTAAGGAGCTCCTACTGTGGGCTCATAGAGGAGATATGGGAGCTTGACTACATGCTTTTCAAGATCCCCCTGTTTCGGTGCCATTGGGTTCATCTCCGACAGGTGATGGTCGACAAGTACGGCGTCACTACCGTGGACCTCGAGCGTGTCGGATACAAAGACGAACCATTCGTAGTTGCTAACCAAGTTGTTCAAGTCTTCTATGTAACCGACTAGGCAAATAAAAAGCGTCACGTAGTTCTTCATGGAAAAAGGAGGATTGTCGGAGTTGAAAATGTAGTAGACGAGGAAGAATACAATCAATTTGACGAGTTGCCTCCTTTCGGAAACGACATAAGGGTCGAGGAAGAACAACATGACGAAACTAGCTACATACGCGTCGATCATCATGAAGGGCTAATTTATAAAGATTGAACAATGTGTGTATATGTGTTCTGAATGTTTAATTTTAGTTCATTTGAGTTAATTGATTTGTACTGTGAAATGGATGTGTTTTATTTCTGAAATGATTGTGACTTGGATGTATACATGTACTTGTTGTGTTTCTGCTTGTTTTAGAGGGCATGGCTAACATTTCCTGAGGTAAGCCAATAGACAGAACTAGATTTACCAATATAAAAGAATATCACAGTCGGTTTCATCTACAAACCGTCTGTCATAATATATTACAAACGGTTTCATCTACAAACCGTATGTGATACATAATCTAATCACAGACAGTTATTCATTGGAACCGTCTGTGATACACAATCTATCACAGACGGTTATGTATTGGAACCGTTTATGATATTATCAGCTGTGAGCACCCGGATTTATTAGGCTCATAATACTTAGTCATCCAATTGACCCTAGTATTATCAACCAAATAAACTCGGTCTCGAGAGATGTATACTTCCCGAATGCAAGACACATACCTCACAACAAAAGAATGCATCAATTCCATACAACACATAGTACATAAGCAACAAACCGAAGTTAACATTAATATGGAATAGATATTACAAAAGAGAGGCCCTTAGGCCAAATAACAATAATTACAAAAAGATAACAATGGAAGCAAAAAGTGCCATAAAGATGGCCAAAATAAGAGCCAACCAAAGGTGCCTTTAGCCCACAAGGCAATCGACAGGACCGCCAAGCTAGTCGCTCTCCCAACCATCAAGACAACAAGAAAAGTAAAGCCCTTTGGGCTCTACCTCCTCTGCAACAAAGTTGTTAAGCAAAGCAAATGAGTACAATAACTTGTTTATTGTACTGCAAGACCGACGTAAGATAACAGAACTATAATTTAGCTACATGCAAGCTTGATTTAAGTGGATGAGTGTAAGATCGAGGTGGCCGACTAGAGGGGGGGTGAATAGGCGTTTTAAATTCCTTTAGGCTCTAAAAACCGATTTCTAATGCGGAAGCTAATACAAATACGGTTTTGCACAATTAAAACCTAAATCAACTAGGTTCCCTAAATGCACCAACAATACAAGTCTATTAATAAGTATATCAATTAAGCATATGACTTGTAAGCTAATCAATTCTAGCAATGATGAATAGCACAACGAACAATTGCAATCATACACAATGAATAAGCAATTTAATACAAGGTATATAAATTGCACAATGTAAAGCAAGCATTCATACACAATGAATGTAAATGCAATAGTAAGGCACAAGGATGCAAACCACAATGGACACGGTTATGTTTTACCGTGGTGAATCGGAGACTTGCGGTCTCCCTAATCCACGTTGAGGGAAACCCAAACTAATTGGGCGGCTCCACAATTAAGCCTTCCTCCGAGGATCAAACACCTCGCTCCACTTGGGTTGCTCTTTCCTCCACTCCAGGAGATGGCGAGCACCACGCCACTCACAAACCGCCTGTGTCTTCTCACAATCTTCTTTGAGAAGCTCACCGGCAAGACGACGCCTCCACGCCGTCTAGGTGTCGGCAAACACCAAGAGTAACAAGACTCTAACTCTCACTTGAACCAATCAAGTGTCAAAGCTCTATGGATACGAAATCCACAACCTAAGGCAACACATGCACTTAGGGTTTGCTCTCTAACCTCACTAAGTGCAACACATGCACAAAAGAGTATGAGAGGCTTGCACTAGCTCAATAGAACTCAAAGGGGCACCAGCAACACTCCCTCACACGGCCAAGGTGGGTATTTATAGCCCACACACAAAAACTAGCCGTTGGGACAAAGTCTGCTGAAAAAGTTAGGAAATCGAACGACCGCCGTTATGGGGCGGTCGTCGCTTTTCCTCCAACGGCTATAAAACTAGCCGTTGGTCACCAAATCGAACGACCGCCAACTAAGGCCCGGTCGTACCGCAACAATCGGTACAACCGCACAAACACCTGCGGTCGTACCGCTCCACAAAGGAGCGCCAAATGCGGCTAAGTCCCACGAACACCTGTTCTGGAATTTTACAACCGCCACAGAGAAAACGGAACGACCGATGCGGTCGTATCGCACTAAGAAATCGGTCGAACCACGGTAGCGGTTGTACCGCCCAACACACGCGTCGGTACTACCGCTCCAAGGGTTTCTCAAAACGAAAGTCATGCTCAAATGCATCTTCTCTGGAAATATTGAACCGCCAACAATAATCGGAATGGCCGCCTACGGTCGTATCGCCAAGACACGCCGGTACTACCGCTCCACACCCAGAGCAACACATGCTCAAGAAAGGGTCGTCGTGCAGATAATCGCCCGATGATGACCGCATCCGGTCGGCCCGCGACATTACACGTCGGTTCATCCGATTTTCTGAGAAAATACAGATTGCATTCGCTTCAACTCAAATTGCAAAACACATTTGCCAATTTGATGCATAATGCAAACAAGGGTTCAAAGGTAAGATTCTCAACAAGTTGCAAAACACATTTGCACACTTTTAGAATCATACCACAAATTGCACCGCTTCAACTCAATTTGCAAAACACATTTGCGAAATTGACACGCGATGCAAACAAGGATTCATGTGAGATTCTCAACAAGTTGCAAAACACATTTGCAAACTTTTAGAATCACACTCAAGGAATAAGGTACATGGACTTACACCATTTGCAAAACACATTCGCAAACTCAAGTCACATGCTACAAGGATTATCCATGAGCCACAACTATTTGCAAAACGCATTCGCAAATATTGGCAACATGTTAAGGTGAGCTAGAGCAAACACAATGAGCTATCAACACATGACAAACTCAAGCTACTAGTCAAAGACCCCTCTTAATAGTACGGCAACCTATACTAGCAATCCGGTCATCCAACCAAACACCAAGACCGTAAAAGACTAGGAACACATCCTTAGCCCTAGCTAGTCATACCTTTGCCTTGCGCAAACACTTGAAGCTTGATGACGCACATCCTTGCTTCAACTCCGGGTTCTTGACTTGATATGCATCAACTCATGATGCATCCTTACTTGACCTTCATCAACACATGATGAAGCTTTACTGAGGATCTTGACTTGATGCTCATCAACACATGATGACATCTTCCATCCCGAGTCTTGATATGCATCAACACATGATGCACTCTTCACTTGACATCCATCAACTCATGATGGGTCTTCACTTGACTTGATGATCAACACATGATCATCTCTTCTTGACTTGATGACTATCAACACATGATGTCATCCCAAGTCATCAACCACCTGGAACATAACCTATTCATCCAACTCATGGAAAATGTTAGTTCCACAATATGATTATCATTAATTACCACAACATACCATTAACTCATAATGGCGGGACAAGATACCACAATCTTTCCTCATTGGTAATTGATGATAACCACTTCAATAGCAAATAATTGAATAGAGTTTGGTATGAGTATATAAGTACTACATAAGTTATATATACTCAACATGAGTGTATACTGAACTACACAAGTCGTATTAACTCAAGAATACATGAGCATATATGAACTACATAAGTCTCATATACTCATATGAATATATTAACTACACAAGTTAAACATATTCAAAGATATGTGAGTACACATGAACTACACAAGTTATGTTCTACTCACATATAAGTATATATAGACTACACAAGTCTTATACACTCTTATGAATAGATTAACTACATAAGTTAAACATATTCAAGAATATGTGAGCACACATAAACTACACAAGTTATGTTATACTCACATATAAGTATATATAGACTACACAAGTCATATATACACACTTGAATATACTAACTACATAAGTTATATATATTCAAGAATATGAGCATATATAAACTACACAAGTTATATATACTCACATGAATATATTAACTACACAAGTTAAATATATTCAAGGATATGAGTATATACGAACTACACAAGTTATATATATACTCATATGAATATATTAACTACACAAGTTAAATACATTCAAGAATATATGAACTACACAAGTCTCATATACTCATATGAATAAATTAACTATGCAAGTTAAATATATTCAAAGGACATGTTTCAAAGTAAAGATCCCAATTATATATGGACAAGGAAATATGGATCAATACTAATGAAACCACAAAACATATATTGAGCTCCCCCTAAATGTGTGCATACACAAATGTGTAATGGAAACATATGCACATATTCAAGTTAGACTTTTGGTGGAGTTCAACATATATTTTGGATCCGAGGAATGCAACAAGATATATGAATACAAAGTAGAATGCATACCTCTTTTGATCTTTATATCCAAACGAGACTAAACATGATATAACAAATAGAAATGTTAGTCTCACAAATAGATTCATCATTATGAATGCATACCTGTTTGGATTTTCCTTTTGTTTATCCAATGAATTGGATTTTTCATTAATCACATGCATGCCTTCATGATTATTACCTTTTATATCCAAATAAGACTACACAATATGTATATCAATGAAAGTGTTAGTCTCACAATTAGATTTGTCATTAATCACCAAAACCCCATTAACACATAATGGTAGGTCTAGATTCTTCAATCTCCCCCTTTTTGGTGATTGATGACAAATCCTTTATAAATGACAACATTTGGATATAAGTCAACATAGGATAATCAATTAGGCTGTTTGACTATATGCATGCATTGAAATGACAAGAGAATCTTGGTAAACTCCCACTTTTGGCACCACAAGATTCTCCCCCTTTTAGGCAACTCAAGAGATCAAGAGAATAACAAATAAAGCTCATACAAATTAACATCCAAATGTAGCTCATACAAATTCTCCCCCTTTTGGCATTAAGCACCAAAAACCGAAACAAATCTTAAGCAAAAGGAGAGTCTTTGCAAAACTTATGAGCTAGGAAATAAACCTCATTTTATTTTGAGCAAATAAGCATACTCCCCCTTTTGGCATAAAACAACAAAAATCCAAAGTAAAACAAAGCCATAAGGGAGTCTTTTTAAATTGGTTTTCCCATATAATAGATTGCCCATTTTAAAAATCAAAACATTTTTCAATAATACTTTTTCAAAACTTTTAGGAAAACTCCCCTTACACAAAGGTTCCTCTTGAAGATAGACATTCTTCTCCTTTGACACACAAAGGTTTTCTTCGTCCAATCCATATATTTGCTTTTGACCACAAAAGCTCCCTTTATCAATTATCTCCTCTTTGTCATCCTTTTGAAATATGTCCATCCAACACTTAAGATGACTTCTACTTCTTCCACTTGATCTTTGATTTTCATCCAAAAACTCTCTTTTGACATTAGGCACAAAAGCATTCTCCCCAATGTCTTTATGTGTATCCACTTGTAAAATAATCCTTGAACATCACTTGTAGATACCATGAGTCGACAATACCACTTGTTGGTAATACATGTAGATACCACTTGTAAATAATACTCGTAGATATCACTTGTAAATCCACATGTTGATACCACTTGAAGAAAACATCGTCGACAAGGCTTGAAAGCAAAAATGATACCAACTAACAATTAATTCCACTTGTAGATACTTGGTACCACTTGGAGAGATAAGACTTAGATAGATACCACTTGAAAAGATATATCATGAAATGAGCGTATCGAGAGATACCACATGAAAAAGATATATCATGAATTTTAGGTATCGGAGAGAGCTTGGTTTGAAAAGAATTGATTGGCAAGGATTGAAATAGATATCACTTGTAGGTGGGTATAAGAAGTATACCACTTGAAGGATATCACTAGAAAGAATACCACTTATAAAGACAAGATGATATCATTTGAAGAATACCACTTGTAAACATAAGTAATATGAATTCCATGCCTAGATCAAGATGATCAAAAGGTGCTACCACTTAAAGGAATACCACTTGAATGATAAACATATCACAAGGATCAAAATGGTATTTGGAGTCAACAAAGCATGAGTGGGTAGCTTGCAAGGATTGCAAGGATCAACACGACTTGAGAGGATAGCCAAAAGATTTAGATTTGAATCTATTCGATGTCAAGATGATTTTGAGAAGCTACTCTTGGAAAGGATACCACTTGAGTAATTGCACTTGCAATCAAGGACAATTAGTAGTGAGTAGCTTGCAAGGATAACAAGGATCAATCTTGACATGAGGGAGGCGATCAAAAGATTTAGAATTGAATAGAATTGAAATGGAATCAATTGATCGCAAAAACAACAAAATCGGTACAACCGCAGTTCAATTTCGGTCATACCGTTCTTGGTCGTATGCCGCAGTGCAAAAGGCGGTCGTATCAAAAATCGGTTGTACTGCCGCGAATAACTCCTATCGTTCGATTTTCCGGAGCTTCGAATAGATCAAGGAATAGGAAATTTTGCAAATGATCCTTTGTTTTAATATTCAAATAAATGTTACTTAGGATCCTTATGCATTAGATTGGAGATAGTAAACTTCAATGAATATAGTTTTTATGAATTAGTCTTTTGATTTTCGCAATAAAGCTCATTTTTGAGAAACTTCTCCAAAAGAACCAAATTTGAGCAAATGAAGAAATTAAGGCATCAAATTTCATGTATGAGTTATAAATACCATTATGGACCTTTTCATGTGAATAGTTTTGGTTCATATGGCAAAACTCACTTAAGTGCTAGAAAGTGACCACTTAGGTCAACCTTGAATTTTGGATGAGTTTCAAAGTCGAATAACTTTTGATAGGTTGGCCTTTTGGAAATATTTTGAATACCAAAATTGTTTAGAATAGCCAATTCTATCATTTTCATTTTGGGACAAAAGTCAAATTCCTTTTAGAATAGATTTTACACAAAAATCTAGTTTTGGTCAAAAACAAGATACTATGATCTACAATTTTGGCTAGAAACTCATTTTCATTTGAAATAGTTTTTTTTTGAATCAAAACCTTTGAAAAACATTTGGAAATCATTTGTATACATTTTGCAACTAGTTTTTCAAAGTATATACTAATAATTTCAAGAATTTTGACTTTTGGCTAAATGGCTTATTTTGAAAAACATTACTAGCACTTAATTAATTTGGGCACACTTTGGGATGTGATATACATGGTCATGATTTAGCACTCTCCTTAATGTGCCACTTCTTTCTTGCTCAAGAAATTAATAACAACAATTAGCACAAGAGCAAGAACAACCCTTTTTAAGATTTTACATGAATGCAACCTACACAAGGTATAAGGGCTAGATACTTCAATGTAAATACTTGTTACCGAGATAGCATTGGTTTATGATACGAATTTATCTTCCTCAAGCTTGGCTCCAATTTGTATATGGTGGAATCCACCTCTCCATGAGTGAGCCAAACCTCCAATACTTCTCCAAGTACCTATTAATCATTTAAGCATCTTTTGGTACCCACACTCGGTTGGGTCCTTGAATGTTAGTCACAATAGATTTGGGCACCCAAATGGCCATATCAATAGTTTTATGTGAGTTAACATTCCTAGCAAACACATTGCCATTTCTATCCTTCCTAAGCAAATAATGATCATTATAGATGATAGGCTTAGGAGTGATACCTTTGGGACATTCTTTACTAAAATGTCCTTTCTCCCGGCAATTGTAGCAAGTAGGGCTTTTGCTTCCCCTTGATGTCTTTTTATCTTGCTCAATTCGCTTGCCTCTTCTTTGAATGTCTTGACTTGACATCCTTTTGATTTGGACACACCGAGGCAATGTGACCATTCTTCTTGCATCCAAAGCACTTGATATTGTTGACTTGTTTTCTATCTTGCTTTGGAATGCTCTTCACCTTCTTCTTGGCGGTGAGACCAAGTCCTCCTTTGTCATTCTTCTTGTTAGGGCATACGGAGGCAATGTGACCCTTCTCATGACAATTAAGGCACTTAATATTCTTCATGTGTCTTGCATTGTGCCTCATTTTGCTATTTTCCTTTTTCTTCTTGGGAGTAAATCCAATGCCACTCTTATCTTGTAAGCATATTTGCTTGCTCAATATTTCATCGAGTAGCCTTCCTTTATAGCTTCTATCCAAGTCATTCTTCAAACTTGAGACTTGGGCCTTGAGCTTTTGTTTTCCTCTACAAGGTTAGTCTCAACAAGTATAGAGGAAATAGGTACATCTAATTTTGAGCAACAAGGCATATCAATTAAATCATCACAAGAAGTGGATACATTAATTTTAGATGAATTGCAAGGAGTAGGAGCAATACAAGGCAAATCATCTAATAGATCACATGTAATTCCTTTATCCACTTTAGAGTTAGTATAACTTTTAAGAAGGAGGGTTTCATGTTCATTTTTAAAACATCATAATTTTCTTGAAGCAAGTTAAATTCTTTCTTCAAAACTTTGAATTTTGAAACCTCCTTTCCCATAAAAACATTTTGTTCTTCTAGCATATCTATCAACTCATCATATGAAGGTTCATCATTATCATCATCATTATATACCTTCTTTTTACCTTTTGCCATAAAGCAATGAGGCGATGTAGATGGAGTTGATGTGTCATCATCGTCGGAGCTAGAAGTTGATGTGGAGGACTTGTGGACTCTTCATCGTCGGAGTTAGAGATTGAGCATTCTTCTCCGACGTCCACTTTTGTATGCAATCCTCATTAGTTGAAATGGACCGTTCATAATATTCTTGAAGATAAGTCCACATCTCATGAACGTTCTTGAGATCGCATATGGCATCAAACACACCTACACTCAAAGCACTAAATAAGGCGTTAATTGCTTGGCGTCGAGATGTAAGCATTTCTCTTCCTCTTTTGTTGGAGCAAATTGATCCAATGGAGGAGAAAAGCCAACATCTACAATCCGCCATATATTTAGGCCCATGGCCTTAAAATAACATGACATGCGAATTTTCCAATGAGCATAATTTGTGCCATCAAATTTAGGTGCTTCACCAAGGTGCACTAAATCTCTAGTCGCCATCCTTTACTCTCTAGACGGTTAAGTCTAATAAATGAGAGACCAAGCTCTGATACCACTTGTAAGATCGAGGTGGCCGACTAGAGGGGGGGTGAATAGGCGTTTTAAATTCCTTTAGGCTCTAAAAACCGATTTCTAATGCGGAAGCTAATACAAATACGGTTTTGCACAATTAAAACCTAAATCAACTAGGTTCCCCTAAGTGCACCAACAATACAAGTCTATTAATAAGTATATCAATTAAGCATATGACTTGTAAGCTAATCAATTCTAGCAATGATGAATAGCACAACGAACAATTGCAATCATACACAATGAATAAGCAATTTAATACAAGGTATATAAATTGCACAATGTAAAGCAAGCATTCATACACAATGAATGTAAATGCAATAGTAAGGCACAAGGATGCAAACCACAATGGACACGGTTATGTTTTTCTGGTGGTGAATCGAGACTTGCCGTCTCCCTAATCCACGTTGAGGAAACCCAAACTAATTGGGCGGCTCCACGAATTAAGCCTTCCTCGAGGATCAAACACCTCGCTCCACTTGGGTTGCTCTTTCCTCCACTCCGGAGATGGCGAGCACCACGCCACTCACAAACCGCCTGGGTCTTCTCACAATCTTCTTTGAGAAGCTCACGGCGCCACGACGCCTCCACGCCGTCTAGGTGTCGGCAAACACCAAGAGTAACAAGACTCTAACTCTCACTTGAACCAATCAAGTGTCAAAGCTCTATGGATCTGAAATCCACAACCTAAGGCAACACATGCACTTAGGGTTTGCTCTCTAACCTCACTAAGTGCAACACATGCACAAAAGAGTATGAGAGGCTTGCACTAGCTCAATAGAACTCAAAGGGGCACCAAAGAACACTCCCTCACACGGCCAAGGTGGGTATTTATAGCCCACACACAAAAACTAGCCGTTGGGACAAAGTCTGCTGAAAAAGTTAGGAAATCGGAACGACCGCCGTTATGGGGCCGGTCGTACCGCCCTTCCTCCAACGGCTATAAAACTAGCCGTTGGTCACCAAATCGGAACGACCGCCAACTAAGGCCCGGTCGTACCGCAACAATCGGTACAACCGCACAAACACCTGCGGTCGTACCGCTCCACAAAGGAGCGCCAAATGCGGCTAAGTCCCACGAACACCTGTTCTGGAATTTTACAACCGCCACGAGAAAGCGGAGCGACCGATGTGCGGTCGCATCGCACTCAAGAAATCGGTCGAACCCGTAGCGGTTGTACCGCCAACACACGCGTCGGTACTACCGCTCCAAGGGTTTCTCAAAACGAAAGTCATGCTCAAATGCATCTTCTCTGGAAATATTGAACCGCCAACAAATAATCGGAATGACCGGCCTACGGTCGTATACCGCAAGACACGCCGATTACCGCTCCACACCCGAGCAACACATGCTCGGCGAGTGCGGTCGCATTGCAGACAATCGCCGCCGTATGACCGCATCCGGTCGCATCGCACATTACACGTCGGTTCATCCGATTTTCTGAGAAAAACAGATTGCATTCGCTTCAACTCAAATTGCAAAACACATTTGCCAATTTGATGCATAATGCAAACAAGGGTTCAAAGGTAAGATTCTCAACAAGTTGCAAAACACATTTGCACACTTTTAGAATCATACCACAAATTGCACTCGCTTCAACTCAATTTGCAAAACACATTTGCGAAATTGACACGCGATGCAAACAAGGATTCATGTGAGATTCTCAACAAGTTGCAAAACACATTTGCAAACTTTTAGAATCACACTCAAGGAATAAGGTACATGGACTTACACCATTTGCAAAACACATTCGCAAACTCAAGTCACATGCTACAAGGATTATCCATGAGCCACAACTATTTGCAAAACGCATTCGCAAATATTGGCAACATGTTAAGGTGAGCTAGAGCAAACACAATGAGCTATCAACACATGACAAACTCAAGCTACTAGTCAAAGACCCTCTTAATAGTACGGCAACCTATACTAGCAATCCGGTCATCCAACCAAACACCAAGACCGGTAAAGACTAGGAACACATCCTTAGCCCTAGCTAGTCATACCTTTGCCTTGCGCAAACACTTGAAGCTTGATGGCGCACATCCTTGCTTCAACTCCGGGTTCTTGACTTGATATGCATCAACTCATGATGCATCTTACTTGACCTTCATCAACACATGATGAAGCTTTACTTCAGGATCTTGACTTGATGCTCATCAACACATGATGACATCTTCCATCCCGAGTCTTGATATGCATCAACACATGATGCACTCTTCACTTGACATCCATCAACTCATGATGGGTCTTCACTTGACTTGATGATCAACACATGATCATCTCTTCTTGACTTGATGACTATCAACACATGATGTCATCCCAAGTCATCAACCACTGGAACATAACCTATTCATCCAACTCATGGAAAATGTTAGTTCCACAATATGATTATCATTAATTACCACAACATACCATTAACTCATAATGGCGGGACAAGATACCACAATCTTTCCTCATTGGTAATTGATGATAACCACTTCAATAACAAATAATTGAATAGAGTTTGGTATGAGTATATAAGTACTACATAAGTTATATATACTCAACATGAGTGTATACTGAACTACACAAGTCGTATTAACTCAAGAATACATGAGCATATATGAACTACATAAGTCTCATATACTCATATGAATATATTAACTACACAAGTTAAACATATTCAAAGATATGTGAGTACACATGAACTACACAAGTTATGTTCTACTCACATATAAGTATATATAGACTACACAAGTCTTATACACTCTTATGAATAGATTAACTACATAAGTTAAACATATTCAAGAATATGTGAGCACACATAAACTACACAAGTTATGTTATACTCACATATAAGTATATATAGACTACACAAGTCATATATACACACTTGAATATACTAACTACATAAGTTATATATATTCAAGAATATGAGCATATATAAACTACACAAGTTATATATACTCACATGAATATATTAACTACACAAGTTAAATATATTCAAGGATATGAGTATATACGAACTACACAAGTTATATATATACTCATATGAATATATTAACTACACAAGTTAAATACATTCAAGAATATATGAACTACACAAGTCTCATATACTCATATGAATAAATTAACTATGCAAGTTAAATATATTCAAAGGACATGTTTCAAAGTAAAGATCCCAATTATATATGGACAAGGAAATATGGATCAATACTAATGAAACCACAAAACATATATTGAGCTCCCCCTAAATGTGTGCATACACAAATGTGTAATGGAAACATATGCACATATTCAAGTTAGACTTTTGGTGGAGTTCAACATATATTTTGGATCCGAGGAATGCAACAAGATATATGAATACAAAGTAGAATGCATACCTCTTTTGATCTTTATATCCAAACGAGACTAAACATGATATAACAAATAGAAATGTTAGTCTCACAAATAGATTCATCATTATGAATGCATACCTGTTTGGATTTTCCTTTTGTTTATCCAATGAATTGGATTTTTCATTAATCACATGCATGCCTTCATGATTATTACCTTTTATATCCAAATAAGACTACACAATATGTATATCAATGAAAGTGTTAGTCTCACAATTAGATTTGTTATTAATCACCAAAACCCCATTAACACATAATGGTAGGTCTAGATTCTTCAATGAGGCTTTGGACTCATTTTAGCATAAAGCAAGTTTCAGTTGCAATAACATAGTAGATTGAAAGCAATTTGACAAAGTATTTTTAATTGTTGAAATAACAACGCGATAATAACATAATAACAACAACAAGAACAATCCTGGAAGTGACTAACCCAAGTCACCACAACAATAGCATGAACATCCATTCATACCAACCCATCAAGTTTTAATTAAAAGTTTGAGACTAGTCTTGAACGACCTTACCAAGCATGTCCATAATCTAGGGCGAGGCTATTGAATAGTTTTATCCTGCAGGTGTACCACTGCATACCCACACGTTAGACCGCCTTTCCTTTACGCACACTTAGAAGGTGTCTTGCACAGCTAAGTCCTACGAGACCTTTCCAAAGGATGAATGCTAATTACGAGTCTGCACAACCCACGGGAGAAGGAGACATTAGGCGACCTACAGGAAGCTAATGCTCCTCCCACACTATACATATACATTTGTTTTTGAAAACACACCAACCGAGCTCGCTCATAATTAACACCTCCTAGAGTACTTAGTCAAGAGGGGTTCCATATGCCCTCGCGTGGTTAGTGCATAAAAGCGCTTGGCTTAGTGACCCAAGTACTCGGTCCTTAGGGACCCGGGCATACCACCACATTCCAAAAACCGCACCATCCATCCAATATGCCCAAGTCTAAATCAATCTTTTATTTTCAGCTTTTGATTTTACAAATTAATCAAAGCACAAGTGCTGGACATATAGGAGTAATAATCATTTTTGAGTGATCAAGATCATCGACTAAGTCGATGATCGCCCAATACTACCGATAGCTAAGCATGTCTAGCAAGAGGAAGCGCAACTACTAAGTGATAAGAGCTCATCCAACGAGCTCAAACCACAGCGAATAACCTAGGCTCATTGGTAGTAGAGGATAAAGAATTCCTCTGATTATGCGACTATAGGATTACTAACGACATTTAACACAAAGTAGCATGCATACATAGAAGTAAAACAAAGTATTAAGCTCTAAAGTAATGGGACATGATGGGAAATGGTCAAACTGCTTGCCTTGTTGCTGTTGCTCAAATTGTGGCAGAGGGTCGCTCTCGGGATCACCACAAATGTCGAAACCTAACGGAAAAGCGATAAAGAACCGATAAGAACGATGAAAGGCAACAAAGACAGCACAGAAAACGAACTCCAAATACCCTGAATTTTCTACAGCAGCAAGGGATGATTTTTAGGAAATTTTGCAACAAGAACCAATGGATTTGGATTCTCAATGCAAAAGATATGAGCAAAACAATTCTGCTCACCCTAAAATTACCAAACCGCACTATTCACTAATTTAATTATGAGGCAACATTTTCTAGAAAAGTGGTGAGGCTGAGATTTTTATTGTAAAACCAGCACCTCATGAGATGAATAACACAATTGAGTTCATCTCATTTGGAGCTATTATGCACTTTATATAATTTTTCAAAAATAAGAACTTGAACAAAATTATAATGCACAAGTCCTCATTTCTATAACAGCAACATGCTCGAACTAATTCTCACAGTGAGTTCATTATTAGAGGAAGCTAACAAAATTGGGTTTACTCACAAATAACCTACAGAGCATTAGTTATGGGTTTTACAAGTTAAACATAAATTTTGAGTGTATATTCAAAGGAGTTTTAAAACCTAGTGGCTAAGCGTGCTCTGGAGCTGAACTCAACTTACAATCATTTTTGGATTAAAGTTAAGTTCAAGACAGAGCTAACACAATTTGAATGACCTCAAAAGGATTTAAAACGAAGAAGATATGAAATTCTAAAGTCTATACCTTATTTCAGTCTATAACTAAGACTTCCTTTGGAATTTCTAAAACTCACAAGGGTATGGGAGGGCGTGAGCCACAGATCTCGAGATCCAACAGCTCAAGACCTCCCAGAGAACATCACACGCAAGACGTGAAGTCCAGAGGTCTGGACCTCTTAGCAACTCACATGCGCGAGGTGAGGGGAGGTCGTGGCCGTAGATGGGAGATCCAGCGGACCACAACACGAAAGGAGGTCCAAGCGGACCAGATCTAAAGGGAGGTCCTCAGCGGTGAGATGACCTCGAGGAGGTCCTAGCGATAGATCTAAACATCACAGACCTCCGGGGAGGTGCAGGACGTCTGATGCGCAAGGGAGGTCTTGGGCGCTCCAGATTTCCTTGGAGGAGGTGCGGGCGTCCCGAGCTCACAACCACGTGCTTGCGCACGCGCGTGCTTGGACAAGAGGTTAATCTTGGCAGGACACAAGGAGGTCCGCTGGAGGTCTTAATGCGCACAATAAATGGTGGATTTAAGAACATCAAGACCCAACCAATTATTGCAAGATTGAGCAATTGATGACCGCATTAAACACGGCAAATCTCTGTCCTAAAAGCGACAACGGTCTGCTGCGTGCTGACAAAGACCGAGCTCAAAGATTTGGTCATCGCCGGCGATGTAGACCTCGCCGGCGAGAACCAAGGACATCCCGTGTGCGCAATAGTGTTGCGCACACCATGGACTCATTCTCGGCGGCGACGACGGTTTTAATCGCCGCGCGAGCCGAGAGGACAAACACAACCCGACGGCCAAAATACGAAAATGCAAAATGGAGCTCGCGCGACAATCAGCGTGTGCCAAAACTTAAGCTCCGCAACATGCATTCAGCGGTGTCGACATCTAAAGGACTAACGGGAGGTGTACCGGAGGTCCTAAGGTGCCGGGAGGTCGTGGAGGTGATGGCCGGAGTTGGGAAGGCGGTGAAGCTTCACGACCCAAGGCACCGGCTCAAGCTCGACTTTGTCCACCTCTGAAAAATGCCCAAACAATTCAAGTTAGGGTTAACTTCCAAGAGGTTTTCGAGGAGCAAAAGTGAGCAAGGTTTGAAGGAGGAGCCACTGGAACCCTTGTCTCACCGAGGAGCTCAAGGACATCAACAATGGCGGCCAAGATGGGAGGTGAGTTTGGGGATGAGGAGCTCGACCACGCACAAGTGCAAGGTGAGGTCAATTGTGTGCAAAGGAAGCCAAGGGAGGATTCTGGGGTGACTTATAGGCGAGGTGAAGGTTATGAGTGGGGCTAAGCTCCATGGTGAGCTTAGCCCACGGGTTGGTCCATGGGGTGGACAAGACATAAAGGTTGACAAGGTGTGATCTTTGGTGACCAATGAGGCGGAAAGTCGACTGCATTAAATGCGGTCGACAAAGAGTATTATAATGTACCCCAAGGTCGGACACGCATTAATGCATGCTTTCGAGCTTCGCATGCGCAGAGGAAGGAGAAGAACAGGGAGGTCTTGGTGACCGTTGGATAAGACACAGGAGAGGTCCTAACCATCGGATCAATTTTTGAACCGTTATGTTTTAAGTGGTGGGAGGAGGTCCCACCACACGATCAAGGGTGGGAGGTCGTGGCCCTCCGATTTCTTAATCGAGAAAACGACGTGAGGAAAAGGGACGGAGGTCCAAAGCATTGGATCTCCATCCAGCAGTGCGGACCTCGGTGAGGACTTAACGCACGCGATCAAAAAGACATGAGGGAGGTCATGGCCTTTGGATTTAAATCCAAGGGCACACAATGACCGGGAGGTGCGATATGATGCTTAGCGAGCAAGGGAGGTCGGGACCTTTAGATTTAGATCTAAGGGCTACGATCAAAAGAGGTGGAGGTCTGAGCTTGCATAACGCACAAGGGAGGTCATGGCCTTTAGATTTAGATCTAAGGGCTACGACCTCACCAAGGCGGGAGGACCTTGCCGTGATGTTTTTCAGAGGAGGTCGTGGCCTTTGGATCTGAATCCAACGACTACGACCTCAACAAGCTAAAAGGGAGGTCTGTTAGTTAGATTGAGAGGAGGAGGTCGTGACCATGGATTTTTGATCCAATGGCTGTAACCTCATCAAGGTGGGATGTAGACTTTGAGGTTTGACACACGGGGAGGTCATGACCGTGGATCTTTGATCCAGCGGTGTGACCTCATGTAGGTGGGATGTTTGCTTAGCTTAACGGTGAGGGAGGTCGAGGCCGTGGATCTTGAATCAAGGGCCAAGACCTCAACAAGGTGGAAGGTGGTTTTGAGGTTTGATAGCCGGGGAGGTCGGGCGGTTGGATGTTAATCCAAGGGCTATGACCGGGACAAGGTTGGGAGGTCCTTGCGGTGTTGACTGAGAGGAGGTCGTGGCGGTTGGATGTAGATCCAACACTACGACTGATCAAATGGGGATGAGGTCCGCCGAGGTGCGGACATGGTTGGCTGGACCGGCTTGAACATGGCTAGCCCAAGGAGCGAGTGTAGGCTTTTAAATTTAGTTTCTAACAATTTGAGACTTAACAGAATTGTTTGGGATAGCATTTCAACTCCAAAATTCATGAAATTTTTACAGGAGCTTGCTGACAAAGAGCTTAACCGTGCATAAAATTTTCAGAGGTTATTATGCACTGCATTTTTCTCAGGAATTTCATGAAGGTTGTTTAAAGGATTGTTTTGCCTCCAAAATTATCAACAAGTGTCATAACTCATGATATTTTTCAGAGGGTCCCACATCAGTTTTTGGACCAAGGAAAATATTTCCAATTGATTGGCACAAGATTTAAGATGGATGGAATATGAATTTGACTTTTGGTCAACAAGAGCTTTGTGTTTTGGATTACACAACTCTTGGACAAGAATCACATGAGATTTTAGGGTTTTTCAAGATGTGAGAAAAAGTTTTAATTTCTACACATATAATTATGCTTGAATAACCCTAATTATACATTTGGGATGTTACAAAATCTCCCCCTTACAAAAATCTCGTCCGAGATTTGGCTCACTCGGTAAAGAAAGATGGATAGTCCGCACGTAGACGATCTAGGGAGAGTTCACTCTATGTTTTGTGGTTTCATTAGTATTGATCCATATTCCTTTATCCTTAAATATTAAGGATCTTTACTTTGAAACATATCTTTGAATATATTTAACTTGTATAGTTAATATATTCATATGAGTATATGAAACTTGTGTAGTTCATACATCCTTGAATATATTTAGCTTGTGTAGTTAATATATTCATGTGAGTATATATAACTTGTGTAGTTCATATATGCTCATATCCTTGAATATATATAACTTGTGTAGTTAGTATATTCTTGTGAATATATGAGACTTGTGTAGCTCATATATCCTTGAGTATATATATAACTTGTGTAGTTATATATATTCATAAAGTATATAAGACTTGTGTAGTTGATATATACTCATTGTCTATCTACATTCAATTATTTGTTATTGAAGTGATTATCATCAATTACCAAAAAGGGAAAGATTGTGGTATCTTGTCCCACCATTATGAGTTAATGGTACGATGTGGTAATTAATGATAATCATATTGTGGAACTAACATTTTCCATGAGTTGGATAAGCAGGTTAGGTTCCACGATAATGAAAACTTGGGATGACATCAAGTCAAGAAGAGTTCCATCATGTGTTGATGGAAGTCAAGTGAAGGAAATCATCGTGTGTCGATGATGTTCAAGAAGAGGAGATGATCATGAGTTGATCATCAAGTCAAAAGAAGACCCATCATGTGTTGATAGGAGTCAAGTAAAGGATGCATCATGAGTTGATGCATATCAAATCAATGACCCGGACTTGAAGCGAAGATGTGCGTCATCAAGCTTTAAGTGGTTGCGCAAGGCAAAGGTATGACTAGCTAGGGCTAAGGATTTGTTCCTAGTCTTTTACCAGTCTTGGTGTTTGGTTGGAAGACCGGATTGCTAGTATATGTTACTGTACTATTAAGAGGGGTCTTTTACTAGTAGCTTGAGTTAGTCATGTATTGATAGTTTAGTGTGTTTGCTCTAGCTCACCTTAGCATATTGCCAATATTTGCGAATGTGTTTTGCGAATAGTTGAGGCTCATGCATAATCCTTGTAGCATGTGACTTTCGTTTGCGAATGTGTTTTGCAAATTGTTTAAGTCCGTGTACCTTATTCCTTGTGGCATTGATTCTAAAAGTCGGCAAATATGTTTTGCAACTTGTTGAGAATCTTGCTTTTAACCTTGTGTGTATCTTGCATCAAATCAGCAAAATGTGTTTTTGCAAATTGAGTTGATGCAAAGATCAGAATGTATTTTCAGCTTTGTTGGCTGCTAGCGGTCTGACCGGCCGCATGTCACCGCAAAGGTTGTGCGGTCGTACCGCGCTAGTTTTCAGTACAACCGTTGTGCGGTTGTTCCGATTTTTCCGTGGCGATTTGTTTTTTCCAGAAGAGATGTTTTTGGTCATTAGCCTTTTCCGTGGAGCTTTTCTGGAGCGGTCAGACCAGCGTCTATTGGGCGGTCTGACCGGTGGGCGGTTTGACCGGCCATTAGTTGGCGGTCAGACCGGCATTGAGCTCAACGACTAGTTTTATAGCCGTTGGAGCACAGGGCGGTCGAGCCAAGCCATTAGTTGGCGGTCGACCGATTTAAGTCAGATTCTCTGGAATCTTCCCCAACGGCTAGTTTTTGAGTGTGGGCTATAAATACCCATCTTGACTGGTTGTGGGAAGGTTGCTGGTGCCATTATACAATCCCTTGAGCTAAGAGCAAGCCCTCTACTCTCATTTGTGTATGTGTTGCACTTGGTGAGCTTTGAGAGGCAAACCCTAAGTGCATGTGTTGCCTTAGGTAGTGGATTGAGCATCCACTTGGGCTTAGACACTTGATTAGTTCAAGTGAGAGTTCTAGACTTGTTACTCTTGGTGTTTGCCAACACCTAGACAGCGTGGAGGCGTCATGCGTCGGTGATCTTCTTAAAAAAGCTTATGAGAAGACCCGAGCGGTTTGTGAGTGGTGTGGTGCTCGCCATCTCCGGAGTGGAGGAAAGAGCAACTCTAGTGGAGCGAGGTGTTGATTCGGTTTGGAACCGGTCCAAGTGATTGGACTTACCTCGGAGGGTTTGGCTTAATTCGTGGAGCCGGTCCAATTGATTTTGGGCTTACCTCAATGTGGATTAGGGGAGACCGGCAAGTCTCCGATCACCACGGAAAAACATCGTTGTGTCATTGTGGTTTGATTGCTTGTGCTTTACATTGTGCAATTTACATTACTTGTATTTAAATTGCTTACTTGCATGTGTTTGATTGCTATCATTTATATAGTCTCATATTGTTGGTGCACTTAATAAAGGCTAGTTGATTTAGGCTTTATTTGTGCAAAACCGAATTGATTTACAATTCCGCATAAAACTTGGTTTTAGCCAAAGAAGTTTTTAAAACCGCCTATTCACCCCCCTCTAGTCGGCCTCCTCGATCTTATACCCGCCACCTCCTCCCTAAGCACGAGCACGCGTTGTCTCCTCCTCTCCCGAGCCCGCCGCCTCCTCCCCGAGCCCGCGGCGCCTCCTCCTCCCCCAAGCCCGGTGCACCTCCCCTTCGACGATGCCTTGCTGCTTCGGTACTGCTCCCTGCTCGTCCTTCTCCTTGACGCCCAAAGGTAACCGATGCCGAGTTGCCGACCCCGACGCACATTTCCCTCACTCTTTCTATCAATAATCTATCATGCTGGCATGGTCCTCATGGACTCATGATAATTCTTGCCAGTATCTGGTTCAAACACTTTCGAGAGTATGAGGTGTTGTACTTGTTTTAGGAATTTGTATTTGCTCTAGTCGATGATTCATATGGTATTTATTTTGATACTGCTACGTACTGGACTATATTGCAATGTTGTGTGGTGGGCTTGAGATGAATGCTCTGTGATGATAATAGTCTTGTGCTGAAATTGTTTTGATAATCGGGTTTGAACTTGAGCTCTAATTGGAATGCTTACTCTAGCACTAAGAGCAATATAAAAATGTTAAATCTTAGCTTTATGCTGATTTCATTTGTTCACATGATATTTGTGTTTAGCATCTTATTCCTTTTAAATGACTTGGAGGATTTACATGTTTATATGTCAATTATGTCATTGTATTGGTCCTAATTTCTTCCCTATATATCCCATTTATTTATTAATTGGTGTGTATACCCATACACATAGAGATCGAATCTTATGATAATATGTTCATGCGTGTCAGAACTTCTATTTCTTGTGAAGATGTCTTCAACTCATTCTTTGTCATCCTCGCCTCATGTGTCTGATGCGCCGTCCTCTAGAATATCCAAGCGCGGTAGAGGAATATCGAAAAGGCCTAGGGGCCGATTTACCATCACGGAGGTCGATGAGTCTGGGATCCCTATCAATCCTCGTCAAGTAGCGTCCGCAATCCGGAGAACGGTCAGAATAGTTGCACGGGAACGGGTCAACATCACCTACGATTCGTGGAAGGAATTGACCAAAGCTCAGAAAGATGAGCTGCTGACGGATATTTTCGAATCGTTTGAGATCCCAGAACAACACCGGGATTCCGTGCGACGACACACGTCGCTACAGTCGTGCAAAGCGTGAAGAACTTCAAGAGCACGCTTGTCAAGAACTATGTGGAGAAGGATCTAAGGCCCTTCCACAAGTATTCGTTCTTGGAATTGTACTGGGAAGACTTTCTGGCGAAGAAGACGACAGATGATTTTAGGAGTGAAAGTGTGGCGCACAGGGCCCTCCAGGAAAAAAACACGCGCCCCCACATGCCTATCACTGCTGGGTATGCGGGTAAACTCCCACAATGGAAGGATCAGGACCAGCAAGCAAACCTTTCGAATACCTCCTCACCATTTGCCAAGATCCCTGATGAGCGCGCCCGACAGTGGCTAAGAGCAAGGTTAGTTGCCGTGTCTTCGAGGACCATCTCCTTTCCAAACCCCGGAGATGAGGAAGTGTCCCAGCGCTTGGTAAGATATCGAACTACCAAGTTTGTAATTACTCCATAACTTTATAGGAAGTGAAATGACATGTCGAGCTATTGTAGGAATGCTGATTGCACAATCTTCCCAGGGCTCATTCCAGGCAGTCAGGGAGAGAGATATGCTCTCCGAAGCCTTGGGAAACAAGGAGCATCCGGATCGTATGAGAGGCCTTAGTGTTTATGTTCTATGAAAATATAGATTCGCACAGGACTCCAGTAGGAAGAGAGCCAAAGCCGAGCGTGATACAAAGCTACGAGAGGAGATTCGTGAATCCCTCAGAGATGAGATCACTGAATCCATCAGAGATGAGATCGATGATCGTGACAGAGCTGAGACGCGACAGCTGATGGAGAGCCTTGAGGAAAAGCTTAGGGAAAATCAGTTGCAAGCCCCTGCCCCTACTGTGCTAGCTAGCCCCCCAAACTTCCGAGTAGCTGTGCGTCCAACACTAACCCCACCCCAAAAGGCAACGACAGATTTCCTGTCGATGGCATGATGGTAATAATTATTATCTCTGGAATGCTCGATCCATTGATAAGCCTATTGGAGTAGCTAATTTTGTATCGTTATGTAGGTGGTGACGAAGTGCAAGCTCCAAGTGAGATATGCCTCTGTTGCCCTAGATGCTGCTTGGGGCTAGGTGTATCCATCCGGTGTCGGGGCTTTAGTGCACAGTGTAAATCTAACGCCAGGTTTCACAAAAGTGAATGTGGACGATGTTTATGACAATTTCGCGGTCGTCCCGCTGTAGATTCCCCCAGACGACGAGGTCATGACTCTAGGGCAATCCATTGGAATATTCATCCAGTGGTCAAAGAGGGACATCTACCTAGAGCTACCTGCTTCGATGTCAACTTCACGGGAATGTCCTGCAATGGTGTCAAGTCCACGGGAGCTACCTACACTGAAGCGGCAAGGGTCCAGTGCATCATATGCATCTGCACCTCGTGCTCGGCCGACTCTCGTGAAGTTCACCTCTAAAACGCGAGGCAGCAAGGGCAAATTGAAGACGGTCGACTCCTATTTTGATATTGCCTTCTTCTCATTGGCCCGAAAATTTGTGCTAGGCGAGCCGTTGGTCAAGAATGTAGAGCGCCACCCTACCATAGGAATGGCTTGCACGAGATTGCATACATGGTACATGGAATAGGCCAACAAGACAGATGAACAACGGCGCTCGGGTGTCACCGTCAAGTTCAAGAAGGATCATCTTAAACACGATCATCAAGACTGTGTCTTCACGATGACCTTCGAAGACTTGTTCTTTCTCTTCAACCTTGGTGCCCTCGACGTCTCACTCATGTGATGCTGGACACTGTAAGTGTGTATAATCACAGTCAATGTTCGTGTAATACCGATAAATATTATATATAACTCCTTGCTTTTGTATATATATGTATATAGATACATGATTTCTGAAGCCAAAGTAAGGAATTCACCGATAGCTTTCCTCGACCCACACTTGGTCTCCTGGCAAACCATCATGGAGAATGCAAAATTCGTCGAGGATTACATGACGGAGTCATTGCTGGCTCACCGTGACAAAGAATTCATACTTTTGCCCTACAACTAGGGGTAAGTGTTGCACTAGTGGCTATACTTGTTGATTTGTACTTTTAAGCAACACGAATTTAGGTTTAATGACCATGGTGACATACCTGTGTAGGTTCCACTGGATTCTAATTGTAATTATACCAAAACGGAACAAGGTAATACACCTAGATTCCCTAAAGAGGGCCACACATGACTTTACAATTGTCCGATAATTAATCGATGGGTAAACACATTTCCTCCATAGATAACCCTATTGCATAGTCTTTCCTTCCTTTGCAATGGCTAAGGCTAAGTTCTTTGAATCACGTAGGTCGTTCAAGACGTACTTTGCAAAATGAGGGATATGCAAGGGAGGGACCTTGAGACACGATCTAAAATTCCCGGTATTCGCTAGTACACATTAATCCTATATAACACTTCGTAGTAATGCCCCTTGAACTAACCAATTCTATTTTTATAGTGCCACCAGCAGCCGCCGGCCTGCAACCTCTATGGATACTATGTTTGCCACAACATGGAACTACTCGTCAGTTCCGTGATAACCAATGATCCTCAGGTTTGTCAATCTTGTAATAATTATTTCATACTTACCAATTTATATAAGCACGAATTTAAACTTCCTAGCGACAGGTTGCGAGCATCACTACAACTGTGTTGGAACAGGGCCAGCTCATAAATATCTAAGGACAGTTTGCGTCATTCTTGAACCGTGAGGTCATAAATCCATATAGGACATTCTACAATGTAAATTGAACTTGATTGGTATAAGATTGAACTTAATGGTACATGTGTGTAAATGTACATGAATGGTTAATTTTAGTTAATTGATTTGTGAATTGGATGTGCTTGTTTCTGAAATGAATGTGAATTGGATGTGATTGTTTCTGAAATGAATGTGAATTGGATGTATACATTTGCTTGTTGTGTTTCAGTTTGTTTCAGAGGGCATGGCTAGCATTTTCTGAGGCTAAGCAATAAACGGAATTAGATTTAGCAATACAAAATAATACAACAGACGGTTTGTAGATGAAACCGTCTGTGATACTTGATGTATCACAGACGGTTTCATCTACAAACCTTCTGTGATAGTCGACTATCACAGACGGTTTTGAGTTAATAACTATCTGTGATAGTATGCATCACAGATGGTTCGAAAACCGTCTGTGATGACCTCATATCATTACTGACCCATAAACTCAGACGACTCATGAAACCATCTGTGATGACGTTTTTGAACCGTCTGTGAAGACCTTTTCTGTAGTAGTGAGAGATGGCGGAGGAGGAGATGGAGGTGTATGGTGGATAAGGGTGGAATTTAATATAAAGCGAGTTTCGGCAGCTCACCCATTTAGTACAAATTTTCGTTTCCCCATCCAACAAAAGTATCAGAGACGGTTTTGTCTGCAAAACCGTCTATGATATGATCATAATCACAGATGGTTTGTGATAAAAACCATCTATGATGATTCATAGACGGTTTTAAATACAAACCGTCTATGATATTCGAAGATATCACAGACCGTTTGTATTTAAAACTATTTGTGATGATTCATAGACGGTTATTAACAAGAACCGTATGTGATAATTATGTATCACAGAGGGTTCTAGCCATCGCTACATATCATAGACAGTTCTTATTAAATACCGTCTGTAATAATTACAACACAGACAGTTCCACAGGAACCGTCTATGATGAGGTGTCCAGTATAGTCTGTTTTGTAATAGTGTATCAACATCATGATGAGGTCATCACACGTGTCAGCATACTTAGCCAACAAGTATAATGATGTCATCGCACGTGCCAGCAAACCAGATAATGTCATCACACGCGTCAGCATACTTAGCCAAGAAGTATACGATGTCATCGATTCTGTTAGCAAATATTTGATGTCATCGCTTAGGCCGTCATCTTTCTTGGACATAAAGTATTGAGCTGTAAAGTTGAACTTTACAACTTGAATTGAGTTATAACTCTAGTTGCAAACAACATACCATGTGGACATCCCTAGAACACACACATTATCCCCCTTCCCCAAATACTACTCCAATTATCCCCCTTCCCCAAATACTACTCCAACACCAACTAGGCCAATCACCAGAACTAGAACTAGAACTAGAACTGTAGCGCTGGCTTAGAAGGGCTATATAGGGAGGGGTACACCCTCTCATGTAAATTAGAGTTGAAATTTTCAAAAATAAAATTCTTATTCTCGGGTTTGTGTGAGATAAAATTCCACCCCCCCTAGAATTGAGAATTATCTGAGAGTTCTTGTCTCCGTCGTTCTTGTGGTTGCCTCGATAATTGCTAGAACACGTTTACTCCATGCGAGTGAGTAGACAAAGGATCAAAGCATGTGGTTGGGTGAATCGAGTACCGCAGGTAGCCGTAATAGAGACGGTGGTTGGCGGTGTCATTCATCAGGTTGCACGGGTCCAGTTATCTCAAATCATATGTCGTGAAGATCGGGCAACAACCCCACCCTGTATCAATTGGTATCAGAGCTCAAGGTTGACACGGTAGGATTTTACCTATAGCTACTATATTTGTTGTTTTCATTCCTATAAAAAAAAGGCATAAAAAATATATTGTTCTTTGCGGTAGTTTCAATTAAAAATTTTGGTGAGTTTTGCTAGGCTTTGATCCATTAGAGCCTTGCTTACTTACTAATCCAAAATCTTTATTTGTGTTGCTTTTGATTGAGCCAATTCGTCAAGGTTTCCAATCTATTCTACCTGGTCTGACCGCAAAACCATTGTCGATCCTACCGTAGGTACTTTTCCATAATTGAGTTACTTGAACTTCATTTGTATCTTTTGTGAGCCACATCTATCCTTTCGCGTACACCTTGATCCTAATTAAAGACTAGCTTTTGAGTATTGCTAGGGCTTTACACACTTGTTATCATTCTTGATATTTGAAACTGAAATTATTGGATAATCTATGAGCTCTTGACATAGGTGTTGACCTTGGTGCAAAAGAAAAAGAAAAAAAAAGAAAAGCTAAGAGAAAACAATACAAAAAAAAGAAGAAAGAAAGAAAGAAAAGAAAGAAGTGTTGTGGTCAATACTTTTATCAAGCAAACATTCCATTCCAAAGTTCGGAATAGTGTGTGATTCCAATGTGCAAATCTGTAGCCCGTTTACACCAATTGCAATCAAGCTCGCGTCTTTCTATCACTTGTGCAACATGAGCTATTTTGTTCTTCACCTATACCTTGTGTTATAGCTCATTCTTTGGTTGCATTATGTTCTATTATCACTGTGCATGAGTCGTTATAATCTTCACTTATATCTTGAGGTCGGCAACTAGGCATTGATTTTTCTACTTTGGATTAGTACTTATCATTACAATACCTAGAATTTTAATTGCATAGGATTATACTAACCATCCAAGCTCCACAACATAGCCACGGTAATTTACAATACTTGGATCTTGATTCACTTAGCTCCGGCTGGTACGAGAACGGTATTGATAAGTTTGGCTAGAAGGCTAGAACAGAAAGGCCAGAACAGACAAGCACTCGTACGCATACCGCCGATCCGCATGCAATTCTCTAGATCCATATAAATCCATTCCATGCGTTTCTTAGCTGCACTGCATTGCTCAAGCTAATTTTAAATCCATGCTCATTAAGTTGGTGTGTTTACGTGTGTTTGTTTGTGTCCATCAATCGATCCGTGGCGCGGAAATCTTGGTTTGGCATGTAGCGATGCTTAAACTGAGGTCCGATTTTTGGTCTTCAATTGGTGGGCTGACGGACTAGTTAGTGACCGATTAAAAAAACCTGCGGATAGCCTCCGTTATTGACTTGTTAGTATTTTAGATGCCTCCCATGTCCCATCTCATGCATGACGACGAGATCGCGGCATGCATGCATGCACATGATCGATCCATGCATAGGTAATTTCCTTCTTTGGATTTACTATACAGCACTCGCCGTCCCCCGTCCGCCGGCCGGTGCCGGTGCCGCGCGCCGCCGCCTCGCCCCGTGAGAAGCAGCCTGAAGCAGACGGCATGCCAGCCAGCCAGCCAGCTGCCCCCATTTGTTTTCTCGGCAGACGGCAGGACTCGCGAAAAGCAGCCTGAAGCAGGCACAGCCAGCGCACGGCCCAGTTTGCCTATCGACGAGCGGCTCGTCGGAGTTGCATCACGTTGCATTACACGTACCAGTTTAAGAACATGTTACTACATGCTGATGCTATCATCATGGTTGATACCAACAAGGCACACATGACCATTTAACACTTACCACCAACGTACCGTAGCTGCTCTCGACTTCTGCCCCCATCAGAGCCCCGCAATTTCGGAGTGAATTGCAGAGTATAGTTGGTTATCTTACTGCCCCCACGCCCAAAAGCAACAGCAATTGCCAACATGCAGCTCTCATCCTCGTGCGCAGCTGACACCTCGTCTATGGGCACGGCTAAGACGGAACGTGGCAGCGGGATTTTTTTTTTCTCACCCAATCTACCATAGAAAAGGACAATCTCTGTCCTTAAGAGTCTCTGATGACGGCGACCACCTTTGCACGGACACCGACCTTGTTAGAACCGTTCGTGATGCTAAGTGCCCATAGACGAGGTGTACGAGTAAACTCCGTATCTGATTGGCCGGTAGTGCCATGTGATCATGCCCCTGTTCACTTCCTCTTCCTCTGAAGAATCTTTGAGATATATATATATATATCCAAGTAGAGGCTAGCTGAGCTCCATATCGAGTTCAAGGGCTCGATATGGACCTGAGTGTGAGATGCGCCTGAAAGTTAGCTTCAAGATGTCAGAATATGGCTAACTGGCAAAACTGAACATTTGAAATTGCAGCTACTATGTTATATTGGAAGTACTACAGTAAAAAATTCAAACAACTTTCAGCAACAATAACAGGAAGGCCAACTGCTAAACTAACTAAAATAAACCTTGATGCCTGACCTAAGTTGACCAAGGCTCAAAGCATACATTAGAAACAAAATCAGACACTTTGAGCCAACAACCAGCTAAGCTAATTCAGCCATTTTGATTTCATCCTGTGGATCTTTCAAAACCTTAGCTACGAGACTGCAGCCGTAAATACTAGTCTCGAAAAGTCCTCTTCGATGATTCCAGTTGTGTACTGTGAGACAAACCAGTTGAAATCAGCAATAAGCACCTACGTGATTTGTCCCCTAGTAGTCAGGAATCACAAAAGCTGGTTTCTAGAGCAACACTACTGAATTGGGACTCCTCCGCTGGGTGTCGCGGGATTGGGAACATCACGAGCCTTGCGCTTCCCTACTAGGGCTAGGGCTACCTCTAGCTCCAGTACTCATTTTGAGCTATTAGATCTAGATTCAAAGGATCTTAACCCTCCTCGGTCCCACAAACCATATATATTCCCCACCATCCCCTCCCCTCCCCCAAACCCAGTTGTCACCCCCACCTCACCACCGTCGTTGTCGCACTGTAACAGCCCAAAAAATTATTTTCAAGTTAAGCATGCATTAAAATGTTTTGTCTTGCATTTTGGTGTCTTTTGCATTTTGGAAATACTTAAAATACTTTTCTCCTTAAAAACAGTGGCAAAAGGAATTTTCAAGAACATCTGAGAGTTGATAAAATAATGGTGTTATTTTTTGTTAAATACTAGTTGTGGTCTGGAGACTCTCCAAAACTTTTCAAAAAAAAATGGAGTTTGTTTGCTAGGTTCAAAAAATTCCTCAAACCTCTCGGCCATCTTTTTACATTCAAAACAAATTTTCCCTTTTTCCTGCCGTCACTTGGGCCGAATATGGCCTTAACCCACCTTCTTTCACACGTGCTCGATGCCACCTCGCCCCGCCTCCTTCGCTCGCTGATAGCCCGAGCCCAGGCCCGCCTATAGGTGTCTTCTTCCACCTCCCGCTCGCGTAGAACGACACCGTGGGCGCACACGCGCCGCTGCCATGTCAACCGGCGCCCTCGTCCCACCACGCCATAGACTGGTGGTCCCAGGGACACGATCCACCTCAGTGCCTCCATCGCCCTTGGGAGCTCATGAACGCGTGGTAGGAACCGAGCTCTGTTGCCGCCGTTGACGCCCACGTTGCGACCGCCTCGCACCTGTTCATCGCCTTCTCGCCCAAGCCAAGCCCCACGCCCCCGTCAACGTGCACCGTGTGCCCTGTTGCGTCAAGGCAGGGAGGCATCATGTCCTTTTGTCGCCTCTTGCTTGTCCGCATGGCGGAGAGCACGCACGGCACGATATCTCGCCGTGACCACCCCTTTTCTCTATTGATCTCTCACGCGATCTCTTGGGTACAAAATCCGCCCATCTGCACCTTATCCATTCCCAGCTCACCACTCGCCTTCCTCTCCAAGAACCAAAGGCCCTTATCCTTTGGCTTGCCGGGAATGCAAAGTGTTCGATTGGACGCCGGCGAGCACAACACCGTGCCCACAGTCACTCTAGTGAGTTCCCTTCCTCAGCATGCTCGTCACTCTTTGTCTACTGCCTCACTGACTTCATTCCCGTGTTCAATGCCGTAGTTGGAAACGTGTGAAGTCGGCCTGTCGTCGGCTTCTTCACTTCCATGGGACGAGCCCGTTCCAGGTCACCGTGTGATCCTAGTTCCGGTGAGTTTTTCTCTTCTTCTTTCGAGTCACTTTGCGTTCGACTATCCATTTGTGCAAACCCCTCAACTCACTATTTCCACCGATACTCGCTGTTCGATGAGCCCCAAGCTTGATCGTGGTCTTTTTCATCATCCCTGCATCCTTCTCAATCTCTTTGTGTGCTTCGTTGCACTTCTTTCCCTCCAAGGATCTCCGCCGTCGTGAAGCCTATCTCCGCCACACTTCCCACTATCACCCGGTCGCCACCGTCACCCTCCGTCCTCGCCAACCGCAAGGGTAGGTCCCTAGAGACCCCAGGATGCTTCTACGCAATTCTTTTCCCCCAATGGTTACTTCTCTCGTGCCAACACCGTTTTACTTCTCTCGTCACATCCTTTCTTCTTCGGCAACGCAATTTTGGCCACCTAGTGCTGCGCCACCGCTTGCCATGGTCTCATCGTCGACCCACCTTTCGTTTTCCCAGTTTCCACCACCGTTGTCAACGCCGCTCGCCGCCAGCGAGCACCGCTTGAGCCCGCCACCGCTCTGCTATGTTTTTGCTCTCTACTCTCTCTTCTTCTCTCTCTGCCAGGTAGTACCCACCTGTTAGGGCACTGAGAGTTGTTTTCAAAAATCAGGTTAGGAGTTAATTATGTGTTATATGTTAATGGGTGTATGTCATGTGGGGCCAGTTGCAAGTTTTTGGGAAAAAGCCGGTGTGTGTAACACATGTATGGCCCACCTGTAAAAAGGATTTTGGAACTTTGTTAGCCATTGAAAAAATCTGACGTGTGGGGCCCACAGTCAACAGTCAAACCCTATTTCCTTTTCAGGATTTTTCAAACCGAGACAACTTCGAATGCTTATAACTTTTGCATTTGAACTCCAAATTGAGTTAAACTTGTTTATATTTTTTTTTCTAAAATCATGAAATTGCATAATATTAAATAATATTTGAATTTGGCCTCTGTTTTTTTTTCTTTTGGTTCTTATTTGTGCTATTTGGTGTTATGCGTGTAGCTACCGATATACTGGAAAACTTCGTTGATGAACCAGAGCAAGACCAACAGTTCAACGATCAAGGAAAGATATTGTGAGAGCCGTTGGGCTATTTAACCTGTAATACTTAACCTTTCCATTGGTCTTATCATTACAAATCAAATTTTTCCGCTCTCGGTATATATGTACTTTCCAGAACCACAGTACACATACACCTCACAAAAATTAAGCAGCAACTCTATACAAAAGTTATTACATTACCGAAGTTTCATAATTTACAACATATCCAAACATACATTAAGATTCCTTACAAAAGAGTCAAGTCTGCAGTGGAAACACTTTGCCATAAGATGGCTAAAAGCAAAAGCTAACCAGTTTGCCCTTACCCACAAGACAACCGACCGGAAACGCCCAAGCTAGTCATCGACAGTGAAGTCATCCTTACAATTGTTAACCCCTTGGGGGTCAACCTCCTCTGCAGTAAATAGACAATGCAGTTGAGTACAAAAACGTACTCATAAGACTTACGATTAACAAACCTATATATAGCTACAAGCAGGCTTAAATCAATGGACATGGATATATGTTTCCTTTTCAGCATAAAGCAATATTTTATTTGCAATAGTGTAATAGATTGAAGGCAATTTGTCAAAACAGTTTTTAATTGATCAAATAACAGTGAGACAATGATTATAGAAATAATCAACATCCTAGAGGTGACTTCCCCAAAGCCATCACAATAGCACAAATTACCCTTTTGTACCACTCATACTTAAGTTTTATCAAAATGTTATAATCTAACTCTTGAAAGACCTCCCCAAGCGTGTCCATAACCAAGAACATGGCTATTCGAATATATTAGACCCGCAGGGGTGTACAACTTTACCCACATGTCAGACCGCCTTTTCGCCAAGCTATAGAGCACACTTCCTTAGGTATGCCGGCAAGGCTAAGTCCTACGAAACGTTTTCTAATATTATGTATTAACTACAAGTCGCCCATATGGATAGACACCCATACGTTGTGTCGGAGTCATTGTAAAGCCGAAAGTCAACTACCCTATGGGGTAAATCCTCGGACAACTACAATGCCCCTCGGTGTGGAGAACCTAGACAGGATTCCACTCCCGTACACCCAACATACATAGACACATTTCTTCTTTTTAACACAACACACGCACCCACCTCCTGCGACTTGGAGCTAACACACGCCAAAGTACTAAGTCAAGAGGGGACCCATATGACCCTGATGTGGATGCACGCAATAATGCTTGGTTTAGTGGGACAAGATGTTCGGTCCTTATTGACTCGGGCACCAAGCACACACCCAATAGCACACCATCTGACCAATACGCCCAAGTCTAAAATATTTTATTTTCAGTTTTAGTTTTTCCAAATACATTATATCCATGAGTACCCTGACTCAAGTATTTAAAGTGATGTTGTAATGATCATCGCCAAGGCGATGACCCCCGGACTACCGTTCTAAGCATTGCTAAGCGACAACAACTCGCATACGAATTATAAAGTGACTAGAGCCCATCCAGCGAGCTCTAAATCACAACGGGTATAAATCTAGGCTCAGTAGTAAAGGATGTATGTTTACCTAAAGTTCATTTAACTAATCAGGTAAACTATCGCAAACTGAGAAATAACTTGTCAACATAGCATGCATGCATACAGTTGAAACATTTGAAATATTAGCATGCGCAAATAATAGGATCAACGTGCATCAAAGGATGGATTGCTTGCCTTACTGGAGATATTGCACTTGCTACTGAGGATCACTCTCGTATTCAAAAGTATTATCGAAACCTATCGAAAGAATCGAGAAGAATCAATAAGAACGAATAACATTGAATAAACCAAATATTCAAATTCATCAAAGAAGCATAAAACTCGTACAGCAGGTAGAGTATGATTTTATAAAAATTTAGAAACAAAAATCATTTTATTTGGAGTTAAGAAGAATTTTCTAGGAATTTTCCAAGTTAAAAGGATTTTTAGTGTAACAAATAATCCTAATTGGAAATTAATTCTAACACCAACATTTTCGGTGGTAGTGACAAGTTTAAAACCTATTCCAAGTTAAAGTACAAAAAGAATGAAAACCAACAAAATTAGTTTCACTCAATTTGGAGTTAAAATGAAAAAGATATGAATTTTCTAAGTTATTTGAATTAAGAGTGCAAAAACAATTTAATTCAGAAATTCCTAAAAGAAGTAAATACTTTTAACACGTGCAGTCCGCTAGCCCACAAGACTGACCAGTGGAGCCTGGAGCGCAGCTGACCAGGTCAACATTGACCTAGCCACTACCAACTGCGACGTCGAAGGCGCATTCACGAGAATATGTCTTCGGTTTTCGAAAGCGTACTTTGATCTAAGCAGTTAGTGAAATGCGCTTCCCTTATTTAGAAAATGTACTTCAAGACTTGCGAAAAACCTAACTGGCTGTGAGGGCCCATGCGTCAGTGTCTTAAGAGGGAAAATCAGAGATTTAAATGACCCCAGTTTCTGTTCATGGGGCTCGCTTGCCATAGAGACCGAGTGTCATTAACTCCATGTTTAGACAAAGATTTAATCAATGATTAGCAATTAAACTGGGATTTGGTTCTAAATGCCTAGCTATAGTGCTGTCCGGTTCCGACCGCGCAGAGGAGCTCCCGCCCTTCTCCAGCTAATTACCGTCGGTTCCGGCCATGGCAGCGCATGTGGGTGACCAAAACGGAATCCTGGTGACTAGGCGCACCTAGTGATGGACGGGACATCACCGGCGGTGGACCACAGCGGTGGCGCAGCGAGGAGAGGCGGAGGAGAGCTCCGGCCAACATGCAAAAACGGGGAGCAATGGATTTTCAAGCAATTAAGCGTGCGCACGAGAGACAAAGAGGTGCTAGGAGCTCACCCAGATGACGCGGCGAGGAGGATCTCGCCGGAGAAGGGCTGATGATGATGGACCGATTCGGCGACAGTGGTTTCACCATGGAGGCGTCACCCTGAGGAAAATGAGGGGAAAAGGGAGGTCAGGGTAGCATAAGTGAGGTCCCTAGATGGTGTTGGAGGGAGCAATTGGGAAAAGAAGCTTCCCACCAGAGATGGGGAAGATGAACACCGTTTTTTGGCCGAGGAAGAGGGAAACCGAAATTTGATGAAATATGTGCACGAAAAACAAAATTGAGTTAGGGGTTTTGAAGATGGTGCCCTGGAGCAAAAATTGACGCAAGGACCGAAGATTAGGAAACCCTGTGGCACCAGCGGCGATGAGGCGGCCAGAGAATGGAGCCCACTCAATCCTTCATGTTTGCCCTCGGAGAATAGAGGGAAATGGTGAGGCTGGAGAATGGCGGGGCGAAGACGCATCCAAGGAGATCCTAGTCGGCTTTATATAGCCGTCGGGGTGGAGGAAAATGCGAGGAGGGCTCGGCATGGGCGCTGAAGGTGACGCTCGGCATGGCATTGATGGTGGATGGAGGACATGACCAGGAGGTTAATGCGTGTGGGCGATGTGGCCGAGAGGCGAGGCAAAACCAAGGGCGCAACAGAGACCGAGGTGGTTTGCGCGCGGCGCGCTCGGAGGAGCTGCCACGGCCCGGCGAGGTGGTGCACGAGCGCGAGCCATGCAAAGAAGAAAGGCTGCGGTCGGGCCCCACTTGCTAACGACACAAGAGACAGAGGCTGGGTCGATTTAAGTTAGGTGGTTCGATTGAGCCGAGTTGGTTCGGGCTCAGTCGGACCAGAGAAACAGTGAAATTAGATTTTTGATAAAAATGCTAAGAGAAGAAAGGAATTTTTTGATAGGGTTTCTAATCTCCACAATTTTTGAAATTTTTATGGGAGGTTTAGGACACTAGGAACAACATTTTATAAATTTTCTGGAGATTTGCATGCACTGCATTTTCCTCTAAAAAAATCACAAGGTCTTGTCCTAGGGTTTTGACCAAGGAACTAATAGGTTTGACTAGCTATTTTAAAATAGCAAGAAAAATCTAAAAATTATAAAAATTTTCAGATGAGTCACTAGGATGATCTAGAAGCTAGGAAAAATAATTTTAGAGGATGATCACAAGATTTGCTTAGAAGTTTTCAATGATTATTCTTCTAATCAATGAAGCATTAGGTCTTTGAAATTGAGAAATCCTTTGAAGGAATTTCCAAAAAATTCAAATGACAACATGAGGCATCAAAAGTTTTAAATTATCCTCATTTTTATACATTTGAAACACAAACCATGTTCGGGATGTTACAAATATTTTACTGTTATGTATGTTGTTTTGAAATTATTATGCATGTGCGTAATTTCGTTAAAAATTGCTTTTGGTAAGGTCGATAGTTATAACCCGATTGTTGCATTGATCCTACCTTAGAAAATTGATACCCTTGCTGTTGTCCCCTTGGAATTACTATCCACTGTTGGTATATCGTGAAATCTATAGATTACACGAAGTAGTTGATGCTTAGTCATGCCTAATCGATACTAGTCGTGCTAGGTTGGTAAAGATTCGTCAAGATGTTCAAATGTTGGGAAATACTTGAAAAAGGTCCAGTGTTATTTTGATTAGTAAATAAAATTGAAAACTTGATTTAAACTTGGGCGGGTATATGTAGGGACAAGTGCAGTTGCACTAGATGTCGGTAGTCTCGCTCGGGTCACCAAGGACCTAATCTATGGTGTAGTTAGATCCAAGATATATGTACAAACCACATGTGCCTTATACAAGGAGGCCCTAGCATAATAAGTCATTGGGTTCTAGCAATTAAACTATGAGCAGTAGTCGAAAGGAGGACCCTTAGGCTATGTGCGTACATGGCACTTGCGCCCATGTTTGAAGGGGCGTTGCGAGGATGTAAGGCTTACCGATACAACGTTTGGGCTCTTAGGATGATGGAGAGCTCACCATATCTTAAGAGGGGATCGACATGCGGTTTGTTGTTAGGGTTGGCAATGTAAAAGCTCTGTTATAGACTCTCAATACAGGTATCAGATGGTATTGCGTGGCTTGGTTGACATGATGGGATGTTTATGTCGTGTGGGTCCAGTTGTACAACCTCTGTAGAGTGTAAATCTATTCGGATAGTCGTGTCCCCAATCACGCACGACTTAGTGAATCCTCCACCTTAATAGCTTTATGTTTTGTAAGATGGTTTGGGTAACATAAGGATGGGGAATCCTTGAGTAGCTTGTTCGGCAAAAGGACTTTGTCGTTGTGTTGAGATCGTGGCAGCATGCCACTAGTGTAACATCCCAATTTTCAGGTCTTTTTTGAAAATTTCAAAATAAATGGAACCAGTTGAAATTTTCTTGAATTAATTAAAGCTTAATTTAAAATTTCAGAAATTAAAACAATTTAATATGATTAAATCAAACTTAAATTAAATTCAAAACTGGTTTATTTGATTTTCTAGATTTTCTTGGATTTTCTTCAAGTTCTTTTGCTATTTCTTGGAGTTCAATTTAATTTATTTATTTTCTATTTCCCCAAAAAATCTTTTCTTTGTTGAAAATTTAATTTAAATTAATTATTTTAAAAGAGTTGGATTTATTTTAGAGTTTACGCAATTATTTAAATCCAAGTTCGAAATTAGAATCAAAATTCCAATTCTCAATTCAAATCTTTATTCCAAAATCTATTCTTTTTGTGGCCAATTTTGAATTCAAATTTTCATTTTGAATTCATATCAAATTCAAATCTCAGCCGAATTTCAAATCCAAATTTCTATTGGAATTTTCTTCGAAATGCGCATCTCAGAATCGCATTTCAATTTTTATTCTTGGCCGAAAATCGTTTTCTTTTTCTTCTTTCTTTTTCCCTTTTTCCTCTTTCCTCTTCTTTCTTTCTTTTCTCTTTCTTCTGTCTTTCTCTTGGCTGTGCCTCTGTTCATCTTCTCCACCGAGCCGCTGCGCCATGCGCCTCCCTGACCATGTTGCCCCTTGCCGCCCTTTCCACCTCTAGCAAACGACGCCACCGACATCGCCGGTCACCACCGCCACCACACCGCCCCTCCCCTACGCCCCAAGCCGCCAGCCCGAGCCCACTGCCATCATGGCCGCCACCACCTCCATCTCCCTTTTCTTCGCACTCGAGTCATCAAATTAAATTCTGTTAGAAGCGTAACGACCCCACTAACCTCACCAACGTTGTCATACCATCGATTGCACGTTTCATCCCACAATTGCATTAAATTTTACGTTTCTCCGTCGTTCCTCATTTCCAAATGAAAATTGTCTCATTTTTCCCGCGACATTCCTCGTTGACTCAAGCATCGCATTCACTTTATAAAAGGAGCACCGCATGTTCCCATCTCCCCTCTTCGATTCACCCCAAGCCCCATCGCCTAACTCCCCACTGTTTGCCCGGAACGCCCGATGCCATCCACCTTCTTCCCAAAGTCCGACAATGACGCAATTGAATTGATCTCTCTCTCTCTGGTGATCCTCTGACCAAACCAACAATGTCACATCGTGTTTCTGGTACCACTCTTCCAATCCCCAACCTCAATTCTAAAATTCCATCGTCGTGGAGAGCTCCCACCGCCACCACCGTTTTCCTCGTTGTCGGCACCGTGGCACCGCCACTCCAGTCATCCTCGGGCCTCCCCGACCCCGCCTGCACCTTCCCCATACCCGGGGGCAGCCCGTGCTATCACTGTTTTCCTCAGGGCGCCGCTACCCCACTGCCTTCGCCACGAGCCTCGTGCGCCACTGCCGCCTCGGGATGACACCGTCCTCATCGTCACCACCTGTGGCATCACCACCCAGTGGAGTTCCATTTTGCCTATTGGCCAGCCGCCTGCCTTGCTGGCGCCGCTATCCTCCCCATGCGCCAGTGCTCTGCTCTGTTCTTCCTCTGCATGTGCTCTGCTTCTTCTTCTCTTTTCTTCTTGAAGTCACTTACAAGTGTGGCCCACTAGTCATTGACTTCCTCTATCACTTCATTGGTTCTCTGTTATCTCACTTGCATGTGGGCCATTGATGGCATACACCAAAGTTCTTTGCTTTGTAAAAATATCATAATAATATTTTCAGAAATAGTCCATTTTCAGATTTTCATCATTTCATGTGAAAATCAAATATGGATGTTCGTTCTCCTTCATATGAACTCCGATTCCATCGATTCTTGATCCTAAATTCATCTAATTTCAATATCTTCCTTCCAGTACTAATTTTATAATTTTATAATTTTTTTGGATTTTATTTGGATTTATTGTGTTTATTTATCTCGTTTTACGCGTATAGATTCCGGCGTTTCTGAAGCTTTCATGGACCAGTCTACCGAAGCAACCCCAACATTCGATGAAGGCAAGTCATAGACCATTGATCATGTTGGACCCATTTTTGTAAAATTATATTGTTTTATATCAAAATGCATTGCTAATTTTATATCAACTGTTTTCGGAAGTAGCTAAATACTTATTCGACAGTATGAAACCTTGATAATTTGTGAATGCCATGTTTCCTTTGAAAACCTAGAAATGGATAATTTTAGTTGGACATATTTTATTACCAACACAGGAAAGCGTAAATATGCTTAGTTGTGCTTTAGTTGTACGATGGGTTCCTTCACCATGATTAATCATGAAAATTTGACTTAATGAAATATAGAATTGTGGTGTGGCCATTGTTACTAAAATTTATTGTGTCATTGCAAGGGTTGTCGTTTGGTCAAGTTGAATAAAAATGACTTCATACCCAAACGAATGATCGTGCAGTAAAGGAGATGATTCTGGATGCGGTTTGCCTCACCTGAATAGTCACTAAGGACTTAACTTTGTGCGCCATTGATCTGGGCCATACCGTACAACCACATGTTCAGGATGGGGTGGACCTAGCCAATTAATTAGCAATGTTATGATTTGGTTCTGTTTGGGTTGATGATTTGGCGCAAGAGGGGGCCGGATGTAGGCGAAACCTTAGCGAGCAAAATAGGGTCAAAACAGAGTTTTATAAAGGTCTTGTGATAATCACTTAGTCACACACCTACGGAAGTGTGTGAAGCGGACATTATAAGTTGATTATTTCTTGTTGGTCAAGCTGTACAACCTCTGCAGAGTGTTAAAAACTATTCGAATAGTCGTGTCCCTGGTTATGGACAATGCTTGGTGATTTCACACGAGGGGTAGATTTTTCATAAAATGTTCGAAGGGTGGTTTGGTTGGGAAGTGAATGGGTAGTTCACTAGTTGTTGGTTGGGAAGTGAACGGGTAGTTCACTGGTCGTTTCAAAGAAATCGTCTATTTATTTATTATTCTTTTCATTTACACATTTCAATGTATTTATTGTAATTTTCTGTCAATACTGCTTTCTACAAAATAATCATATAGCTATTCCTTGTTTAAGCCCTGCATGAATACTATTTGCATATATTTCCCTACAACTTGTTGAGTACTTTATGTACTCATGGCTTTATGCTATTGTTAATTAGTTGTTGAGGAAGAATATGGGAATCCAAAGTCTTACAAGGAGGGAGTATGTTGAAGACTGTGCGAACTAGGATGCGTTCTCTACTCGATTGCCTGTGGGTATGTCGGATGGTCACCACAAGTTATCTTCTTCCACTGCAAGTTTATTATTATGTCGTTAAGCCCTACATGGCAATAATTGTAAAACCTTGACCATAAGATCAGTTGTTACTATTTAATAATATTTAGCTTATTCTTAGCTATTTCATTGTATGGATATGATTTCATCAATGTTGACAGTGTGAACTAGCTACTGATCTTAGGACTAGTTCAGAATACACAGAGGGTCCGGATTTACAGATTCGGGTCCCGACAACTGGTTTATTTATGCTACTTATGACTTTACTATTTATTCTTTATCAATGTCACATGATTTTACAACTTCTGGTTGCAATCTATTACTTAATATTGCAAATAAAAGCTTGCCTTATGCAAAATGATAAAATTAGGAAAGATAGTCACCTCTCTTGACATAGCCTTGCATACTATATAACCTTTGCTATAAAGTCTTGCGGAGTATAATTTTGTACTCACAATTGCTTGTTGAACATATTCAAAGGATGTGAACGAAGACCTGCCAGTTGGATACTTTTACACTTCATGTTTCGGCGATGATGACGTTGAATTATAAGGGTTTAGCTTCAGTCAGTTGCCTGTGGTTGGGCTAAGGCACGCTAGCTAGTTTTGATGCCTCTTTATCTTTATTTCCGTTGCAAACTTTGTCATGTGACTATTTGGCTGGTCAACCCTTCGGTTTTAAGACTAGTCGTGTATGGCTTAATTTTGGTTGTTTAATTATATCGTAATACTCTATCATTTTTATTCGTGTACGTATGTGATATACGTGCTAGCCACTGATCATGGGACTAGCATGGTAAACACATAGGATTAGGGGATTAATCTCCTGGGGTTCGACACGCACTCCTACCACCACGCCATCGTCGTCCACGGCACTGGCACTGCCTGTTGGTGAACCGCCACCGCCGTTCCCGCCTCCTCGATGCCGCCTTCTTCCTCTTCTCCGGCGAACCACCCCTGCGCCGCCCTCCTTCCTTGTCTCCAGCGGCTACCACGGGCCAACAACAAAGAACACAGCGGAAGATGAAGTGCAAGTAGGAGAACCCAGCTAATCTGCCACAAGCAATCAACTTGGGTAGCGGCCTAGTCATCGAGATCTCCAACAATTGCACAGTCTTTCTCCTCTGAACAATATTTTATTAAGCAAGAGTGAGCACAAATAACCGTGCCCCGCAAGTTACACCCAATAACAGAATTATAATGCATGCAGGGACATAACAAAGGAAGGCTTATAGAGTTGATCTTGCATAAAGCAATGTTTCTTTCCAAATACTTGTACTAAGTTCAAAGCAGTTATTCTATAACTAAAATTCATTTTCTAATACTCAAGTTTTATAGTCAGATAACATTCACATAAGAGTGGTGAAGGATACCCTCCTATCACAAGGCTACCTGCCCAAATTCCCGATTGGATAAGAAATCCAAAACTGTTTGATAAAGTATTTTAAAATCAAAACCAAAATCTAACTTGAGTAGCTTTGCTAGCATGTACATGACCGTGAATACGGCTATTCGAATAGTTTTACACTCTACAGAGGTTGTACAGCCTTACCCACATAACACGACTTCTCTAATTTGTTGGCATCTGTCGATATCACCGTTCACTACCTTAGGTAAGCGGTCTAGAGCACGTGACAAGGCCTTTACAAAGCGTTATCCCACCGTAGTCCCGCCTCGCTAAGATTTCGCTTCCTTTGGATAGAAACCTGCCAGATTTAAGCCCCCTCTTGCGCCATGTGGGAATACTTAAAAGTAGGGCGTAAAAGACACCCACGCAGCCAAGTGGCACGACCACGATGAAATATTGCAAATTAGTTAGTCAGGTCCTGCCCACTCAGGACATGTGGTAGTACGATGGGGCTTAGCAAGACGCGGCTCGAAGACTGATCCTTAACTGACTTGGGTGACTTCCAATAGAATCCTGGGCCTCGATCATAGAAATGAATCGATCCCGTGCATAAACATGCACCCATCCAAACATCCATTTCGCCCAAGTCTAAAATAATTTTCATTTTTTTTGCTTTTCAAAATCATTTGCAACTTCCATGACAAACCAATGTCAGGGATACCAGTTTCAGACAACATTTGATCATTTGGCTGTAAATTTCCCAAATCAAGATTTTTGGTCTAAGATTTGACTAAGCATAATTTTCCAACATGTTCTAGTCATACTAACATATTAACCAGAGTTTTATCTAGGGTGACGAGGTTTGAGGGATTCAATGTCTAAGAATTGTCAAGTAGAGACCAGTATTTCAACCATCCAACAATCCAAAAGTCACAACCAGGTCTACGACTAGATCCACGACCAGATCCACGACCGGATCCACGAGTAGATCCCACGACCAGATTCCACAACTGGATCCATGACCAGATTCCATGACTAGATCTACGACCAGATCCACGACTAGATCTACAACCAGATCCATGACTTGATCTACGATCAGATCCACGACCAGATCCACTTCTAAAATCCGATATCGACCATCTGATCTCCATAGTGGTCCATTCTACTAATCCAGCAAAATGTAATTGTATAATCCAACCAGGATATATTTCTAAAATCCCACCAAGATTTAAGCCCAAAATCCAATATCAATCAAACGGGTATTGCTATAATCCAACGATAAGGTATTCCTATGATCAAACAACCAACAGTAATGTATTCTTACAATCCAATCCTTTCAATTTCTAACCCTAAATATATCACATTCGGAAAGATTCTCCATACTGTCTATCTTGACAATAAATGGTCATACAATGGAATTGGGAATAACTATAAAGCTTAAAACAGGAATTTAAATTACTTAAATTTAAATTAGCATGCAATAATAATGTAAAACAGAGTTTAAATAATTTAAAATACTGGGATTCAAATATGATCAAAGGATGTAACTTGCCTTGCTCATTTAGTTGTTGTTCTTAAGCGGCGGCGAAATCCAGCTTTCCAAAGTCGTCGCAATCTACACGCGAAAATAAGCTAAATTCAAATAAAATCCAAATAAAATTCAAATGAACTCCAAATTGAATAATTTTGGTTCTGAGAGGAGGATATTGAACTTAGATCAATTAGAAATTTCAATCACTTGAATCGGAGCTCGAACGAAGGAGAACGAGCTCTCAAAAGTTTGAAATCACATGATCGGAAGGAGGTTGACTACCTGGTCGAAAGAGGTTCGACTGGTAGGAAAGAGGTTTCAACTGCTCGACGCGGTCGGAAAAAGGAAGAAGGATTCGACTGTTCGACGTGGTCGAAAAAAGGAAAGAGGATTCGATTGCTCGACGCGGTCAAAAGAAGGAAGAAGGATTCGACGGTCGAAAGAAGGAAAAAGGATTCGACTGCTCGACATGGTCGAAAGAAGGAAGAAGGATTCGACTGCTCGACACGGTCGAAAGAACACGAAAGAGAACAGGGCACGGAAAACTCATCAAGACCAAGAGAGAGGCTGGAGGAGGAGGTCGATGGACAGCGGCGGTCGAAGACGGTGCGGCGCTCCAGTGAACGCTTGGCGTGGACAAGGGGAGCCTCAGGTAGCACGTGGTCTTGCAAAGCCGGAGATGAGGACAACGCCGATGGAGAGGCTCTGACGGCAGCGCTAGAGGCGGTCGGAGATGGCGCGGACGAAGCTCAAAGCACGGCGAAAAACGAAGGAGAAGGAGGGAGAGGGACAGTTGAGGGGGAAGCAAAAATGAGGGCAAAAGGGCTCCCTGGTGCTCTATTTATAGAGGAAAGAGGGGGACCGGGCGACAAGATAGAGCGGCGAGATTCACGGCGGCGCGGCTTGGGCGCACGACCGGCAGGTGAGGGAGGGGACAAGAGGGGGAACGGGCGCGTCAGAGGTGACGGTATTTATTGTGCGAGGACTTTTGCGATGGCTGTGACGCGACGGGGGAAAGACGGGAGCAGGCGGAGAGGAGACAAGCGGGGCTGGTCGAAACCCAGCGGCTGGTCGAAACCGAGAAGGTGGTCGACAACGAGGGGATGGTCGAAACCGAGAGGGTGGTTGGGAGCAGGCGGTGCTCTGGAGAAAAGGAAGAAAGTATGATGTAGAACGTCACGAGGCGAATACAATGGAGTGGACAATGTCGCCGGGAGATCAACGACGGCGCCGTAAATGACGACGGAAGGTACAAACGAAATAAAACAGACCGGATTGCAAGAAATAACACTAACTTGAATAAAATCCAAGAAAACCTAGAAAACATGATAAATTTTGACTTTTGACTATTATAAATCTTGGAAATTCAAGAAAAGCAAGACAACACTTTTGAAACTCGGAAAATCCAGTAAGATAATAATTGTATTAATTTTATTTTTAGCAACAGGACCTTGGGATGTTACAACTCCCCCCCCCCTCCGACCCGCTGCGCACCGCCACCGCCACCACCGGTCTGCCGCCTCCCCCAATACCCGGTGCTCCAGTGAACCCAACCCTAACCCTAACCTCGTCGGAGCGTCGCCGGAGTCTCACCGGCAGTCGTTATAGCCACATGGAGCATGAATCACGATGCAAAATTGGATGGATCAAAATTCAAGTACTTCGAAGATGAAGAAATACTCGAGTACTCCTTAGCAATTTCCTTTAAAAAATTCTCAAATAAATCATTTACATCCAAACACCCCCTAAGCATTTGCGGGGAAACATTGGGAAAGGTAGGGAGGGGGGTTTGCTATGATTTGCTCGGCGCCGCGAAGACGTGGAGAGCTGAGCTTGTTGTCATCGCATTGCTTGGCACGCCTGGCGTGGTCCGAGGTCGGAGCTTCACGACATCGCTACCTGTCTGGGTTGTGACAAAGGGAAGAGTGATAGGCAGACGGATAGACGAAACGTGCAAGGTAACATTTGTTTGGTTCTTGTATAGAGGTTTGTTTGGTTCATATGTTAAGGTTGCCAAAGTTGTCACATTTTTTTTGGTTGCAAACTCACCTAAGATTAGTTCATGAAAATCGGCGGCACACCTTGGCAAGTAAGAATGAACCTTGCTTTACATTTTTTTAGTCACTGACGTATAGAGCCTAGGTGAAAGAAAAAGAATACGCTTGGTGTGCTTACCAAACTTATCTAACTTGTAGTGTGGCAAAATATGATACGTTTGGCTAAGAGAGCAAACAGGCCTGCAATGTGCACGCTGGTACGTGACAATTTTAGGCGACGAGGTGCTCGTCACATACCGTCACGATCGCAGGAGCGTATGATATCTTTGTCTCAATATAAAAGGGAAAAAAATCTTCATTTGCTTGTGACTCGCAGGCAAGCATCTCACCCATTCCCAAGTAGTACTAGAAATGGAGACCAGTCAGCCTGACACATGCGTTTGCCTGGTCACCGAGACGAAACCACGACCGAGACAACAAAACTGCTCATCGTCATCTCTCGCGTAAGCTTTCTCCACCTTCATCGTGCGGTGCGGTGCGGTGCGGTGCGGTGCGAACCCAATCCCAATCTCCTCCCCCCCTACCCCCGCGAGCGCCCGATACAACAAAAAGAAGAGCAAAGCAGGGCAACAACAACCCAGCAGCAACCGCGGCGACCTCTTCCCCCACACGCCCAGCTCCCGCTCCCCCTTCTCCCCCACAGCGTGGCGTCCGTGTGGTTATAATTGAAGCGGAGAGCGGCTCTATTTATCTCCTCGCACCGGCGCGCGGGAAGCGAAACGATTAAACCGAATCGATCGATCAGGCGGTAAGCCCGGCCCGTTGTTCAAGTGTGGAAGAGAGGGAGAGGGGGCGAAGGGGATGGCAGCGGCGTACCGCGCGGAGGAGGAGTACGACTACCTGTTCAAGGTGGTGCTGATCGGGGACAGCGGCGTGGGCAAGTCCAACCTGCTGTCGCGGTTCGCGCGGGACGAGTTCAACCTCGAGACCAGGTCCACCATCGGCGTCGAGTTCGCCACCAAGACCGTCCGCGTCGACGACAAGCTCGTCAAGGCGCAGATCTGGGACACCGCCGGCCAAGAAAGGTACCACTCTCCTAACTCCGATTTCAGAACCTCGTCTTCCGATACTCCCCAATCGGAGCTATTCCACGACCCTTTGTCCCTGTTTATATGTTACTACGATCTATGCACTTCTTTGAGAGCCCACCTCTAGGATTAATTCAAGGCCCGATTGCGATTGGTAATTGCTCGTGTTAGTAAAACATTGCTAAGCAAGGACTTGCGATGAGTTGTTCCTGTTCCTCGCTACCCCTGAAAAGAGGAGTAATTTCTATAACGTCTGGCACTCGTGTTAAACTGAATCTAATGAGTTCGCAGCACCAGTTCGTGTTCATCGCAAGTACCAACACAATGCGCACACGCACACGCCTTTTCGTGCTTGTTACTACATTTCTGTAATTACAACTCTCCCCGGGCGTCGCATCTCCAGGTACCGAGCCATCACCAGCGCCTACTACCGGGGCGCGGTGGGCGCGCTGGTGGTGTACGACGTGACGCGCCACATCACGTTCGAGAACGCGGAGCGGTGGCTGAGGGAGCTCCGCGAGCACACGGACGCCAACATCGTGGTCATGCTCGTGGGGAACAAGGCCGACCTGCGCCACCTCAGGGCCGTCCCGGCCGAGGACGCCAAGGCGTTCGCCGAGAGGCACGGCACCTTCTTCATGGAGACGTCCGCGCTGGAGGCCACCAACGTGGAGGGCGCCTTCACCGAGGTGCTGAGCCAGATCTACCACGTCGTGAGCAGGAACACGCTCGACATCGGCGACGACCCGGCCGCGCCCCCCAGGGGCCAGACCATCAACGTGGGCGCCAAGGACGAGGTCTCCCCGGTGAACAAAGACGGTTGCTGCTCGGCTTAGCTCGGGACGTCGTCAAACGCTTCGGAGGTGGACTGGTGGTTGGCACCGTGTTGTGTGTTAGGAGATCGAAGACAGCATGTTGCGATCGTGATGATTGTTCAAACAATTGAGGTGGTTGATACTTGATACTTCATGATACCGTGTATTAGGAGAGAACAGCATGTTCTTGCGATACCGGTCCTCGTCTGTGTTCATCAGCCTCAGTTCAATGAGGACCTGAGAGCTTGGTGCAATATAGGCCTGCGAGTGTCAGGTTCTAGCGTTCGAACTTTCATTTGGGATCTTTTCATAACGTAAATACACAACACCCTTCACTGCATTGAATTGATTACTTTCAGCACGAGTGCACGACGAGTAACGAGTGACAGACAGTGCATAAACACCCAAAAGCACGAATAGCCAACATTGAACTGCGGAGAACCCCCCATATTCAAAAGCCATCATTCCAAAAACGATAAGAATTCTCGGTCCTCTCATGGCTTTTAGAATGTACAGAAGGAACACATGTTCTATTTGTTTTTAGATAAATTTGGTGGTAGATACAAAGTTTGCCTAGAAACGACATAATGAGACCCCTTTTTTGGTCCGCCTTATGATACACATGGGGGGCGGACGGAGTAATTTAAAATATTCTACATTTGAAGAAAATGATCGATGCTATGGCTGTACAGTTTTAGGAAGCTGAGTTACACCGGAGCACGAGGCGAACAACAAATACAGGTAGCACAATGGTCTACCGTTTCTTATATACAAAATTGAGTTGAATGTTTGTCGGAAGTAAATAACTAATAAGATTATTCCTGTTCATTATCCACTTCTTCTACCGGCAGACAAAGCTGTTGTCTTGCAGATGGGGCATAGGTTCTTTACCATCAGCCATTGTTTTATGCACTCCGCATGGTACCTGTGACCACAATCAAGGGTTCCAATGCACTCTTTAACCCGGTATCCCTCCTGCGAGATACATCAAGATAAGTTTCTTACAACTAGATTTGATGTCAATGGATGAAAAACATAGTAATCTGATATCAAATGTATAAAATGAACCATGGGAAGATTTGCTTTTCTAAGCCCAATCAATATTTATGGCTTGTTTTAGCGAAGCACATTTGTCCCGTAACACCCCTTCAATTCCTTCAGCGCTTGGCAAAGAATCATGAGTGAAATATACCAAAATCTATTTTTTAGTAACTTTGTTCTAGACCTAGTGGTGCATCTTACATAAATCAGTTCTCTTTACGGAATGCATAAGAAACTGCGGGTATTATAATATCAAAATAAGCAACAAATATTTTATTTCTCAACATAGACATAAAACTACCGCAAGGAGATTATTTGAGAGACTCCCCACTTGCCGGAGCCTCAGCCAATTTAATGGGTAACAACGTACATTATTTGCTTATATAATATCACATTAACCATTTCCCTCTGCAGCATCAGAAGATGTATAATTAATCATACCACAAGCTATAATCATAACTATGGATCCGAAAGTGTATAGTTCAGACCATGCAGAAGGCTAAGTTCAAGTGATCAAGCTCATAAATATGCAACAGTTGTGATGTTTCAACATAGAAGTGATAGCTGGTTGATGCTTCATAGTTTTAAACAGCTGAAAATTTAGTTGCCAAGGAGGCAAGGTAACAAATTATAGTGAAAGAGAAGGACCTGGCATATTATGCAAGCATCATTCTCCATGGAAGATTCAGATGACTGATCAGACATGCAGGATATTCCTGGCACATATAAGCTAGTCTTCAATTTCTCTACAATGTGGTTTTTTGCCAGACCAGTATTGACATCTCCAATCTGCTCTTCTAATGCTAAAAGCTCCTGTAATGGATTTTTTTTAAAAAAAAAATATTGAATAAAACCTACTGTGTGATGGATGTGAAGGCACAAAGGGTAGCCTGAATGAGCTGATATTCCATACCTCATATGTCATGCTGTCTATATCTAGCCGCATATCTCTATGCTCATCTACAACATTTGACACTTCATACAATCTCGAAAAATCCATTATTGTACCATGCTGCCAGGCCAAACAAATAATTATCTGAACCACATGTGCATCACATACATTCTTAGCAGAAACAAGAGCAGGGCATTTCACTTCTGTACATTCCAACATAGTCTCCGCTGACTGAATTAAAAATTAAGACGACCTGTGCTGAAAAGAACCTAGCTGATCTCCACTAAGGTTATCTATGATCATCCAGGTCCCCAAGACATGGGTTCAGCTTTTGTTATATAGGGTCAATGACAGCAGGTGGTTATATAAACAGGTACATGTGAATTGGTAAGGGGTGTATCATATGCATTATTAAGGGAAAACATGGTAACATAGTGCTCATTCCCAACAAACGGCAGCAAGAAGGCAGAAAGCATGAATTCAAAATGCAAAGAAAATAATTCATAATGCAAAGAAAATAATTCATAATGCAAAGAAAATAAGAAATATGATAGTCTTGTTTCCATTGGCTGGAAATAAAACTAACGAAAGATAATATGAGCAACTGCAAATTCTGAAGAACATTGTATCCCAGCAAAAGCTTCACTAGGCCCCAAGCATTCATAGTTTCATACATAACAAGTATCAGAGAATTCAACTTCTGCAATCTATTAGCCAAAATATAATCTAAAGCATTTCAACAAAATTTCTCCAAAAATATTAAGAATTATCAACAATGTAGTGGAAATTTTTTTAGAACAAGGTAATTACAAGTCTGATCACTACCAATGCTTGAACATCCTTTAAAGGACATCTTCCATTTAAAAATTGGATCACCTATCCAGCATGTAATAATATACAACATTTCATATGCATCAAGGATTTAAGGCGGTAAAGAACAAGTCCAACCATCCAAAATATGCAAAACTGGAACACAACACATTAGACATATCAAATTATACAAAGAAACAGCAAATGTCAGCAATCCTCATAAGTATTGAGTTGTTTGTGTCATAAATCGTACAAAAATAAAGTGAAGTGTAAACTAACCTCAGGTGGCAGAATTCTTATGTTCCTATGGTTTACTGGATTTGCCAGGAACGGATGCTGTGGAGGCCCAAAAGTGCGCTCAGAATTAGAGAAGAGAACTGGAATTCTTGGACCCAAGTGGAGCCGGTTGCCAGAATGGTTTACACCACCATGTAAAACACCGTTATTGTGGCATTGTTGGTAAGGAACTTGCATTTGTGTATGATCAAGCAGATTATGAGATTGCATGCTATGCACAGCATGCTGATGATAATAAGGTAAAGGCCCTCGACAAATGGTTGAAGGGCCATTCTGGTATTCACGAAAGCCTCCATTCACTATTTCTGTGGCCCCTGAATGGGCAAATCTACCTGCTGAAAGCAAAAGGTTTCCAATTATATTTCCCCAGTCATGCACACAAAAGTTTGTTTTGTAAGTGGAACCATTTTTCAAAGTTTTTGTCACTCTTAACATGTAAAGCTAAACCACTGATTCAGTCATCAAGGTACATTGCCGACAATTAAAACATGCATTGAACAATGATTATTATTCGTTATAAATCAGAAAAATAAATTGATGATGTTTTCATGATCACTAGAAAACTGACATTTGTTCCATTAGTTGACTACTTACCTGGAACATTAGTCATTGCGTTGATGTATTCCCACTGTGGTACACCATCGGCAATACCATTTGCAGCCTGGGAAATCCATGTATTGCTGGTAGGTTGAAAGCACTGGCTGATGTGACTTGTTGGAAATGTAAAATTACCATGCTGTGCTGATTCTGGGTGAGCAGATATCGAATTGAACCCGTTAGTTCCAGTAATGGAAGATCCTTCTAAGGATGGCCAATTGCTGTGGCTATGATATTCTGATGGGTTGAATGGTGCGACATTAGGCAAAACATTTGATTCAAAAGAAGGATCCCACGGCCTATGTGTGGGATCCTGAGATGCTTGAGAGGATGAGCTTGAGCTTGCAAATCCATTAACAAAATGATAACTGCCTGCAACTGCGGCATTTTTCCTTTTCAGGAATCCTCTAGCACCTTCACCAACATTTTCATTTCTGCTACTCTCATCCATACTTCCTGGGACAACTTGGCTTAAAGGCAACCCAAAGTTCTGACCATGAGAAACATATCTGTTCATAGATGTTGACATGCAGGGGTTGTACATACTTGATGGGAAGACAGAACCTGAATCAACACCTAAATTAGGGGGTGAGTTATGAACAAGCTGTTGCGGACGATTCATGCTTACTTCGTAGTAACTCCGCATATCAGAAAGACCCACATGCGTGGCATTTCCTACAACTCTGGCAGCATGTTGTGCACCTTGGTCAGATAAATCATTCCCATTGCGATTAGAGCTTTCAGAATGAACAGGAGGATGCCCTCGCTCAGATTCAAGATCAATGACTTGGGGAGTGCATACCATATTTATATACGCCATAACGCCAATTATTATTTGGCTTAGCTTCGAGAAAGAGCTACTGCAAGCTAAGTCAACAACTATGCTTTATCATCACCTCTACCTGAAATTAGATTAAAAACCAACTGTTAGAATGAAGTTAATAGCTCTATAATGCATACTTGCAATGTGACAAACGTGTGAAGCTTGGCAATTTACATGGTACAAGACATGCACATTCTCATACTTGCATGTTAAAATAAAAGGAATTAGAGAAAAACTAAAGACGATTGGTGCAGGCGATTAGCACAGTTGATTTAGATATAAAAACCTGATTATGTTGCACAGAAACAAAGATAACTAGCTATATAGGTAACAAGCCATGAGCCAGCTTCCCTCAAGTACTAGGGTTAGTCTTATAGATCAACAGCACAACTTTAAGCTAACACAAAGTGTGGTTCACGAAAATTCCCATATGAAGTTATCCAACTTCGCTGATGTAGGCAATATGTGATTTAAGTTGGTTGTCAATGTAGAAATATCGTAAACTTGCAAGACAAATTAATTTTTTTCATCTGCAGCAACCCCTTCACAATGAACTGTGCAGATTATATCTTACCGAAGTAACCTAGCACGGCCTAGTGCATATGCGTACATATCCCAACGATTCACAGTTGTCTAATTGCTCATTTCAAAAAAACAATGTTGTACTTCTTGATCTACCATGTAGTAAAGTAGCTTTTCCAGACATTCTCCACAAATAAAAACCTTCTAATCAAACTGGCTCATTTCTGGACTTATAAATATAACAATGCATCATAAGCTTAGCAATTGAAATAAGTGTCAAACCCATAAGACCAATGAAATGATTTCCATGATTCCATCCAAAGAGCATTATTAAATGCCAAATTCACCATTTACACATCAACCAAAAAGAAATGGACCGTCAAAATGACAGATACCACAGTACAGTAGTCACTATCTTTGCTCTTTCCAATTTCATGATTCATAGCAGATGCAGTAGTCCTGTGTTACAATGAACAGAAAACATCTGCGCTGCTGCTATCATAAAGGCAAGAAAATAATGCTTTTAGTGAGGGTGAACACAGAACAAGGACTAACTGTAGAATAATGAAAGGAGGATCTGCAGCAGCCAAGAGCATGCAAAGAAATGCAAAGGAGGTACACAATATGCTAAAACTGCTGGTTATCACCCACTTACGTGATTAGTTCTCCCAGTGGGAACCGGCAGTGATACAACTTGGCTCTCTTAGCCAAGTTGTATCAAATTCTGGCAAATTGACTCACAAGGAAGCATAATTTTAAAACGATTTGGAGAAAAGGCAAGGAAAAAAAACAAAATGAATAAACTCCTTCAAAAAGAGTGACAATATTTGTAATTTAAAAAAACTCGGTTTTTTTTACAGAAAACAGCAGAGGCCCTACTGTATATTTATATTATATATAAAGCAGAAACAAAAAAAGAGTTTATGTACAAGCAAAAGAGAGAATGTACAAAGCCCTTGAACAATGAGGTTACATTAAATGATAGAATCTAGCCAGTTTCCATCCAAGTTCCGGCTTTGAATAGTGTTCAGCACAGCACCAGTCTGGTTAGTGCTGGTAACAAGCCAGAAAGAAGTATTTGCAACCTACTGCTGACTGCTCTAGTACTGGCTTTCAAAAAAGTCGAATGTGCAAGTGCAAGGTGGAGTGAAGGAATGCAACGCCTAGGAGGAAGGAGAAGACGAAGATAACGACTGAACCATGTAGAGACAACGCTACCAGCCATGGTTATTAAGGTGGTAAGGCGAGGCGCCAGGCCACCGCCTGGATGCCTGCGCGCTTATGGCGTGTTGCGAGGCGACGCTATATTAACCAACAGACAGCAGCAATCAGATGAGGAAATAGCAAATAAATAGAGACAAGGCAAAGGGAAAATGACAAAAAGAGCCCACTAGGCCACCCAACCCACAAAACCCAACAACTTAAGCCACCTCACCCTGCTCTGTGTACCCTAAACAGCCAGCTGCCAACCACACCGCCGCCAGAACAAGAGCAAGCCAGAGGGGAGGAGTGGGGCACCAGCCACTGCAGCCAAAGCCCGACCTCGCTGCTCGCTGGTCACCGCCGCCAGAGGAGATGGCTACGGCGAGCGGCGACGATCTTGAGCCAGATCCAGCAGCGATAAGCCGAGATTCGACGGCAGCGGTGTGGGATTCGCGATGGCAAGCCAGCGGCGACGACAAATAGGTGGCTTCAGCGTCAGATCTGATGGGCCCGACCCAACCCACGTGCCGCTGCCTCTATTCAAACCTTTTAACCCCCCCCCCCCCCCCCCGCGCTCATAAGGCGAGGTGACAGCCCTCAAACCTCAAACGCCTCGATGATTAGGTGATTAGGCAATGCCTTAATAACCATGCTACCAGCACAATAAGAAGGAATATACTACCTATAAATGATCTATGGCTGACTACTCTACTATTGGCTTTCAAAAATTAAAGGGCAAGATTGAGTGAAGAAATGGAACATCTGCGAGAAAGGAGAAGACAGATAACCATAGACACTGCGTAGAGACAACGCTACTAGCACTATAAGCAGCAGGACTACAATACTTATAGATGATAGTAACAGCAAGACTCTTTTCCTTGTTAAACGCAAACGGCAAAACATTATGAGAAGGTGGGAATGAGGTGAGGTCCCTATAAAACATAGGCAGGCATCTCGAAATCCCCATATGCAACCCCAACCCTTCAATTCTCATCAGCAAAATAAAGAAGTACGAGATATAGTCATCATCGAGCCTTCTCGTACGGAGATAAATGCAATCCCCATTACATCTATTGGTCTCTAGTCACTACTCTCTAGCATACCCACTATTGTCTTGCTTGCAGAGGTTTTGATGATCGGGTTGAGGCAAAGAATGAGGCACAGCAAAAGGAGTATCGTTGTTTTAGGAAACGGGGGAATGATCAAGTATGACCGTGTAGGACAATTTCCAAGTTGAACACCTAAATAACCAAGGAAAACCAAATCAGGTTATACATATAATCTTCTCTGGAAAATACTATACATGCAAACTGTTGTGTAATGATATATGATGCTTACCACCGGTACAACTATTGATTAAACATAACTAGCCTGCATAGTTTTATTATGTTAGTATAAACTTTGTGAGTTAACACTGTATAAGAAAGGTATTAAAGATTGTATGCATTCGTTGAAGGCTGCTAAACTTCCACAAATAGATACATGGAGATGGAACTACGATTTAATACAGAGTTGTGCTAGTGGTTTTCTACTTTAGTCAGTATATACAAATAAAACTGGCAGGCATGTTATTAGCAAGAATTTGATTGGTAGGAGCGAAGCCAGTAGCATGGTCCATGAGAGCATGTGCAGTTGACACAGTACTGTATGAACTTTTATCTAAAAGATAAACGTGACAAAAGTATGCACATATGTCTTACATTCAATGACCATATATGCATTCCCATCTCAGCCACAAGGGTTGATGATATTTCTAAATTCTAATGAATGAATAGAACAGATAACAGTGGCAGTGATAACCATAGTTGTCATGTCGCTTTGGCCAGTCAAGACTCAAGACCCAAAGGAGCCAGGACACCTAGCCCCCTAGGCGACAAGCCGACAATTGGATGGTAGGTTTGTTAGAACACACTCAGGAATCAACACATGTACAAACACAAATAAAACTTTGTCAAGATTAATTCCAACAATTTCCCCCCTAATCTTGACACGTCAACTCACGACGCCGATCTTCTCACGCATCTTCTCCTTGACGAGACACAGAGATAGCCGCCAATGCCATCTTGTCCCGCCGGTTTGTTGATGACACGGCATCGCACCACCATCGCCTTGTTGTAGCCTTACACTCCGCCGTTGTCGTAGCGGACACTCACACCGCCACCTCCATGAACACAGCCCCTCACCATGGTTCATGGCCTTCACCACGAGTGTGCCATCACAGCATCCTCTCGCTGCCACAGCTTCGCCACCGGTGACGCAACTTGCCGGTGACTCGTCGCCTCTCCTCCACCCGTGACGCAGCTCGACGCGATGACGTCATTTATCCATGGACACACTACACGGGAGTGACGAGGAACATAGACACACGGAGAGAATTTCCCGATACGAACACGACTTGCGCCGGATTTTCTCTTGTCTTTACCAAATGTTGGAACACAACACCCAGGAATCAACACATGTACAAACAGGGGAAATTGTTGGAATTAATCTTGACAAAGTTTTATTTGTGTTTGTACATGTGTTGATTCCTGGGTGTTGTGTTCCAACATTTGGTATCAGAGCGCTATGGAATAGAAAGACAAGAGAAAATCCGCAAGTCGTGTTCGAATCGGGAAATCCGTGTCTCTGTTCTCGCTCCCCGTAGTGTGTCCACTGTAAATGCGCAGCAGGATCCTGGTGTTGTGTTCCAACAAGGTTTTATTCAGTGAAGATACATCAAATATATGTATTATTCAACAAGACACCTGTGGCCACAAAAGATCCCACTGTGCCATTTCACCAATCCAGCCTCTATTCCCTCACCCCATGCCATGTCACCGATCCAACTCCTTATTGCTTTCTCTCACCCTCCCTTTGCTTCCTCCTTTTCTTTTATTTCCTTCTCTCCCGAGTTCCAACTCCCAACCTCTCCCTAACCTAGCGTGGGCGGTGGTCCCAACATCGCTGGCACCAGCCACCAGATGCATCCTCTCCCAAGCCGTCACTGCACCAACCACAGGCTACCTCCTCTTTGCGGCCAAATCTAGAGACCACGACCACGGCGGAAGTGGAAGGAAGTGATGGCGAGCTTCAGAATCAGATCACAGCAGAGGCAAGGGGAGACCCATCAACAGTGGCTAGGGTAAGTGTATCACTCCATCTTGTAGATCTGGCCCTCTCTCTGCTTTTTTCTCTCTCGCTCTCTCAAACTAGGTGAGGTGAGGGTCCTTCGCGTCCCTCCTGTGGCGCCGGGAGGACTAGTTGGCGACTAGGCGTCGCCGTGACAGCTATGGTGCTAACATAATTTTCAATAGCACTTTCACTAGTCTTGCCCTTTAAAGAGGTTGAGCAATCACATAGATGCTAATTCCTTTCTCCAAGGAATCCATCACACTTTCACTGAAATCCTCCACTCCGAGAACCTCCGATTGGTGCTACACTTTCCAGTCAACTCCATGCCCTGCCAACCTTTGCATGTAAGAAACCAAATTCCTCAAAATTGTTGTTCTTTTGATTGCTTTCCACATATTATTAAATTTACAGCTACTATCAATTGTTCCAAACATACAAGTGATGTCACAAAAAGTGAATATAAAAAAAACAGTAAACATGAATAATTATTTCTTCATACAAGTTCGAGGAAACTTCTGAGTTAAAAAATTGCATACTATTGGAGTGTTAAAATAAAGTAATCAAGAAAAGCACAGAAAGATATGCACCGATAGTTCAGAATTAGGAAAATGTACAGTTATGCCAGGCTACCAGCTTATATATAACTGCAAACGTCGCAATTTCGAGCCTTGAAATTATTAATGTCACCTGAATGCCATCAGATCATGTACATTAATTCTCACACGTAAAGTAGTAATATATATATATATATATATATATATATATATATATATATATATATATATATAAGTTGAATATACAAAGAAGAGAAAGAAATTGAATGGACCAAAAAGGAAAATAATAATATTCGTCTATTTGGACACACTGCAAATGGCACTATTCAAATTCATTGTTTTGTCTAAACAAACCGTTGAAATACCATATGCTAACCACTGAACTGAAGTAAAAACAAAAATCATGCTTGGCAAGTACGAGACAAAAAAAACACTGAAATTTTCATGACAATAATGAATAAAGCAATGTGCATTAAGAAAACCTCTACGATCGACTAAAACCATATCATAAACAACCACCTGAATCACAATTACCACAAATTAGCAAGAAACCCCACCCTCAACAAATATTCTCGAACAGCCATTGTCATACTTGGAGCCATATGAACAGCACAACCAGAGCAAAATCACAAATAGAAAATCCTCAGAAGTCAGAACAATGTAATCTTATTATCCTATAGCTATACAAAATCATTTCCCTGATCCGCTAATTGTAAATTTTAGTCATCAAACAAGTAACACAACTTCCTCCCTTGCCAAAAAACATCAGATTCCAAACAACCAACCAAACAACTACCAACCACGCAAAAAAGTTCACAAGTGCAACATCACAAACTCCACCGATGACTCAACCACAGAAATTTTTTTCCTGGAAAATATTCCACGTCCTGTTTATCATCATAATCTTTTGTATCTCACCCGACCTAGAACTAATAAGAGTCCCACATTTCTCAGTAAAATTTTCTTCAAATAATCACATGTACATGCGGTTCCATTTTAAAATATCATGAAATTACACAATAAAACGAGCCTCGTAATTCCACCTAAACATGACAGATGATGATGGCCCTTTAGTCCCCCAATGCTTACCAAAACTTCCAAAAATACAACAACTCTAAGCAAAGTTCTCCACGCCAACCAAACGCACATGCAGATAAAGCAGAAGATATTCGGCAGATCCAATACTTTCTAAAGTATAGCCACCAAATAGAGACGGGGAAAATAATCCACAATCCCGAGCGAAACTAACCGAATGCCCACGCACTCGTACTCTTATACTCTCACCGCCGCACCATCCCCATAAATTTACTACCAAAATTAGCAAACTATGCCGTACGGCGCACTCAAATCGCACGCCCTCCCGAATCCAATTCCACCCCCCCCCCACTCCCCCACTCGCCGCCGCCCAGATACCTTCGCGCCCACCGAACGCAATCGTCCACGAATAAATCGCGGGTAAAAAACGGGGGCTAAATGCGGGAACTTCGCAGATCGTCACCTCGGGGAGCACGCGATTCGATCGGCGAAGCGGGGAGGGGAGCCGAACGGCGTAATCAGTTGGTGGGGCAGCCTCGCCTCGGGAATCGCGTGCGAAGGGGAGAGGAGCGATCGCCCGCCGCGGTGGGACGAGCGGGGGGCGATCGGTGGTGGGGGGAGGAAGGGGATCGGGGGGAGGAACTGGCACGGGGTGAGGGGAGCTTATTTATAGGCACGAGAAGCTTTTTTTAGAGAGAGAAGAGGGGGAGGGGAGAGAGGAGTAAGAGGCCCTGGTTTCTAACATTTTTGGGCACAAGGGGATATATCATTTGTTCCCGTTTTTATCCTTTCTCGCTCCTCTTTTAATCCTCTTTTTCTGTGTGTGAGAGAGAAAGGGGGAGAGAGATAGTTTGACGCCATTTTCTCATTTCTGTGACTGATCTTGTATGGGAGTGTTTTCTGTGGACTTTTTTTTGTGTGGTGTTGCTGACTGTAATTTTAGAGAGATTGGCTATTCATAAATATATATTCTCTGTATTCTAAAACAAATGTTACTGTCTCTGCTTGGGAGTCTACAATGGGTTTTGTTCTAAGATCCCGATAAATAGTCGCCGACAAAACTTATAGTATTTAGCTAGTGAGATGTGTGTTCTTCCATCTTGTTTTGTGGAACCAATGAGACTGAAAATAAATTTTAAGATATACTTACCCACAATATCTAAAATTCGTTTGGCCATATGTCTTCATGTATGTATTACCTTTACCATGTTCTTATGATTGAAGAGTACTCATAAAGTATATAGGTAGATATAAGCTTTTCATAATAGAGAACAATGCTTATGTAATAAAAAAAACATTAAGTTCTTTTAATCATTCCTTGGCTACTTTGCTGCAAAGTGTTGTTTTTTTTTAAAAAAAAAAAGCATCCGTGCTGACTGATCATGTTTTAGTTGGTTTGTAGTTAGGTAAATTGCTCCATATCTACACCCACCTTGTAGAAATTTAGGTGATATTTAGCTTTTGACTGATTTGCTATTGGATCTTAAGGGTTCTATTTCAAATGAGTCCTCAAAATGTTTTATTACACAAAGATGAGTTCGCTAGTCTCAACCTTGTTTGGCAAAACGATCTAACATTGAGAATAATAAAAGAGTTTCCTAAAAAATAGAATAATAAATGAGAAAGAGTCCAACAAGTTCTCCCTCGATAATAGAGTTGGTGTTTGTAGGTTGTAATTTGTCGAGTCAAATGTGATTAGCGACTATCTATCATTATAAACATATAGCATGTTATCACTTCCTTTTCCCTTCCCCCTCCCCACCCTCACTGCTTTATAGGGTTGAATAATAGAAATAAAAGTGTTTTATGCCACCTTAGCACTATAATTTATCACCTTTTCTTAATGCACAAACAAGAGAGCCTACTGTCCTAAATAGTTTGATTTGATAATATTTACCTTATGTTGCTTCTACACAACGTTATGATTGGGAAGTATTCAACTAAAAAGATCGATGAGAATTGTTACAACATTTTAGACCCATTAATTTCTTGTGTCTTGTGTGCAAATTAATGCAGTGGTGTTTATATCAAGTTTTTAAATTCCATCTCGTTATGTCCATCTCAAACAATTCATCACATGCATGTAGTAGAATATTTTGAATCGTTTCAGGATCTATAATTATTATAATATTTAGATTTTCGAAAATATTGGAGATCCTACTTCAAACTTTCTATCTTTTGTACCATGTGAGCATTTATGCACTAAATATTTTGCAGTAGACTCACTGATGCTTACATCAAATGTAATGCGTACATGGTTGTTAGATATTCTAACATTAGTATATTAAAAAGTGTCCTTTGAATATGTTGGAAATATGGAGAATATTTTAATTCCAGATTTTATTATAACGCAAAGATCACATAAAACTAGATATGCATAAAGGAATACTAACAACAGACAACTCATTGCACTTCTAAATATACACAATAATAGAATTATAACAGAATAGTTTGGTCACACAATCAACTTCTTCGTCGCTTGATGAAGAACAGAAGCAAACAGAGACTCAAGCAAAGAGCGAGATGAAGCGGTGAAGCGAGCGGTCGCGTAGATGCGCTGTCCAGAAACCTTATTGCCGCCCGTGCAGGTGAACTCTGCGTCAATGGTACAGAGATACACGCTCACCCTCCTTCTCGATGCGCGCCGAGGAGAAGGGATGACTTGGTTCGATAGCACAACTCTCCAGCATAGTAGAACAGAGAGGAAGAAGAAGAAAATTGAAGTGAATTCAATCTTCTCAGGTCTGGATGTCTCCATATCTTTTAAAGGTTGAGACAATTACTCTCTAGTAATTGCATAATAAAGCACATATTAAACCACTAGTAACTGCTAATTCAAAACCAATTAATGGTAATTAAGCAGTGTTTATCAGATCTTGATTACACACTGGTTTACAGCTTCGACCAATGTATTTCGACCACACCGGTCTATGGATCCGACCACTATTTTTCGATCACTATGTTTCGACTACAGTATTTCGACCACACTGGTCTATGGCTCCGACCACATTATTTCAACCACATTATTTTGACCCTACTGGTCTATGGCTTTGACCACATTATTTTGACCACTGTGTTTCGACCACAGTGGTTCGACTATTTTATTTCAATCACACTAGTTTATAGCTTCGACCACATTATTTCGACAAGTCTAAAAGAAGAGAGAGAAATGCACGGTTAGCAAAATAAAGATGGACTAGGTTCATGACACGTTCATGGTCACAAGTCACGTGATTGCCACACGAATATACGTGCACGCGTGCGTACGTGCGTGTGTGTGACTTTAACTATAGTCCTCCTCATGTCACCATATGTCATGTGTCACATATTTCAATGGGTGGCAAGGACTCCACCTTATAAATTACCCTCCCACTACTTGGTTAGGCAATATGGGACTAAACCATGTATGCTTTGGAATTTTAGGAATGAATAGACCTTTACACTTATGGACCCAATTCTAACAATCCCCCACCAATTCCAAGGCAAGCAGCAAAAATGATGATAAGGACTATTGTGATGAAGTGTTGTTAATATACCAGTCTTTTGGTGTAAGTCCCGTATGGGTTGAACTTGCACCTAGAATAACAAGATTCATCTTCTCACAGCTGATGAATGGACTATGCTTGAATTCACAGCTTTTCATTATTAGATTCCACTTGAAATCTCAACTAATACTAGGCTGTTAAAGAACCACACCTAAACGGAGCATTATTAGGTCATGCTCCCTTATCTGCTCATGAGCTTTCTAGAGAATGCCCTATTCTCATGAACTGCGACCTCACAGTTAAGCTCAAGTAGTGTATTAATTTTAGGTATCTTGTAGGTCAATAACTTTTCCCCTCATTTAACACTAGAATACATTAAGGTTTTAAGCCACCCTTCCATATAGTCGAGAGTACTTTGTCCATTAGGAAACAAGTACATATATTATTAATTGTACTCTCTTGTTACAATTTTAACTTGTTTTTCCCATTACCTAAGTCACGGGATCTCCGATCAAGAAGGTATGTGTTACTGTTGAGTTGTAACTCCAATGGGCCTCATCCCCATGTCCATAGACGCAACGAAAATCGTCTTCCGTGCTAGCCTCCTTATGAAAGGGACTGCCAGATTTTTCTCAGTGCGAATATAATTCACAGTAATCACTCCGAAGTTCCTCAGTTTTCTAATAGATTTAAGCCTACACTTCACGTGTTTGGAGGACTTCATGTTATCCTTAGTACTTGTAATCTTATTCAACATTGTTTGTTCATCACAACACATTAGGATTGTCGGTATTGGTTTCTCAACCAGTGGCAAGTCCAACAGTAGCTCTCTAAGCTAGCCATTCAACATCAATAGTGGTTGTGTCTAGTGCTACAAGTTTTGCTTCCATGGTTGACCCTGTCAATATGGTCTGTTTACATGACCTCCATGAAACTACAACACCTGCTAGGGTAAAAACATAACCACTTGTAGCTTTGATCTCATCTGCATCAGAGACCCAATTTGAATCACTATATCCTTCTAATACAGATGGATACCTAGTATAGTAAATTTCATATGAGATTGTGTCTCTCAAGTAGCGCAATACTCTCTCAAGTGTCTTCTAGTGATCATCTCATAGGTTAGAAGTAAACCAACTTAATTTGCTCACAACAAATAATATGTCAGGCCATGTGGCACCAGATAGATACACAAGGGACCCAATAATTTGTGAATATCTCAATTGATCTTTACCTAATCCCTGATTCTTTCGAAGCTTAACACTAGCATCATAAGGAGTTGGGAAAATCTTGCAGTTCTCAAGGCCAAACCGACTCAATATTTTCTCAGCATAAATGGGATTGGTTCAATGTGATCCCATCTATATTTTTTATCAATTTAATATTCAGAATAACATCTGCCTCTCCTAACTCTTTCATATCAAAGCATCTAGATAAGAAAGATTTGACCTCGTTAATAGCAACAATGTTTATCCCAACAATAAGTATGGCATTGACATAAAAACATAAAGTCACTCCTTGACACCCCCCCCCCATAATGATAATATACACACTTATCTGCCTCATTCACAGTAAAACCAACAGATGTTAAAGTTTTATCAAATTTCTCGTGTCATTGTTTAGGTGCTTGCTTTAGGCCATACAAGGATTTGATTAATTTATACATCTTATTTTTCTATCCATAAATCACAAAACCATCTGGTTGCTCCATATAGATTTCTTCCTCCAACTATCCATTAAAGAAAGATGACTCTACATCCATTTGATGGATGTGTAGACTATGGGAAGCAGCTATGCAATGAGCACTTGAATGGTGGTTAATCTGGCAACAGGAGAGTAAGTATCAAAATAATCCTCACCTTCTATCTGGGTATAACCCTTGGCTACAAGTCTTGTTTTGTACTTATCAATAGTACTTTTAGGCCTCATTTTCTTTTTAAAGACCCACTTGCATCCAACAGGTTAGCACCCGCTAGGACGATCAGTGATCTCCTAAGTTCCGTTAGCTGTGATGGAATCTATCTCACTATGGATTGCCTCTTTCCAATACTCAGCATCACTGGCTCTTTCCAATACTCAGCATCAGGTAATGCATAAGCTTCTGAAAGAGTTTTTGGCACACCATCCACAAGGTATACAATAAAGTCTCCGTTAAAGGTTTTCTCAACCCTTTGTCGCTTGCTCCTGTGAGGAGCCTCTTCGACTAAATTGTCATCTTCCTTAGGAATATCACAGACTAGTGGTAAATCACTCATTAGTTTAGAGACGGTGGTAAGTTCAAAATTATTATTATTCATAGTTTTGTTATCCTCGGTTCGAGAAGTACTGCTTGTAGTTCTCATACGATAAATATCCTTAAAAAATGAAGCATCTCTGGACTCCATTATTATTGTTAGCAACAATCTCAATAGTTTCTGGTTTTACTATTAAAAATCTATAGGTCGTGCTGTTATGAGCATATCCTAGTAAGACACAATCGACTGTTTTAGGTCCAAGCTTTTTCTTTTTGGCAATAGTATATTGACTTTTGCCAAACACCTCCAAGTTCGTAGAAAATTAACATTGTGTTTTCTCCCCTTCCATCTTTTATACGAAGTAATCTTACACATTTTAGTGATTACTCTGTTTAGAACAAAAGTTGTTGTCAATATAGATCCCCCCCCCACCACATCTTAGGCATATCGACACTCTCCAACATGACATTCACCAAGTCTGTTAGCATCTGGTTTTTCCTCTCAGCCACCCCGTTTGATTAGGGTGAGTATGGTGGTGTAACTTCATGGGCTATTCCATGTCCAGAACAAAATTGGAAGAATTCATGAGAGTTATACTCTTTTCCACGATCAAACCTTAGTCTTTTAATTTTCTTTTCTAGTTGGTTCTTAACCTTGGCCTTATAAATTTTAAAGTAATTTAAATCTTCATCTTTTGTTTTCAGTATATACACATAACAATATTAAGATGCGTCATCAATAAAAGTTAGAAAATATCTTTTGCCTCATTTTGTCAACAATCGATTCATCTTACACAGGTTGGAATGAACAAAGATATAACGGTGTCAAGTTCTTTTCCTCCTGTAACCCCTTAAAGGGTTTTTGAGGTTGTTTTGCTTGTACACAAGTTTGGCACTTTGATCATTTGACAATTTGTAGATATCATGAGGATATGCTCACGATCTTAGGATGATGATACAATTGGCAATGGTGTAGAAGGTTTATCGAAACACGCGTTTTCGGCAAAGTTCAAAATGCTGTCAGGCAATGGGCGGTCAGACCGGCCAAGCCTCGGGTCAAGTGGTTGGCGGTCATACCAGCCATTGGGCGACGGTCTGATCGGCCATTAAAAGTTTTTGAGTTTGGAGCTGGGCCAAAAATAGAGGGTATAGGCAAGAGAGGGGTTTTTTCTACACTTGGTCTCATAATATTTGGAGCTTTGAGTCAAAAGATCTATTCGTTTGAAATTTCCAGAGAAGTCTTGGATTTCTAAGTTGAAATTTTGGCTAAGTCCCAGCTGGGCGGTCAGATCGGCCAATAGGTGGCGATCAGACCGGCGGGCCAGGGGCGGTCTGACCGGTTTTGACTTGTTCATCGGCCATCTTGGCGGCAATGATTGTGTGGTTAGGTCAAGTTCATGGGTTTCAGTGCATATGTGTTGCATGATGCATGTTTTGACTAACATGGGTCAAGTTGTAAAGAACTTGTTCCCGGAATCGATTTCTTGGTTTATTGTTGTGCAGGAAGCTTGGAGGTTAACGACGGTCAACGGCGAGGATGATCGGGACTAGGGTTGGAGAGTTGAGGTTCAGAACGATCGAGGATGCTGGGTGAAGTCATTGGATTCAAGCATGGCGCAAAATGGACAAAGATGATTGAACGGGAAGTTCCGTGCGACGGGTTGCATCAAGCGGCGCGGGGGTCAGTGCAGGTGCCATGGTGGTTTCGGTGGGAGCTGGATGGGAGAGATTTGCCGACATAAAGAGAGCCGTTGATCAACCTACACGTGGCGAAGCATGGGATTGCTTCATGAAGATTGGACTCGGTCTTCGGAAAAGGGTCGATAAGGGGTATTTTCGTAACTTTACCTAAATATCGCCTTGATGACCTTTTGCTAACCCACAGCGCAAGACGGTGCAAGGAGAAGCGGTTTATGTTAAGAGGAGATGAAGACAACACTTTAAAATACGTGCGTTAGTGAAACCATTTGTATGTGGGCTTAACGAGTGCCCATTAAGGATATTTTTCTAGAAGCTAGCCTCCACTATAAATAGGGGAGGGTGTTGGTTGTGCACCCTCCAACTCTCATATCTAAAACCCTAGTTTGTGTTTTAGGGTTAGGAGAGAATAGTGGAAAGGTTAGGGTTCTAGGGATATGGATTGATTGTGTGCTCATGTGTTGAGTCTTTGTCCTCCTGGATGGAGTAGCTGTAAACCAACATCAATCCCAAATCAATCCAAGCAAGATTTCTCAAGATGAGTCTCTTTTTGTTCTTGCTCTCTATTTTTGTGATTTTGGGGGCTTTCTTTGATCCGTAAGTTTTCCTTTGGTTTCTGGCCTAAATCTAGCTTGCTGTGACATGTGGGAATACATCTAGGATCATCTTGATCGTCAATCACCCACGAGCAAGTGTTTGGATCGTATTTTGGTTTTGACTCGGTTTTGGAGCAACCTTCACTCAAACAGAAAAAGGTCAGAACTTTGGCAGTGATCTTCACGATCCTTGATTGGAATAGGTTCCTGACATCCTAGAGAAAGTATGTCTCAAGTTTGGTAAGGTTTGGATTTGCGAATCAAAAGTTAGACCAATTTGTGATTTTGAGCTCGGGCTAATTTTACTGTTCATTGGCCTAGAGGTCAGACCACCATGTACCTAGCGGTCAGACCGATTTCCAAAGGTCAGACCGCCAACTACATGGAGGTCTGACCGCCCAACTCTTTAGGTTTTGAGTTTTTATGATTTTTGGTCTGCTTCAGGGTTTTGATTGGATTCAATACAAGTCTTCCACTGTGCTTGTATTTTGATCTTCATAGCTTTTATAACTATTGAAGTGAAAATCATGTTGAATTCAATCAAGGTGAAAAAGAGATCATGCTCCTATTCACCCCCCTCTAGTCACCTTTCGGTCCAACACAATTCCACATTTTGGAATTAAATCTAATCTGGACATTCGAGCAATACTATCAAAACCAATATGACAGAAGCAAGAAGGCCATATATTGACCTCACATTTATTCAAACCAGTTGCAACACTCAAATTATAACAGTACTCTAAAATACTTATGCAGAACAAGCCTTCACTCTCATAGCCTTTACCAACAAAGTTATTAAATGTCGAGACCCAAAAATACGATTCAGGCACCCTCTGTGTATTCTGAACTAGTCCCGGATCAGTAGCTAGCTCACACAGGAAACAGTGATGAAATACCATCCATTTATTCGATTTAACTAAAAAGATCTAAAAGTAACAATAATACTAATAACTAGACCTTATGGTCAACATTTACTTAACTTGCCACGCAAGGCTAAAGAAACAAATAAACTCTTACAACGAAATGAAACTCTTGAAATGACCAATCAACATGCCCACAGACAATCGAGTGGAGAACGCATCCTAATCCGCAAAACCTTCATGGTACTCCTGAGCGAAGAACTCTTGAGCAGCTTGATACTCTTCAACTGATCAACAAAGGCGTAAAGCCGTGAGTACATAAAGCACTCAGCAAGCCGTAGGGAAATGTATACAAATAGTATTCATGCACGGCTTGACCAAGGTTAGCTGTCTGGTTCTTTTGTAGAAAGTAGTATTGACGATAAATACCATAAATAGATTGAAATGCGTAGTTGAAAACAATAATAAGTAACTAAGCAATTTCTTTGAAACAACCAGTGAACTACCCACTCACTTTCCAATCAAACCAATGATAAGAGAATCCCCGATTCACCAATCAACACAAACCACCAAGTGAATTACCCGTTCACCAAACAAACATTATATTCATCAAGTGAACTTCTCATTCACACTCTGACACATTTTATAAGAAACTCTTACCTCCCGTGTGAAATCCCCGGACACGTCCATAACCGCGAACACAGCTATTCAAATAGTTTTACACTCTGCGGAGGTTGTACAGCTTAACCCACATGAGATTAATCAACTCAAAGAGTCTGACCACACTTCCTTGGGTGTGCGACTTAAGTGATCATCATAAGACTTTTACAAAGCTCCTTCTTAACCCAATTCTGCCCGCTAAGGTTTCAACACTGAATGTCTTTCCGACTAGACATGGCCCCCCTCTTACGCCACTGTGAATTTACGTTTCCTGTAACTCACGCTTTCCAAGGTAGAACCGAAATTAAGATATTACTAATTAGTTAGCCAGGTCCGTCCCATCAGACATGTGGTTGTACGGTTAAGGCCCATTTTAATGGCGCACAAGATTAAGTCCTTGACAAGTTACTTAGGCGATCTTACCACAACCCACAACGTGTTAAATCACACCCCCACTATCCACCAACCACTCGCCCAAGCGAAAACCATTTTGTTTAACCAAGACCAATGACATATCCTGTCATGGTACACAAATTTTAACAAGAGTGGCTAACCACCATGATTCCATATTTCATTGAGTCAAGATTAATCATTAAGACACATGTGATCATGAACCCATCGTAACTAAGCTGAACTAAGCATTTGTATGCTACCCATGTTGGTCATACAAATATGTCCAACTAAAATTATCCATGCTAAGGTGACAAATGATTCATGGAATTTGAATAATCAATGGAGACATAATGATAACAAGTAATAACTAATCTCAAAACAATTTGTATAAAGATAGTATGCAATTGTATAAAACAATATACTTTTGAAATCATATGTTCAATATGATCAAAGGACTACAGCTTGCCTTGGAATAAATTCTGGGATTGATCTTGATCTTGGTGTACTCCTCCTTGCTCAAATTTCACGAGGTATCAACGCCTATTCGTAAACAAAGTAAATAAACTAAATAAATAAATAATAGAGATGAAAAAACTCTAAAAATTAAATAAAAATATCATATAAATAGATCTTGAATTGAGATGAATTTAGAAATTTGAATGGGCTCAAACGGGATTCGGATTTAAAAGATATGGGCTTTGGAAGATCAAAACCCTAAGAAATACCCTAAATTGGATTTTCTAGAATTTCTGAATTATTTTTCTATTGAAAAATCCGGATAATGACGTTAGCCCTTGAATTTCAGCCGAAAAGAAAAGAAAAGAAAAAGAAATAAAAAATCCACCTGACATGTGGGACACACATGTCAGCGAGATGGCCCACGGTAGACTATGTTCACCAAGCTGGTTTAGGGTTTTAAATTTAGATTTGCCACGCGGGCGCTAACGCGAACAACATGTGTGCAACACGTCGACTCTGGAGCTGAGGTGGCGGGTGAGTTGGTGGTGACGCGAAAGACAGCGAGGCGGCGGCCTTAGGTTCCAAGAGATCCGGCGATGGGCGGCTCCTCGCCAACGGCGAAGGTGTGCAGTAGGTAAAGCACGCTGCGGGGAACTCAATGGTGAACTCACGGGTGCTTGGGAACCTCTACAACGACCGGCGGAGAAGTTTAGGTGGAGGCTCAGGCTCAGGCTCGACGAATCTAGGGTTCCGGTGGTCCTCTGATGGAATCAAGGCGACAGGGGTGTAGCCCTCGACCTTGCAAACTCGATGGCAGTGGAGGTGAAGCTTCAACGACCTTGGTGGTGACGAACAGGCTCGTCAGAATTGAAGGTGGCGTGATGTTTTAAAGGCTCTATTCATTGCGACGGCAGCGCAAACCGAGAGGCAGCCTAGGGTTTCAGAGGAGAGGGATTGGTGCGAAGATTTTCGACATGGGGCATGCTTTAAATAGCACCAGATGAGGGAGTCCGCAAGGAACACAGCGCAGCGGCGAAGAACTTAGACATGGACTCGAGAGTCCCTGACGAAGACGATGCTGACGTGGCCGAGCGGGCTCCACCGGACGGTGTAAGCGGCTCGGATGAGAGCGGTGGCAAAAGGCGGTACTATAGCTTACGGGTGGGACCAACGCGGAAGGAGAGAGGAGAAGCAGGTCGCGTGGAAGAAATGGGTCGGCGGCTTGGGCTAGGCTAGGAATAGAATTGGGTTTCGGCCCAAAGACTTATCTGAGATTTTCAATTAGTTTTTCTTTTTAGAAAATACTGAAAATCCAAATAGCAATTAGAAAATAGCAAATGCACTCGGAAAAACTCTAAAAAAAAATCTAGAAACTACATCCAAGCACAGATAATCCAAATAAAATAATTTTGACAATAGTTGATGTTGAGATTATTCACATTAAATTGTTTTTGATCTCTAAAAATTCCAATTAAGCTCTAACTTTAACAGAAAAATTCAAATGGTTATTTTTCATTTTAAAACTTCAAAACAAACCAAAATTTTGGGATATTACACCAAACTTAGACATTATAACTTTATTTGACTCAAATACTAGCTTATAACCATCCCTGCATAGGAGAGACTACTAACGAGGTTCTTGTTTATTGTTGGCGCACGTTGCACGTTCTTTGGGTGGACAATCTTCCCTGAAGTAAGCCTCAGATCCATCATGTCAACACCAAGAACAGAAGCATGCGACTCGTTTCCCATTAGGATGAGGGAAGCCCCGGCTACCTAATAAGAAGAAAACAAGAAAAAGTCAGAACATACGTGAACATTAGCTCCAGTATCTGCCCACCAATCAGTGGATTGACGCGCTGAAAAAAAATAAGAGGTGAATTACCATACCCTCCTGTTGAGGCCTCGCCTATGATCATGTTGACATCCTTTTTCTTTAGCTATTCAACATCCTTGCTATTGCGGAAATGACAGTCTTTTGCCATACGATTGTTTTTCCCACACACAGAGCAGGTGATGTTCCCCATATCCTTCTGCTTAGTTTTCTTCTTAAACCTAGTTGTTGTTTTTTTTGTTTAAAGCCTTTGTTTTTCTTGTCATATCTTCTTTCTATGACATTTTCATTGATCTGATTGTTTTAACTGGAAGTGTTTGATGCATCTTTTGCTCTTACCTTTTCTTCCACATCAAGGGCAGCAATGAGATCCTCAATAGATATCTCTTCCCTCTTGTGCTTTAGGCTAGTGATAAAATCCCGCCATGAAGCACGAAGTTTGGCAACAATGCCTACAAGCACAAACTTAAGAGACAAAACACAACCTAAATGCGCAATCTCGCCAACCGGTTGCTGAAGCTCATGAGCCTATGCAACTACCGACTTAGCATCATCCATGTTGTAATCGAAGAATTACTTGCACATGTAGAGCCAGCGACCAGCCTCAGCTTTCGCATATTTGTGCTCTAGTGCATGCCACAACTCTGTGGCGGACTTGAAGTCTATGTACACATCATAGAGCTGATATGCCAGTATGGTTAGTATGCATCCAAGGGCTGTGTTGTTATCTCTGTCGAACCGCATAGTCTGTTCAATCGTAAATGGATACTGTGGATGGATCACCCACCATAGCTCCAAATAAATGAGCCAAAACTTGACCATTGTCTGCCATTTATGAAAGTTCTGACTAGAAAACTCTTAGGTTTCATAGCATCAGAAGCACCAGTCATTACTGAATCACGAAAATGTCCACGATAAGATTTCTAGATTGTTGGAAATATGGACAATATTTTAATTCTAGATTTTATTATGAGGCAAAGATCACATAAAACTAGAGATGCATAAAACAATACTAACAGCATGCAACTCATTGCAATTTTAAATATACACAATAATAGGATTATAACATGATAGTTTGGTCGCACAACCAACTTACAGTCGGGCTTGATGAAGAACAGGAAGTAGCTCAGATTCGAAGCAGTGCAGAACGCAGATGAAGTAGTGAAGCGAGCTGTCGCGTAGGTGCGCTGCTGAGAAACCTGATTACCGCCCCGTGCAGGTGAACTCTGTGTCAATGGTTCGGAGATATCTGCTCACCCTCCTTCTCGGTGCACGCCGAGAAGAAGGGATTACTTGATTCAACAGCGCAGCTCTTCAGCACGGCAGAATAGAGAGGAAGAAAAAGAAAATGGAAGTGAGTCCAATCTTCTCAGGTCTGGACGTCTCCAAATCTTTAAAAGGTCGAGACAACTACTCTCTAGTAACTGCATAATAAAGCACATATTAAACCACTAGTAACTGCTAATTCAAACCAATTAATGGTAATTAAGCAGTGTTTATCAGATCCTGCCTACACACTGGTCTACAGCTTGGACCAATGTATTTCGACCACACTGGTTTATGGATCTGACCACTATGTTTCGACCACTTTATTTTGACCACAGTGTTTCGACCACTCTGGTCTATGCTTCGACCACAGTGTTTCGACCACATTAGTCTATGGCTTCGACCAACCACATTATTTCGACCAGTCTAAAAGGAGAGGAGAGATGAACTGTTAGCACAAGAAAGATGGATTTGGTACACTTCGCAAGTCACAAGTCACGCGATTGCCATGCGAATATACGTGTGCGCGTGCGTACATCCGTGTGTGTGACTTTAGTTATAGTGTTCCTCATGTCACCACATGTCATATGTCACATGTTTCAATAGGTGACAAGGACTTCACTTTATAAATTGCTCTCCCACCATTTAACTAAGCGATATAGCCCTAAATCATGTATGATTTGGAATTTCAGAAATGAATGATCTTTACACTTATAGGCCAATTCTAACATAATATGTACTCAACTTCTAGATTCATTGATTTAATTTAAAGGACACTGGTGGCTTGGTGCCACAAACTACCTCTTAACAAAAATAGCAAATTTGGCTAATGCATGCAAGTCATGAACACGAGAATATTCATTTGCATGCAATAGAGTTTTAAATTGAATCAATGTTACGAGATAACAAAAACAAATGCAAATGGCCATTCCCGTCATTCAAACGAATCGACTTACAACCTATTCCTCCATTGTACAATCAAAATATAATAGAAGCACAACTTGGTTCATAAAAATAATAGAGAACCACGGTTCAGAGAAATAATATTTAGGGAAATGAGTTAGCTCACAATTGATGGAGGGTGTAGGTGTACACTCTTACCATCTAGGTTCGAGTCATCTTCGACTCAGATTTGAGAACCTATGTTTTTTTAAGTAAATCGATATCCCGTTCTCCCTCCACATTTTAGATATTTTTTTAAAAAGAAATAATAATTAGAAAAAAGGTACAGTAAAAAGAAGGAAAGAATCAGAGAGGTGCTGCCCTGCCACTCACGCACGCTCGTAATTTTCCTCTCGTCTTTTTGGGGCCTCGGATAGCAGATTATTCCTGGAGCCACTTCATGCGTGAACGGTGAATAGTCTCGATCTGACACCACAGCTTTGATAAAAACGACCGACGATAGCGCGCAGGCCAAAATAAGGGCATGTTTGGATTAGAACATAAATGAATCTTATCAAATTTTAATAATGCTCATAAAATTTGGCTAGTATTTAGATTGGTTCTAATATGTAGCATGTTCTTGAAAAATTTGGTCACGCTAAATATTGGTAATGGCTATAAAATTTGACTACAATTTGGTTTATTGCCAAATTTTGGTACTATCAACGAAAATTTGGTAAAATCAATTTTTCCTTCATAATTCTTAGGCAAAGTTTGAGTGGCCAAAAAGCTAACCAAATAATTGGTAGGGAAACTAGCCCATGAGTTTGCTAGGTGACATCATTTCGTTGGATGTGAATAGGGACATATTAGTCAATATCGGTATTGCCTGTGGGTCCCACACGACATCAATTTTCTTTTATCCCAAAATATGTTAATTTGGTCTTGTTTTGTTGATAGAATGACGAGAAATACAACGGTTCAAATGGATCGCAAATCGGATACTCGGTTTACGAAATATGATCATTCTAAACAGATAAATCAATCTAACCATGCAATTAATATCAATCTTATCAAATTTTGGTAATACCAAAATCTGAGTAATGCCAAACCAAACACTACCAAATACCTTTTTTGCCTATATTTTGGTATATCTCAGATGTTGGTGCCAAACCAAATACCAGCCAACTACTTTTTTGCCTATATTTTGGTATTGCTTAGATTTTGGTATTACTAAAATTTGATTTGACTCACTAGAGTATCAATCCAAATAGCCCCTAAATCTTCTGGGTCTCGGCGAGGGTTCCTCGCATCTACTGTCCATCATCAACAGTATAAGAAGGGTGTGGAGTGATCTAGCGGTAGGAAGAGGGGAGAGAATTTGCTTCCCGCGCAGGCCATCCGTAGGCCAGGCTCTGCCGGCATGAAATGATGGCGAGGACGCCCCAAAAAAACAAACGAAACGCCACTCGTCAGCTCTGCATGCCGCGGTGGCTCGGGACATGGACGTCTGTCGCGCGGGAGCAGCAGCCGTTGCTCACTTCGCCGTTTCCGAGGAAACAAATCGGTCTCACAGTGGCATCCACATGGCTTCCGCTTTTCTTTTCATGTGTATGTTTGTCCTTGTCTTGATGGCTTGGACCTGGACTGGAACGAGATCATCTTCACTGACTCCAGCCGTAGATCAGATCAATAAATTTACAAAGGTTCACGCAGCTCGCACATTATTGGGAGCTTAGGCGGCTCTCAGTGCTTTACTCTGACTGATATCTTAAGTCTACTATATAGATAAAATAATAATGTGATACTATAGTTATGTAGAGATATGATACTTTAGTATCTAATCTGGATACCGGTTCAGTCTCGAAATCCAACGCATAAAATTTATTGTGATCGCTGTTTCCTCTCATGTATGTAATTAAATGAAACAACATAAAATACTACACCATAAAAAATCATGCATTGGAAAGATAATATCCTAACACTCCTCATACACTAAGAAACTGCACTAAGATACTGCCCATTGGGAGCAGCCTTACAGTTACAAAGTTGTTGCGCCTCGACCACAAATCTCAAGTGATTTTATAGCTCGAAATAGCTCGAGACCCGCACACCAAAGTGGTATATCAAAAAATCGAAACTACGGTCATTGAACGGTTAAGGGGCATGTACAATAGTATAGACAGCTGTTGTCTATAGCAATATTTTATATCACCTATAGAGAACACTAAAGATAACTCATACAATGGTACAAACGGCTTCTGTCTTTTTAGTTGTCTTTATAGAACATACAATCTTTTAATGATTTTCTTGTTTCTAATGCTATAGTCGGCTACAGGATTATATACATCTTTCCTTCTTCATTCTTTTTCATCCACGTCAGTAAACAGTGGCTACAGACGACTGACATAACCCATTGTACATGCTCTAAAGCTTATCTCAAGGAACACATGCAGCTCGGGCAGGAAACTACGGCCGTTGAACGGTTAAGGCTACGGCCGGGGCAGGAAAGACAATAGAGGACATGTTAAAAACCCGACAAACCGCTCCCTAAGCCACGAGAACAAGGATCGAGGGCATACCAATAAAGAACACCTACTTCAGTAAACCAATTTCAATCAGAGCGACAAAGAACAAATGAACTACCAGAGCAGTTCGTATCAGACTGCACAGTAGGAACAATCAGCATCAGAAACTTGACAAACAACTCGGCGAATATAGAGCATAAGTTCGAAAGGAATGGCTTAGAATGTCAAAATATATAATAGTCTGACAAAAGGTTCATGGCGGCACGCCAATGACGGCAATGACAGTTTCAGTCTCACGCGGTAATATAAATTAGGATCCTCGACCTGCAAATTACTGAATCAAGGCAAAATAAGCGTAGCACCAACTACATAGAAAACTACCACATAATAATAGAACGGTACAGCAAATACCCAGACAACTTCAACGGATCATGCTTGCCTTGCTCTGCTTTCCCAGGGGCTCACCCTTGCTTTTCCTCCCTTTCACGGTTCCATTGTTCAATCTTGGCCCTGCGCTCCTCGCTGCTCTCCCTGACCGGGCTTCTTGCGTGCCTTGGAGGGCTGCCACCATGCCTACGCCTTCCTCCGTCATCACCACCACCACCACGGTAATCACGCCTGCTGCTTCCACCCCTACGTCCGCCACCACCACCACGACGGTAATCATCACGGCCACGGTAGTCATCACGTTCACGACGCTCCCTCCTATTTTGCGGGCTTGGGCTGCGGCTCCTTCCCCGGTGTGTCCTCTTGTAACGCCCAAAGAGCTTTTTCCTCAGATCCCTGCCTATCTGCTTCACATGCATGAAATTGCAGTATCCACCACGGTCGCAGCTATTCTCCTCATACTGCCTGCAGGTCGCTTCACGGAAGTCAGTCACAGGGGAAAAGTCAACAATTATTGGGCGACCGGAGTAAAAGCGGCCCTGAAGGGCTGTATGAGCTGCAGCTGCCTGATCTTCCTCCCTGAACTGGACATAAACATTGCCTATCATGTGATCAGAAAGGTTGTCGCAAACGTTGAGGTTCTCAATCTCACCAAACTTGCTCAGTTCCTCAAAGATATCCTCATAAAAATCCTCAAAATGCTCCTGCATCTTGCGGGGATCTATCGGCTGGCCTTGAGCATCAACCCCAGGAGTGATCATATCAAGGCGCTGATACATGTTCACAAGAACAAGAGTTGGTGATATGGTAGGCCTATTATGGAGACGAGAGCAGCGATCTCCATGACGGCAAGCCCCAATCTTGAAGTAAAATGGGCAGTTGACCCTATCTTTCTCTGTACCAAATATTGAAGCCAAGTGCTCCGCCATGACTTAAATCAGTCCAGCTGACCGGAAGCCTGCAGAGACAATGTTAAGAGATCAATATCTTTCGAAAGATAGAATAGGAGTGCTCCCATATACATGAAGCTCTCAATATTTAACAGTAGCACATGGGCCATCAGCTTCTAAGTTAATCAAGATAAGTGCCATTTTTGTAGATTCCTGATTTAAATCTAATAAAACCGTGACTAGTGTTAAAACTTAAAAGCAGTACCTATGTGCGTGACGTGGAACAGTGTTCAAAATTTGTGAAGATGTTGAATGAGTTGCTTGTTGATGCAGAAGACCTTTTCAGGGCCTTGTGCACAAACAAAAGGAACAAATGTCCATGCCTGATTCTAATCCCTGTAATGTCATGCAAGTATGCCTTGCGCACAAACAGTCTTGAACAGGTGCAAGGCAACCTCTTACTATTTGACAGACATTGTGGTTATTACAAGATTTCAGGGATATCTATGAGATGCTTTTCGAGTGAAGATGTAACAACACATGTACAAGAACAAATTACAAAAGGAACACAGGAAACTAATTCAAACTATGTTCACAATTTTTATTTCTTTAATATTACCAACAGATTGGTATCCAGTAGCTTTATCCATTCCATTGAACATTGAGGTTATTTGCTCCAAAAAGGAGCAGCTACTAAGGCCTGCAGTGCATGACATAATAGATCTCATATTCTTGCAAGACAACACTAATCCCAACAGCTTCTTATGACCTAATCTGCACACTGACCCAAACTGTTAATATTAGAACATACAAAATATAAAAATAAATCGTAAAGAGGGTTACAAGATTTCTCCGTTTGAAGAGTGTTACTTATTTATACCCCAGGTCTGTTATTTAACCTAAATCTGCACACTCTGTTCGCATGGTTAACACCAAAGGAATAACCCCTGCAACTTCATAAAGGAGATATAGTGTTCCCACTAAAGTGTTTAGTGTCTCTGTCCCTGCAACTGCAAAAGAGACCAAGAAACCAAAAAACACAAACAAAGCAACTTTTCGCCTTGCACGAGAACACTTCCTTATCAGGCAGGCCTTGTTATATCCGTCCGACAAAGAATTTTATTTCATCCATTTTAAAAACCTAATCTGCACACCATTTTAGATCATTAAAATTCAATCAAGTAAAACAACCAGGAAAAAATATACTACTACCCAGAATACTGTAATGTAAAGAAACGGAGCACTCTAAAATATGTATAATTACATTGAAGTACATGCTTGCTGTGCAAAAATGCAAAATTGATATATTGCATAACTTACTGTTCTGTTCATTCAAAAACTCTAGGATAGCATCTATTAGAGTATCACATCCATAAAGTTGCAAGATGCAGACACTGATATCAAACCGGCCACGTGACTGGTTCAATGATTAGCATGTACCAGTACTTGAAAACTCACAAGGCAGTTTTTGGAAAACGTATTAAAATGTTCCTAATCGATCAATTTCCACATAAAAAAATAATTACACTATTAAAAATGAATTTTCTTACACCACCACAGTGCAATAAAATTCCTATAGAAAAGCTTGGCTAGGACAAAAGAAACAATCCACGACTCACAGACAGCTATAAATATTAGGCAAACTTTTGTGCACAACAAAAATTGTGATGTTTTTCATTAGCAACACGCAAAGCTACAAGTAAATCTGGTGCAACCGTGTAGTGCAGGGGCGATTCCACCAGTTTCGACTAGCACGAGCCAACCTATCAATAGACAGTTGCACATACCATAGTACCACACAACACACGAGATGCAACACTAGTCACCAAGGATCAAAATCCCGCCGGTTACAGGCCGGTAACCGGCGGTTACCGGAATTCCCGGTGGGAACCAGGATCCAAAAAACCGGCCGGAATTCTTCGATTCAAATTCAAAATCAAAATCCCGATGGTTAGATCCCAAATTCAAATCTCACTAGTCGAATTTCAAACGGTTTTTTTCCGGGATTTCCGGTTACCCCCGGGTAACGGGATAACGGCCTCCGAGCGGTTTTTGTTCCGGTTCCGGTTTTTGGATCCTTGCTAGTCACTAACTCGGTATTGTCGTACTGCTCAAAAAACAACCTCATCTAATTCAACCACACAAACTATGCACACACCACACACGCAGATTTTTCTGTCCATCAAGAAGAGAACCCTCCAAGATTCATTTTTTCCCCAGTTTACAGTAGCAACTTTCACCAGATGCAAAGGTGTTAACCCAAACACATAACCAAAACCAGGGCTCTCATGAGATAAAATTTGGAGAAGGGGCGGTCTGGTAGGCATGCGAATTTGCGAAATCGGTCGAAGAATGCTAATTCGGACGCAATTTATGGCTGTGAACCAAGGCAGCCGCCTAGGCACTCGGTGGAGCCCTCCTGCCGCGATTTTGCCATAACCGGCGAGCTAGGCGGACTGGCCGTCCAGGCGGTCGCAAGCGGTCCAAGGCGGCGCTTAGGCGCCGGGGCGGAGCCGGGCGTGGCGGGCAAGGCAGCGCCGAGAGAGTTTCGAGAGGGGGAAGTGAGGGAGGAGGAGAATGGAAAGGGAATGAGAGGTAAGAGCAGCGGCGACGGTGGCGCCCTACCTGTGTGAGGCGACGGCCGCAGGGAAGACCACCTGCTGCGTGAGAAGGAGGCGAAGGTGACGGCGCCGCCATGGCGCCATCCTTGTCTGCCTGTTGATGATATGAAGTGGAAGACCTCACCAAACCCTACCTCCGTGACTAATCAAAGCCCAACAACCCATATAATGCCTGCACACTAAGCCCAGCCTGCGTCAACACTCAACAGCGAAGCAGTTCTCTCTCTCTCCCCTAAGTAGTCTCGTTCTCGTCGCGCCGCCACCACTCTCTCCCTGGAGCGATCTGACCAGAGCCGATGATGACGGGTGCTCCTTGCATTGTTTTCTAGGCGGCCACCCTCCGCCAGCCTTCCGCCTAGCGGCGCCTAGGGGAACACAAAGATTATTCTACCCGAATCTAAAATTGGGCGCAGCGCCTATGATACGGTAAACCAATCGGCAGATTTGCAAAGGGCGGATCGAACAAAAAATTCCTGGTAAAGGGGGAGAAAAGTTAGGGTTTTTTAGAGGACCTTTGGAGCGACAAATTGGACGGAGGTCGTCGACAGCTGCGCTCGCTGGCAAGCAGGCGTACGAAGGCGAAGGCTATGAGAGAGAGAGCGCCCTTGCGGCGGCGCGAGGAAGGGCTTCGTAGAGAGAGTGGGTGACTCTTGGGTGGAAAGGAGTTTGGGTTTTAGAGAGAGAGGATATTGATCAGCTGCAGTTTTGGACGACTGCACGGCTGTGTGCTGTGTGCGCCCTGGCAGCAAACTGTGGATTTGTTTGGTATGACAGTAATTTTTTTTAAAAAAAATAGTTTTTCGTTAGGCAGAAAGACGATAGGGTTGAACGATTGAGCTAAAGAGGTTTAGTACTTGGCAATATAATTTTTAGGTAAGCTGACTGGACCTCCGAGTTGAAAAATATCTTAAATACCCATAAGTCAAATGATGACATGTTTGATGTCATTTAACGGCAATTAACGAGAACTAACGATAATTGTCGACAATTTGCAGACAAGTAAATCTTAACGACAACTAACGACAATTGACGGCAATTTGCACACAAGTAATCTTAACGACAATTAACGCATTTGAAGGCAACGAACGACAATTTGCACACAAGTAAATCTTAACGACATTTAAGATAACTAGCGACATTCAATAATTACATAAATAATTCATTTATAACAGAAAAAATAAGAGAAATAAAATTGAACAATTCTTTTAAAAAAGGAAAGAAAAAAAGAAGTCAGCGGCAGCTAGGGTTGGGGACGGCGGCGGGGGAGGAGGAGGGTGGCGCTAGCATCGGGGGAGGGGGAGGAGGAGGTGGCGCACGCAGGCCGGCGGAGGCGCCGAGGGAGGAGGATGCAGCGGCGTAGGAGGAGAGAACGACAGGGGTGGCGCGTTGACACTGGAGGAGGAGGACGGGGGCGGGAGCTAAGGTTAGGGGCCGGTAGTGGTGAAAACATGGCATATAATTCCCACCTGATCCGATGTCGTATCCGGAAAGATCCGTCTGGGTACCATTTTTAGTCTTGATCCGTATCCGATGTCATCCGTATACATATCCGAAAAATCTCATGGAATATGGGATAGAATACGGGAAGAGCAATACCCGATCTGTATCCGTATTTTATAGGATATCCGATAAACATCAATATCCTTTAGGGCGCGACTAGCGCTCGGACGTACGGTCCGAGCGCTAGCTCCGTACGTCGTTGCATGCAACATCCCGGGCAACGGTTGTAACATCCCCGGGACAACGGTTGCAACATCTCCGGACAACGGTTGCAACATCACAAATCAAAACAAACCATCTGGAAAAAAACACATGGGAAAAAATTACAACATCGCCGTGAACAGTATGCAACTTTTTTCTATAGATGCAATATTTTTTTTCTACAGATACAATATTTTTTTCTACAGGTGCAACATTTCAAAGAACAGTATGCAACATTGTTTTCAACGGGCCCAACATCTGAACATTCGCAACATCAGAACATGCAACATCAGAACATCAGTGAAGAAGAGGAAGAAAACTAATTCAATAAGCGACAAGGGACCTCAGCCGTGGACTCAGACATGAAGATGTCATTTGGAGAGGAACTTGCGGCAAAGGGAGCACTCGTCCAGTCCAACTCGTCATCTCTTACAGAAACTCCAAGGCCACCACCATCCACCCGCTCAGTTCCTCCTGTCCTCCCCCACTTGATCCTATAAGCGCGAAACATCCTATCCCCGCTCCTCAATACAGTAGTAGGCAACCCACATCTCCGATCTCCCTCCCTGGCCGGAGATGGCATTAGCCTCCTTTGCCATTTCCTCGCCGGCGGCTTCCGCCGTGGCCGCCTAGTCCAAGGCACACCCCCGCTTCCTCCTCAACCCTCAGCTCTTACCCATTTGCTGGTTTCTTTGGTTGGGGTTTGGCCTTCTATTGGTGGTGGGCACAGGTGTTTGGAGGAGGAAAGAATGAAACTAGGACTGGCTGAGATAAGGAATGAGTGGTGCTAGTAGAAAAGATAAGGCTTGGACGAATGGTGTTGCGTGGATATATGTGTGTCGGTATGATTGTACTGTAGTGAGTCTGAGATGGGCCGTCCGGGGCATGTCTCTTGGATCGGATGTTCGGCCCAAAGCATTCACCTATCCTTTAATATCCTCTATGGCGCTCTAGTCATTGACTAATATATAATATGAATTTACATTTGATTATGTTTATGTTCTTAAGTAGGATAAATAATTCTCTAATAGGTAGTATAATTTGACACTTTCATTGGTGAAGTTATATCTTTTCTTTAAGTGTACACTATCCGTTAAGTTATTAGTGACTGATTTGAATCCGATCCGCACGCGCCCCATGCCCGTATCCTGAAAACCCGCATTCGTATCTGTATCCGACTCCGGAGGTAAAAATATAGGTCAGAATACGAGAAGAGCAATATTCGTCCGTATCCGGCCCATTTCACTCTTTGAAGCCATGAAAGCGCCTCGGCGATTTACGGCTTCGCGTTGTAAACAACTTTTAGCTTCTTGCTTTTCTGAGCGAAAAGGCGAAACCGTCCCAAACAGGGCTTGTGTGCAGGGCATTGCTTGGATGTCAATTGTTGCCTATGTTTGATTAACCAATTTTTGGTGATGATAATTGGATTTGACAAGCATTGATTGGTTTGTTATCAAATTTTGGTGAAATTTCCTTCTTCTTGACTCTTTATTTCATTTTCTTGCCGAACTTTTTACGATCCAATTTTGGCAAGGATTTGTTGGTCAAATTTGGCATTAAACAAAACATGTCCTAAAACTTGTGTGGGATAGGCCTTGATTACTTCCGATACACAGGTTTTAAACCTTTGGTAGAGGATATGTTCAAGGGGAAACTTAGATATAGGAAAAAACGTAGGAAAATGTAGAGATAACTAAAATCTGTTTTGGAAAAAAATGGGTCTCGATCTATTCAATATCAAGGAAAACGCCGTAGAAGAGGAGAGATGGGCGGGAGGCCGTTGGCAAAACTCCTTCCTATATAGGCTTCGGAAAGAGATTCTTCACCGTGACTTATGGCATCGGCTACACTCGTGGGCTTTTTGTAGTTACTGACACGTTTCAGTGGGCCTTTTCTAGTTACATTCGATCCAACAGAAGCCCAGCACAACAGAGAGCAACAAAACACGATGGCCTCTCCCTCGATCGCCAGTCCAGTAGTCCTCTAGCGCGAGTGGCAGGCTGCGCTGGTGTGCGAGCTTCCCACCTGGTTCGATGTTGGATCGGATTCCGGGTGTCTCACCAATTTTCGCGAACAGTACACGCACTTATGCACTTTGGTGCGATGGTGTGCTCGGTGGTCAAAGTGTGTGTCCATGTTCTTTGTGGTCTAGCCCCCGCTCTGGTTTAAAGCATGTGTTAAGAACACACACGTGTGTAGATGTGTATGTGGTGTGTGTGCGTGGGTGTGTCCGATGTGTACTCTAAAAAAAAGTAGCCCTCCCTACCCTCCCGCTGCAGCTGCACACGCAAATGCAAGGCCACGTCTGTGTCGAAGCGCAGTGCGCACCTCATGCCGTCCGTGTATGGTCATCTCTGTCACCTTGCTACTCAACGGTACAACATCGATTGAAGCTGTACTGGTCGTTATATCACTGGTCTTCTCAATAGCAACCAGAGCACCCGAAGAGGGTGCTGCAGCAACCTTTGCTCTGGTCGTCGGTCTCTCAACCACGAACGGAGTAGGCGTCGTAGTAGCAGTCTTGGTCTTCTTAGCAGTCGGAGCCTGACTGCTAGACCCAGACTGGTCGACACTCCTCTTACTACCATGCATCTAAAAGAAACAAAAGAAATATGTTAAGTTACTGTCTTAAGAAAACGTTCAATGCTAAAATTTAACTTATACATACCTACATGAGTTCTTTTTTAAACTCCGTAGATGCCCCAATTGGGCTGGAAGGCTGCTCGTCGAAGGAGATAGGTTTTGAGCCATCCCTCACGTTCTTTAGCATAAGTGAGGTCCTGTCCTCGACCACCTTCTCTGTGAAAACTAAAAAAAAAATCATAGACTTGGTAATACTTAAATTACAAAGTTTTAAACAACAACGTACCTGGAAGAGACACATACCTCCAAGGCTATCCTTGGTTGGGTCTTTCTCCCCTTCCAAACTCCACGCGTAGTGGACCCTTTTCCTCAGGGGGCTGATCTTATGATGGAGGAAATCATGGATGATCCGTTGATCAGTTAACCTAGCAGACACCAAGGATACGACTGAATTGACCACCTTCTCCTCCTCGATGGTAAATCTCAGGGAGGTCTTCTCCTTCCTTAAGTCCTAAGCCGACCAGGTCGGTGGAGCGCCTCTAGTGTACTTCAAGCAGCTACCTCTAGGAATTTCGGAGTAGAACCACTTCTTCTGATAATCTCTCCATGAATCCCTAATAGGAAGTGGATGATATTTCTTAGATATTTGGTCCTGGAGTTTGAAATGGATACTGCCACAGTTCCGCTAACCTCGGTTGTTTTAGGTGAATTGGTAGACGTATCTAAAAAGATGAACAGAAGGGGGAATGCCAAGGAAAGCTTTGCAAAAATGTGAAAAGGCACTTAGGATTATGATAGAATTCGGTCCTAACTGGAAAAGTTCTATCTTGAAGTAATGTAGGACGTTAGCCAAGAATTCACTCTCGGGCCGATGAAACCCTAGTTTTACAAAAGAAGAAAAAAATGACGATCCGACCTTCTTGCGGAATTAGAGCAGCCTCGTCACGGCAAGGGTTCCATGCGACCAAAGATTGCACTAGAATGTAGCATTGATCTTCAATTTCTTGAATTATGCTCTCGGAAAGAGTTGAAACTCCAAGAATCCCCATGATCAAAGATCAAACAAGGATTTTGAAAAGAAGAAAAAGTTCGGGAGCAAAGATGAACTGGAGATGAAAAGGTGCTAAGGCGGGAGACAGAGATTGCAATGAGAGCGAATAGTGGAGAAGGTAAAAGAGGTATTTTTATCCCCTTTATTGTGATCCGTTCACCCACTTACCGCAACCTCCAGACACAATTTCCAAGAAAATCAGAACCTTTCCCATATTTTCATTAAATGATTGGAATGATTGTACAAAGATCGAATCCTATTGATGCACGTTTCGAGGCAAGTAAAGCCTTGAGTAAATTTCTTAAGCCTTGGGGGCTAGCCGATAAGGATTCTTGACTAGATCAACCATTTTTGGTCAAAGTCAGAGTTCCTATCAAAGGAGACCCACCTATCAAAGGAGACCCACTTAATAGAGGCCCAATTATTAGAGGCCCACTTTATTTACGGTTATGAACCTACAACCAGTATATAAAGGAAGCCTAATTCTCATTTATTACGACCAAACTGGTTGACGACTAGTTTGAGTCATTAGACCAGGTATGGACACTATCCGACCAGCTATACAGTTTTGGACAATCCCCAACCAACAAAATGATTGGGAGACACCAATAGTTACCCACGTGACTGGCGGAAAGGTAGCTTCTGACTCATTTGGCAACTTACGACAGTTGACCAACGGACGCGTCAGTTCAAGACTCTCCTAGCGAACGTGCGTGAAGATCAGAGGTGCCTTTAGTTGCATTAACTGTCACCCCTTCAAATAATATAAAGAGGGTAGCACATGGTCTCTGTAACATACATTGATAACAGTACTCATTCATTAGTCACGATCACTACGATCATTCTGTAACATCCTTTGTATTCTCGTACAAATACTCAGTGTGTCCACAACAATATATGGTCTTTATTTGATAGTGTTCTCACATTAGTTTCTCGAGTAAGTTCGATTGGGAACCTTGTGTTCTGGTCATCAACATATTCGAAGTCCTTGTTTGCCAAACCTGCTACTACTACTTTCAGCTTGAGGAGGTGCACGCAGAAATCTACTACTGACATCTTTTTCAGTAAGATTCTTTACTTCACTAGAAATACATTTGATTCTTGAGCTTAAGTACACATTTTTAGTTATATTGTAAGATGGATATAAATTTCACAGCTTGGATGAAACTACATAACCGAGAAAGTGGCATCTTTTGTTAGATAATATGGCTATCTTTTTATCGGTCATTATAGAATGTCGAATTTTGATAGACAATCTCATTTGATTGCTCTTGTAAGGAGCCTAAATCGACGAAGTGTAATGGTTTGTTGAAAGCCACAAGTCAGTTTTATAGTATTAATGTTATGTTAATTGCTAGGTTTATAAAGTTTCGTTGTAAATACTAAACCTCTCTAGACCTGAAAGCTCTTCTGACGCGTTGCCACCCCATGCATGGATCGATTAGCGTGAAATTTGACCTGCTAGTGAGATTTACTAATCTCCAATTTCTTCGGATGTTTTATTGTGATAGTGCAGAATTTGTCATAATGGATATTCTGTATAGTATATCTGCATTTCGCAACTATCTTAACAGTAACAAGCAGGGATCTTACTACTTTTTCTTTGATGTTCCAGGATGATATAGATGAATAAGGAGGACCTTTTGAGGAAGCTATTGTGGTTACTTAGGTGACAAACTGCTTTAAAAGAATACTTAGGTGACAACCTGATGTGCTTGACTGCAATGAAGCACTACAAGTGCTTATGTAATACTTTTTTTTGGTTAAAAGAAGCGTATGCAACACTTAGTCATGCCCGGACATTGATGCAAGCAATAAGCACTTCAAAAATAGTTTTCTGGCTATTAATGTCTTTGGTTGGGTTCTTTTGATTTTTCATGTTTTTAAATATTTTTGGGGGATTTTTCAAAGCCATGGTATATACTAGTGTTGCAACTTTGTTGATACGTGGCCTCAGCCGTTGCAATCGATATTTATCTGTGTCATGCCGTGGGTTGGCTGGTGCCGCATGTCCTGTATATATCTCTGCCGCCGGTGCGGGCAAACATGAGCTGGTCGCAACACGTCCCACATTCATCCTAGTTTTGGGTGGGGGGTGGGGAGGATCAGCAGCATCAGATGAGGTAAGAGGGCCAACATTAGATTCTCTAGACTATCGATCCATAACCTGTGCTTTTGGTCGATACTTCATGTATGTATATTTTTGGAGTAGAAGCAGAGTACATCCTAACAGGAGAAAATGGCACCATACTGCTTATCAATATTCCTCGATACCCTACAGTTTTGTTTCAGGGGTCGATTCACTATACAACCACAAGAAACAATATATACCTTGGACTAATAGTTTGGTGTACACGACCTTCACCTTCATGAAGATAAACCTGGCCTTGTGCTTTGGTTCACTTCAGAAATGCTTGAGGTATTTCTTTCAGAAAGGCGGGTCTCAGTAGTGCACTGCATTCCTAAAAAACACATTTTTCGAGCCACATGTAGAGATAGAGAAGAGACAGAGAGCAAATGTACATAGTCTTTATTCTTCTTGTATCCAGCATGCATGTTGATTTTACTGAGGGAGACTAGTACAAATGGTATTTTGTTTTGGTCTATATGCTCTTCATGCATCATGTGTTCAATTATTACTTTTCTTAATGTATGCTTGGACGAACTATCAGAAATTGAGAAAAATGTGCTCGGTCTGATTTTGCATAATTCAAGCTAGACAGTCCAGTCGACACATTTGAGTTCGACAGCTTGAATAGTTTCAAATATTCACCTGGAAACCCTGGTCCACTAAAATTGGTTCTCATCAGTATTGTCAGCTAATTCAGACATTTTCCCTGTGATGCTGCTGTCCCATCAATATTTTGGTAGGTTCAAACATATGTGTCATTTACACATTGAAAGTACTGAAAACTGTACTTTGTCCAAAAGTGAAAGACTTCTGTTTCTCAAAGATATGGATGATGTCTGAACCCCCCCTTTTTCCTACCAAATTCATGAGTGAAAGGAACATACTTCTGGAAGTGTATCGTCTTCGCTAGTCTTGCATTCTTTTTGTAACAACACTCACCGTCCATTAGTTCTCGCGTCTTGTCCAGTGGATTGAAAGCATGCATATCTTTACCGTCCTCGTGTCGAGATCTAGGCATCGCAAAGTTGTAGATGATGCGTCCATCTCATCACTTCAGCTGTTCCAGTCGCGCCTAAGCTAGCTTCTTTCAAGGGCCAACCACAGGACAAGTACAGTGCTTATTCTCATGACTTCAACTCTACTCTAGGGCTAGGCCCAGACAGGAGGATGACATAATCACACTGGGCGAACATAAATAGGGCTATCGGAATGATATTGTTTTTGACAAAAAAAGATTATCACTAACTCATTGTAGGTTATCTTTTTGAGTGGACATTGGCTGAGGGTTTGGGCATCTTTGCAGAATTTGACCCAGAAGGAGTCCATGTTGGTTGGAAGTGACAGATTGGAACTGGTGGCAAAGTAATTGTTAAGCATTCATAGGTGGCGGTTTAGCCACAGGATCTGTAATGCTTAAGTTATTATTGGTCATCGTTTGTTTGTAGGCTTTAAGCCAGTTTTAACAATTGTGTCTGGTACTTCAGACCTTTAATAAATTAGGCTGTGTGCATCTTTGATGCAGAGGTCGGGAGATATTTTCTCTTCCATTATCTAAAAAAAATCTAGAACGACCGTGGTTTTTCTGAAAAGCGGCTTTTGGCTGTGCTGCAGGGCTGAACAGTTGGGCTAAAGATATTTAGTGTTTGGCTGTCTAGCTGCAGCTTCCGAGATGGAAAATATTTGAAATGCTCCCGATGACAGTAATGACAAGTTTGATGCCGTTTAACGCAATTAACAACGTTTAACGACAATTGACGATTATCAACGACGACTAACATTAGTTAACGACAAGTGACTATAACCAACGACATCTGACGACAACTAACGGTATTTAACGACAAGTGACGATGATTAACGACATTTGACGACGACTAACGGTAGTTAACGATAAGTGACGATAACTAACAACATTTACCGTTAACGACAAGTGACGATAACGACATTTGACGACAACTAACGATATATAGTTAATGATAAGTGATGATAACTAACGACATTTGACGACAATTAGTGTATTTAATGACAAGTGACGATAACTAACGACATTTGATGACAATTAGCGATTTAATGATAATTATTACAACAAATAATTATTAAAAACAATTATCACAATAAATAATTATTAAAAACAATTATTACATAAAAAATTCATACCCCATTTTTTTCCAGGCTTGGGACTGGCATCAGCAGTGTTAGGCACCCTCACTCTCACACGTACCCCCAAAAATAAAGAAGTAACAAAGAGAAATGCAGATGCAATGTTGTGCCAAAATTCTCACCAAAACAGTTATGCAAGTATTTCAAATATATTTGGCTAGACAGGGTATGCCAAGGTGAGTAAAGTAGTAACTTTAAGTCTGTTAATGTCTTAATGAAATAACATCAAGTCTACATGTCATGAATTCATGATGATGCATCGTATCATGTTTTTCATTTACTGAGGCATGATGCACAACTCCATCTAAATAATACGTAGAAAACACAAACTATTACAACCAAACACAGATCACTTTATTAAAAATAAATTAGATTAGAAGAAAACTTACAATAGAAGTATCCCATCAGTACTTACAAAGATAATCAATGTTATAAATAAAACTAAAATTTGCACCTAGTAGACAAATGAAAGAATATATAGAGACAGATGGAAAAAAAAGTTAAAACCGAATTCTTTCATTCATTTGGACAATGAAACCACCACAAACTCTGTGTATGCCCTCAGTTTCCATATATACATCATTTAATTGTCCCATGTTTACTTCTATTCCATATTCATATAACAAAGTTAGTGTTTGACAGAATAACTATCAGTCATTCTGCATAATGCAGAATTCATCGATGGTATATAACCACAAACATATCAATGTATGTATATTGAATTACCCCTCCATGTAAATTTATAGGATAATAATTAAGAGAACAAAACAAATCTTATTTTCAAAGAGGTTAAGTTTATCATTCAGTTTGCAGAATCAAAACATTCTACACTATATCAATCATCATGCAATTCAGACATCTATTTGTAAGAACAACAAAATGATACCTATAATATACTCAAAATTAACAAATAATTGTTAGAATGCAATTCATCAATTCAAAGAACAACTAGATGATACATACAATCTAATCAAAATTTAACAAATGCTTGTAAGAATGCAATTCATGAATAATGAGGCACAAGAATAGCAATGCAAAGTGCAACTAGGAAAATTACTAGCTCAGCATAGAGAATTCAACAAAGGAACCATAATCCCATAATGTTACAGCACTACTAAATTCTGTGGGTAGAGGAGGCCGCTGGCGGGGTCAATCCAGATCTGGCCGGGGAGGAGGTAGGTGGTGGTTGAGGAGGAGGAGGAGGAGGAGGAGGAGGGAGCCAGATTGTAACATCCCAATTTTTGGGACTTTTTGAAAATTTCAAAATAAAATAAACTATTTGAATTTTATTGAATTAATTAAAGCTTAAATTGAAATTTTAGAATAATGAAAAACATTTTAAATGATTAAAATAAACTTCACTTAAATTCAAAATTATTTTATGGATTTTTTTGAATTTTTCAATTTTATTTTATTTTTGGAATTTCTTTTCATTTTCTCCATTTCTTTCTTTCTTTCTTTTTCTCTTTCTTCCCTTTTTTTTTCCGAGGCACACTGTTCTTCTTCCCCATGCGCTTGCGCCATGCATGCCAGGGCGCGCCCGCAACCTGCCCCGCACTGCCACCCATGCGCCCGATCCCCCGCTCTCGGCCGCCCATGCCAGCCTGCGCATGCCGCCCATGCCATCTTTTGCCGCGTCGCTTTGCCCCCCTTCTCGCCTATAAAAACCGGCGCAACCTCCTCCTCCCCTCCCCTCCCCACGCCCAAAGCACCCCACTGCCGTCGTTTCCTTTCTTGTCCAACTCCAGTCGGAGCGCCTCCTCCCTCGTTCTCCCTCTCTGGCCATCTTTTTGCCATGCCACCCGTGTTACGAGGTGCGCCTCGGTCTCCTCCTTCCATCCCCGGAGTTTTCCCTCCTCTCTTCCTCTCCTCTCGCCGTATTTCAGATTTTTCTTCTCGCCGGCCGAAGCTTTTCCACCACTGTTCCCGGTGCCGTTGACCACTCCCTGCCGCCTTCGACCCCACCACCGGCATCACCACTTTGTGTTCTACTCCATGCTCCCTCCTCTTGCGTTGCCGCCGAGCCTTGTCGCCGTGTCACCCCATCGCCATCGCCACCGCCCACGCTGGCTCAGGCCGCCACCACCTGGGTCCCATTTTTTGATGCGCCGAGCTTCCCACGCCACCGTCTGTCGTCGATTGCCACCGCACCGAGCCGCTGCAACCTCCCTGCTCTACTCTGTCTTCTTCCTCTTTCTTCCTCTATTTTGTGCCACTTCAATGTGGGACCACCATGTCATACACCATCTAATTCTTTCTTTATCTCCTTCTCTCTCTTGCAATGGGCCATGGTTGTCATCCACACCATTGCTATGCATATTAAAATTTCAGAACAAAGATTCTAAAATATTCCATCTTTTCTATTTTTTATCATTTCATGTGATCGAAAACTTCCGGACGTTCGTTCCTCCTCATACGAACTCCGATCCCGTTGATTCTTGTTTCTAAATTCTTATAAATTCAGCCCCTTACTTTTGATTCTAATTTGATAATTTTTGAATTTTATTTAGAATTGTTGTATTTATTTGACTCTTTTTGCACGTATAGATTTCGACGTTTCCAAAGAATTTTTGGACCCGTCTGCCGGAGCAACTCAAACCTTCAACGTAGGCAAGTCGTAGACTTTTGATCACGTCGTACCCATTTTTATAAAATTGTATTGTTTTATATCAACATGCATTGCTAGTTTTATAATAACTGCTTTCGAGACCAGTTAAAGTCCTATTCGACATTATGCTACCTTGAACGATTGCTATTGACATGTATCCTTGAACACCATAGGTTGGGTTAATTTTAGCTGGACATACTTTATTACCAACATGGGTATCGTATTATGCTTAGCCATGCTTAATCGCGATGGGATTCATGACCACATGTTCAAAAATGGAAATATTGACTAAATGATATATGGAATTGTGGCATGGTCACTGTTACTAAAATTTGTTGTGCAACGACAAGGGTTGCTGCTTGGTCTGGTTGAACAAAAATGATTTCATACTCAGGCGAATGATCGTGCAGTAAAAGGGATGTAGGTAGCACATTTGGGATGTGGTTGCCTTGCTTGAGTAGTCACTAATGACTTAACTTTGTGCGCCGTTGATCTAGGCCTTACCGTGCAACCACTTGTCCAGAATGGGGTGGACTTGGCTAACTAATTAGTAATGTGTTAATTTGGTTCTGTCATGGTGGTGTGATTTTTGAGAAACTGATAGATTCACATGACGTGATTTCCGGGATACTAATAGATTCATACGGCGCAAGAGGGGGCTTCCGGCGGATGGTTAGTCCAAAGGAAGTGAAATCTTAGTGGACAGAACTGGGTTAAGACAGAACATTGTAAAAGCTTTGTGATAATCACTTAGTCGTATGCTTGCGGAAGTGTGTCATGGCTGACATTATAAGCTGATTATCTCTTGTGGGTCAAGCTGTACAACCTCTGTAGAGTGCTAAAAACTATTCAAATAGCCGTGTCCTCGGTTTTGAACAATACTTGGTGATTTCATACGAGGGGTAGATTTTCTTAAAAATATTGGAATGGTGGTTTGGTGGGGAAGTGAACGGGTTGTTCACTGGTTGTTGGTTGGGAAGTGAATAGGTAGTTCGCTAGTTGTTTTAAAGTACTTGTTTACTTATGTAATTAATCTTTCAAATTGTGCTTTTCAATCTATTTGCTGTATTTATTGTCAATACTGCTTTCTGCAAAATAACCATAAAGTCATGGAAGAAGTCCATTCTACCCCCCTCAAGTATTGACGTGCGGACATGTGACCCCCTGAAAAGAAATTCGGCCCTTTGACCCCCCAAAGTTGCAAAACCGGATAACGTGCCCCCTCCGGCTGTTTCATCCGGTGGTTTTACTGACGTGGCGTCCGGTCGGGCCGGTTTCGCCACGTCGACCGCTGCGTGGGCGAGTATGGGCAAGCTGAGGTGGCAGGGGGTGTTTAGGGGTTCCCTTAGCGCAAAACCCCCCTTACCCATTTCACGTTGCATCCAGTTCGACCTGAGCTCTTCCCCTCTCTGGCGGCGGTAGCGAGGATTAGGGTTCCGTCATGGCCGAGGAAGGAAGCTCCGGGACTTCAAGGTCTTCCCGCACGGCGCCATCGGGAAGCAAAGGGCACAGGGCGGAAGGGTCGCAGTCGCCGGTGGTGTACCGTGAGAAGCCGCTGGACTACCTCCCTGCGCGGTTGTGCTATTGCGAGGAGAAAGCACCGAGATGGATTTCATGGAGCGATGAGAATCCCGGGAGGAGGTACTACACATGCAAGGCAGCCAGGGTAAGCAAATAGTTTAGATGCATTTGTGTGTATTGTAATTGATTTGGTTGGATTTCACTTTGATTTAGGTTCCATTTTTTGTTGGAGTAGGCTGGTGGTTGCGGTTTTTGGCAGTGGCACGATCCGGAAACCCCTCCTTTTTTGAATCTTTTGCTCTTGGATCTCCGTGATAATGTCTGGGGACTAAAGAAGGAGAATGCAGCGCTGAAGAGGGAGAAGATGCAGATGGAGAACGATATTGTTGATGCCCGGAGAAATGTGGCAGAGGTCAAAGGAAGGCACGCCGTGGAGGTTGCTGTCCTAAAGAACCAGCTGGAGGAGAAGAAAAAGGAGGTGGCACAATTAGCTGTTAGAGTTCGGAAGCAGAACATGTTGAAGTTCTTGTTTCTTGTAGTAGTAATTAGTGTAGTTTTGTTTTCTGTGTGGCCAAGTGACAGTTGTAATGCTTGAACTATATGGAATGTAGTAATTCTGGAAAGGAATCTGTCTCTGAGAAGTTTGGCAAATGAATTGGAGCTTCCTCTATTGCGTTGTATTAGATCCCATCAGCAATATCAGTTCGAGTTTGAGTTAGTTGAGATTCTAATTCAGCTGTAATTTCTTATATACATTCCAAATTCCCTCTGAATATTAGTTAGTTGAGATCCCTACCCAAATCCCAAATTCCAAATTCCAAATTGACAGATATGTGAATGTAAACAACAATGACACTGAGATTGAGAACATGTTCAATATTGACAGATGTAAGAAAGTAAAGTTTCTTATGTGAATGTACATCAGCAATATCAGTTAGTTGAGTTAGTTGAGATCCCTACCCAAATCCCAAATTCCAAATTCCAAATTCCAAATTCCAAATTGACAGATATCCCTTCTGGTGAGGTACATCAGCAATATCAGTTAGTTGAGTTAGTTGAGATCCCTACCCAAATCCCAAATCCCAAATTCCAAATTGACAGATATCCCTTCTGGTGAGGTACATCAGCAATATCAGTTAGTTGAGTTAGTTGAGATCCCTACCCAAATCCCAAATCCCAAATTCCAAATTCCAAATTCCAAATTGACAGATATGTGAATGTAAACAACAATGACACTGAGATTGAGAACATGTTCAACATTGGCAGATGTAAGAAAGTAAAGTTTGCCATTGCATCAGGTAATTACATATCCAAAACACTTCTTTGACATGTCCAAAATACATCTGACAAAGAGGTTGACCTAGAAACATTCACCAAAAGCTTCATCCATCCGACAAAGAGCTTGATCTGCTTCATCCATCTGACAAAGAGCTTGACCTAGAAACATTCACCAAAAGCTTCATCCATCTGACAAAGAGCTTGATCTGCTTCATCCATCTGACAAAGAGCTTGACCTAGAAACATTCACCAAAAGCTTCATCCATCTGACAAAGAGCTTGATCTGCTTCATCCATCTGACAAAGAGCTTGACCTAGAAACATTCACCTACATATAGTTTTAACCTAGACCTATATACTTACAAGTCCAAAAGGTTGATGACAACGAACTATCACAAACTGACTACAAGTGTGCATTGACCTACATAGAACCATGACAAGCTGTCTACTTGGTAGTCTTGCTTGACTTCTTCTATGATTTATGAGCACCAGCTTCAACAGTGTAAATAACCTGCAAGATGGTAATGTTAGTATTTGTGGCTATGTACTACCAATTTACTACAGAGCTTGATGTTAAGTACTCACCAATGCAGTGCTTAAGTCTGGTGCAGAGCTTGATGCCTCTGCTTGCTTCCTCTTTCTAGTAGTTTCTCTCCTGAGGTGTGCAGTTGCTTGTTTCTTCTTCTGGCTTGCATTTGGATTAAGTGGACATCTTCTAACATTGTGGCCATCTTTTTTTGCAGAGACCACATTTGACCTTACATCCAACCTTACTTAGTTTTGTCCCCTTAGGTGCCTTTGCTGCCTCACCTGGTTCCCTTCTCCTTTCCTTCCTAGGTCTCCCTGGCATTTTGGTGTACCCAGGGGGTGATGGCTTAGGATGATCAGAGGTTGGCCAGCTCTCTTCACCTTGCACTGGCTCCAAACAATGCGTATATATCCTCTTGTAAACCTCTATGGAGTAGCAGCTGTCAATGTAGCCATCCAATTCTTTGTGAACTTTTGTAGATGGCATCGATTGCATGGCGAGAAGGAAGACCAGATAGTTGCCAATATCTCGCAAGAACAAGTCATTTGCTCCAAGTTGACTGTGTACTTCATTCTGTCCTTCTCCCTAACCTCAAATCCTTCCTTCCCATTCCAGAGGACATCACATTGAGTAGACCTTGTGATATTCAGTTTTAGTTTCCTGAATAAGTTTGGACAGATTGCTCCTTGCCACTTCTCTGATCTAGTTCTGTTTTCTTGAATCATGACCATCACTCTACATCTAATGGCCTCTAGCATTGACAAGATTAGGAGAAACCTTGATTCCACAATAGAGTTATTGAAGGCCTCACACATGTTATTATCAATTGAATCACATTTGGACCCTAGCTGAAAAAATGCCCTGCTCCAGTGGGTTGGGTCAGTGATCATCATGTCCTTTGCACCTTCAGGTGTATCTTTGTGCTAGCTTTGCTCTGTAGTAATTGAACATGGTCCTTGATGAAGCCTTAGCACATCTCCGCATTTCTTCTCAGAGCCGATCTGAATGCTTCTTCTTCCAGTTAGCATATATGTGCCTAGCACACATCCTATGCTCTGCCTTGGGCACTAGGTCACTTATGGCATTGAGAAGTCCCTTTTGCTGATCTGATATGAAGACCCATCCTTCACCTTGGTCATTGATGTTAATATCCTTGATAATAAGTGCAACAAACCAGAACCATGAACTATTTGTTTCTTTTTCTACAACAGCCCATGCTATAGGGTACATTTGGTTGTTGGCATCCCTACCTATAGCACATAATAACTCTCCATTGCAAGCACCCTTGAAAAAGCACCCATCTAAGCCTACTACCCTTCTACATCCAGCAAAAAAAATCCCTTTTTGCAAGCATCTAAGCAAACATAGATCCTCTGGAATACAGGTTTCACCAGAATCTCTGGGTCAAGGACAACAACCACTGTGCTTCCAGGGTTGCTTCTCAATAGTTCAGCTTGGTAATCAAATACCCTAGTGTACTCACCTTTCTGTGCATCAATCATCTTCTGCATGACCCTCCACTTAGCTCTCTTGCACTTGGCCAAACTAACATCACCATCATGTCCTCTGTAATATTGTAATAAACTTGTTAGGACAGAACAAAGGATCAAGCCTAATGCACATGCACAATAACATATATGTGGAGTAATTGCCATACCTTAAGAACTGCTGCGCTTTATGTTCTCAAGCTTCCATGTTGGGTTAGCCTTGATGAAAGTACCATATTTCTCTGCAATTACCTTAGCTGTCACTAGCTTATTGTCCCTTCTTGGAGGGCAGTGGTGCTCATCTACATATGTGTTGACTTGGAACCAATTGTACTTTGAGTTCTTTGACCCATAAATTAGCCAGCTACATCCAGGCCATGAACACTTGGCTCTTATCTTGTTCTTCTCATCCTTGTCAAACTTCAAGTGATTACGGTTCTTTAGCCCATACTTGATCAAAGCTTTCTTGAATTGCTCTCTGCTTCTGAATACCATCCCAAGTGAGAATACTGGAACATCAGCCTTGCTGTCAAACCTTGGCCAGCTGCTCTTCTTCCACTGCACATGCTCACCACCTTCTCCATCACTAACTTCCTCATATGAGTACTCATCACTTGAATCACAGTAAGGTGTCTCATAGCCTGTATCCAAGTTTGCCTGCTCTTCTTCCTCTTCAGTTTGGGTTAATTCAGCTGTATCCAATTTCTTAGCCATAACTTCACTCTTGAATGCCTTGGCATGCTTCCTCATTTCCTCTGCTTCAGATTCTTCTGCAGAGTTGTTATCACTCTTGTGTTGGTAATCACTGTCAGAACTGTCACTACCATCACCCATTATTGCAGTAGCTTCCTTTCCCTTACTACTAACAGCCACAGATTCCTTCACAGTGATCTATAAAATTGCCTAAACCTCTCAGAGGTCTTTGTCATTGCTTCCTTTTATTGGTGTCACAATTTTCTTGTGCCCTAGCTTAGGCACCACCACATCTACATCCTCTCAGATCATTGTCTTCTTCAATGTCAACCAGATTGTCATGCTCCTACCACTTTCATCGTCAGACTTATCGATCCATCAACCTCGTAACTTCAACATATATGTCAACCACCCCACCGTCAGTGATGCAATCAGACATGGTTTTGCAACTAGTGTCATCTACCAAAAGTCTGAGCCCATTACTCAATCCTAAACCAGGGAACAACCAATGCAATACCATATCATCACTGACCGTAACATGGTCTCTGAGATGACCTTTGATCTCTGGCAACGAAACCTTATCGCGCTCTACCAAAGACATCCCCTCATCTCCACCCACATAATCGACATTCATCCCAAAATTCAGGAATTCCCCATTAAAATGGAACCTCACCCCAAGATGGTCGAGATTATCCATTATCTGACCCCAATCCTGCACGAAGAGACAGAGATGTCAGCACAATCCCCAAAAGAACCCTAAAACCGAGAGAAGAGGGCGAAATCCTTGAGTTACATGAACCGTAGTACCGATTCTCAAGCCGCAAAAAAAACCCTAGAACTGACAAATCCATAAGGTAAAAGAACCCTAGAACCGCTGCTCAAGCCCCAAAAGAACCATACAACCAACAAATCCATCACCTAAAATTACCCTACAACCGCTTCTCAATGCCACAAAAAAACCCTAGAACTGCCAATGTTGATACATTCTCGCAGCGGAAAACAAATAGGGGTTTTGAACTCACCTCTACGTTCGTTCCGAAGAGAGTGGGCTTCAATCGCCGTCGAGAATCACAACATCTCCATCTTCTCCATTCCGCAAGAAAGCTGGTCTCTTTGGAACTGCTCAGGTAGTCGGACGGGCGGAAGAAACAAGGACCTCGCGCGTGCACCAAATAACCCCTAAACACCCCCTGCCACCTCAGCTTGCCCACACTCGCCCACGCAGCGGTCGACGTGGCAAAACCGGCCCGACCGGACGTCACGTCAGCAAAACCACCGGATGAAACAGCCGGAGGGGGCACGTTATCCGGTTTTGCAACTTTGGGGGGTCAAAGGGCCGAATTTTTTTTCAGGGGGTCACATGTTCGCATGTCAATACTTGAGGGGGTAGAATGGACTTCTTCCTAAAGTCATCCTTGTTCAAGCCTTGCATGAATACTATTTGCATACATTTCTCTACAACTTGCTAAGTACTTTATGTACTCATGGCTTTGCGCCATTGTTGATCAGTCACCGAGGAGGAACCAGGGAGCACCGAGTTCTCCGAGGAGTACTTCGAAGACTACGTGAACTATAATGCGTTCTCCACTCGATTGCCTGTAGGCTTGTCGGATGGCTACCACGAGTTGTCTCTTTCTACTGCAAGTTTACTCTTTTGTCTTAAGCCGTGTATGGCAAACTCTATAAACCTTGACCATAAGGTCCGTTGCTACTAAGTAATATTAATTTGTCTGCTTCTTAGACATTTTGTTGTATGAGTATGATTTCATCGATGTTGCAACTGTGTGAACTAGCTACTGATCATAGGACTAGTTCAGAATACATAGAGGGTTCGGATTCAGTGATCTGGGGACCCGACACAGATCCAGATCCGCCCGGGGACGAGCGAGCCAGATCCAGATCTGGCCAGGGAGGAGGGAGGCGGGGGAGGAGGATGAGGAGGGAGTCGGAGGAGGGAGGAGGGAGGAGGGAGGTGGATGGCTCCGGGGCCGGAGAAGGAAGGAGGACGGCTCCGGGGCCGGAGAAGGAAGGAGGACAGGAGAGGATGGCTCCGGGGCCGGAGAAGGGAGAAGGACGAGAGAGGACATCGACGGCGCGAGCCAGCGGAGGAGGAGGGAGGCGGAGGCGAGGTGGGTGGTGGCGTAGGCCAGCGGAGGCGCCGAGGGTGGAGGAGGGTGGGCGGCGGAGGGAGGAGCGGGCGCTGGAGGGAGGAGCAGGTAAGGGGAAAGAGAGGAGCGTGTGGGGCTGCGGGGGCGGGGCTATGCGTTCGGGGGGTGAGGGTGGAGGCAGGGTAGGGTTTGGGGTTTTTTTATTCAATGGCAATCGATAGGTAATTACTCACGAACTTCGGGGGTAATTTCGGAACGGAAGCTGCGGAAAACCGCGGAAGCTCCCCGCAGTGGCCAGCTTCAGCGTTATATCTACCGCTTTGCGTAAAAGTGTAAAGCTGCCGTTTGGAACAACTTCGCTTTTCCGCTAAAGTCGAAGTCAAGCCGTCCCAAACACCTCCATATATTTTTCATTTTAGCTTTCGGTGATATGGACGTACACTTGATTTCATATTCCTCCCATTGATCTTCCTATGCTAGATGCTTACTTGATGATGATGGATGTCATGTGGGGCATTTCTTATCAACGCCGCAAATCCAGGAAGGCATCTCAACCGTTTCAACAGGATTAGAAGCTCTTCGGCAAGAAGAATCCGGAACAGATACGAATCAGGAATAGATACGTATTCTGAGTTATATTGTTTACGTTAAATAGCATATAGGATTGCTTTATTTAGAACAGATCATATTAGGAAATATAGATGGATTGTATGTATAAAAAGGGGGAGCCTTACTATTGTGTTACAGGAATCAATCAAATAGTATTCTCCTTCCCAATCCTGGTTTTCTCTGTTCCCCGTCTCCTGCTTGTCGATAACAACAGAACATCACGACGCCTGGACGTCGTGGGGTTCGGCCGAGATCGCCGGTTGATGGATGCATAAGTAGTATTCCATGTGCAACTGAAGGCTGAAAATTCAGCCGATGTATTGGTCTATATGATTACATGCGACTAGTAAAACTGGTCAATGGCATAGTTGGTGAACCATCATAGATCATACCATAATGATAGGAAAAGAAAAATGTGATAGTTTCGGCAGTATGTTGCAGACTGCTTCTAGAATCAATTGAATCAACAGCAGTTTTGCCTTAGATGACGTAACTAGGGTGCAATCGGAGCGGTCTCGGTCGGATATCGTTCATCATGTATCCTATTTCATATTTTATTTTTTCGGAGTCGGAGTCGAACACAGATAGTATCAGATACCCATTTCTCTATCCCGTATTCGCTCTGCGAGCCTTCGATCGGTCGGTTGGATGTATATTATCCACTTTTTTGCACCCATATACAGGACATTAGACAATACGGGTGCAATCAGAGCGAACATAGAGAGGCTAATCGCTGAGATATCAAAGGAAAAACACCTAGTATCCCCTACATGCTCAGATGCAGCAACTCACCTATCTGTTATCATGTTCTTAAGTGAAGTCACAACAGGCTTTTTCATACCACCAGATATACGGATGCATACGGACAGATATCGCTTATCCCGTATCCTATTCCATATTTTTCCTCGGAGTCGGATACAGATAGTATCGAATATAGATAGTGCCGGATAACCATTTATCTCTTCCGTATTCGCTTTGCAATCTTTCGGTCGGTCAGGAATTATCCGCTCCATTTGCACCGCTAGATGTAACCATGTAGACAGGGTACCATGGTAGTGGGATCATCCTTTCGAACGCAAAAGCAGTAGTCTTTTATGCCCCCAAAGCAAGTTGTGATTAGGCCTAAGTCCAATTTGATTATTTCCTTGTTCAATGGCATGGACTCCACTGGTTCAATTCAATGCCAAAAGACAACATGTACGTAGAAGAAACGACATGCCCTGAGTGTCTTGATCAAAGTTTTACAATGTTGAACAGCGACGCTAAGTTCTGTTTGGTGGCAAATGGGCATCAGCATGGAGTAGAGTCTTGGCAAAGTATTAGAATTTGTGATCTGACCACAATCTGTTTGTCAAACATGCTGGCATAGTGAGTTGGTGACATACAATGTGATCTTTGAGATTTCAGTATAACGTCAGTGTAGGCTTTTCAATGAGGTGTGTTTAGGCGTCTACCCACATCAACCGGTCCCTTGATAAGTTTCATTATAAAGCGTGAAGAAATTAGAAAAATGGTATCAGAACGACTTCCTTTATTTGAAAATGAGCTATACTACACTAATTTTAAGGCATCTGTAGCATGTACTGCCCTGAAAACCGTATTTAGAAGTTTTGAACCTTTTCTATCCCTGGCATGATAGATTATGCCACTTAGGTCTTAGGATGATGAGAAATATAATTAACAATTCACAGGGACATAATATCAATGTAAAGAATTTCCCGAATCAAGAAGATTTTGTGCCCCGCATGTACCACCGGGAATTTAATTACTAAACCTTCTGCTCTGAAAATAAAGGATGAAGTCGCTACATTCATGGACCGTATCCAGGGAAACTTTTTGCGGTCCTATACAGCCCCTGTAAGGGTCATTTAGGTATTTTATGGTGCTCATGGATGCTTCCCCGAAATGATCGCATGTATGTTTATTGTCTACGAGAAACTACGCTTTTGCAGAGCTAGTCTCGCAGATAATTAAAATTGAAGAATAATTTCCCTGATCATCATGTGAAGTCCACCAGAATGAACAACGTTGGAGAATTTACTTCAAAGGCATTTAATGATTATAGTATGGGAATGAGAATTAAAGTTGAGCATTTTGTACCACATGTCCACACCCAGAATAGACTAGCAGAGACATTAATTACAAGGATTAAAATTATTGCCCGACCACCTTTGAAGAATTGTAATTTACCAACTACATGTTGAGGACACGCAGTTCTACTCGCAGCAACTCTCATCAATTTAGACCACTGGCATATAACATCCATTTACCTATGCAACTAGTGCAAGGGTCAGCACAGAAAATTCCTCATCTTTGAAGGTTTGGTTGTAAGGTTTATGTACCTATACCATCACCACAGCGAACTGCAATAGGCCTTCTCCGAACTGCAAGGTTTTTTTTAGGGGGCTTCTTGCTTCTCTTTATTCCTTCATCAATCGATCAATCGTTTACAATGAATAGCACCCTCTATTTATAGGCTAGAGACCCTGTTAGAGTTTAAGATGGGAAGCCCATATATGAATCAACTTCTAGGTCAAGCCTATAGTTTCTATGCACTCTACCTGAATTTTAGTTCAAGTGGGAAAGTAGTGCCTAATATTTTCTGAACATTGCTGAGAATTGAACCCAGAGTTAAACCTAGTATATCTTTGAAAGTAGATAAAATATATTCTACATTGTAGCCATCAGCAGATTACATCGACACGGTCATTTAATTAAGTGATGTATGTTTAACAAGCACTCAGTTTGTCATTTCTCTGCACGTCTCCCGATTGATGGTTGGTTGATGCATCTGAAAGGGGTCATCAGTCATGTCATTTCCTCGGCCCAATTATTACTAAATCCTTTTTTTTTGCCAGGACAATTATTACAAAGCCTATTCTGGCTAACAACCTAATTGATCTAGAACTGCCTTAAATTAAAACCAGAAACTCGGAAGCAAATTAGACATCCTATATATGTCATGACTTACCTGTGATGATTCTGTAATAGGAAAAGACTCAGATTTTTCAGTCAGTTCAATACTGGATTTTTATCTGAATCCTGAATGACTTTGCGTATTTCTCTCGAGTCAAAAGTCATAAACTAGAGGCTAGACATGCCGTAAATGTGAATTAGTCATGCGCATGTGTTTGAGCTTGTAGAGAGTAATGAAGAACGGCAATCCTCTGGAGCCTTACACTTCCATTTTCATGGGCGCCCCTGATATTGGGCTACATACGAAAAAGTCTTGTGGAAACTTGCATTCGCTTGCTGTCTTTTTCTCCTTTTTGCTGTTCCTTTCATTTCCTAATTGCCATGTGTTTTGTTCTCGTTGAAGCCTGCTTATGTCTCAACCTATCATGAGCTCATCTTCATCTCTATGACTACACATGAGGACTGATGAGCGAGACACGGTAACATTAGTAAGCGTACTTAGCTTCCAGTCTTGTTCTACGAGCAGTGGTATTTTGTTGTCACTTGAAATGTATGTCTATTCAAAATTACCGTATTTAAGGACCAAAGCATAGTGGCATCCAGTTTAGCTAAAGAATGCCCGAGACTAACGGGTAATGGCCATACAGTCATACACATTATTGTCATCCCTCTCCTCCGAATACACGCCCCGGCACTGTCGGGAAATGGCCTGAATGAGACCCAGGATGCATGCGGATAATTCATGAGGTTTAATTAGTCCCACGTTGCTAGTTATTACTACTCCCTCTGTTGATTTTTATATAGCGTGGTTTGAGTTAGCACGGTTTTTAAAATCGAACTTTAACCGTTAATATCTTTTACGATATACTATTGTTAATGACTACAAAATCATAATCGTATGAGAGTACATTCAAATACAAATGATCTAACGGTACCACTTTTATATAACTAAACCTATATATTAGTGATCTAATTGTTGGTCAAACATTACAAAGATTGAATCTCGAAACATGTAAACACCTCATAACCGGTCTTCCTATCTATGCTAAGCGAGAACAAAATCGCAAACAAGCTGTTACTCATGTGGTTGTTCAACCTAAGTGGCTCGATTAGGAGCGTGTTCAACCCGAGATACCATGATCTGTTTGTTATATTTATAGGGTACAGCCCTACAGGGGTTTGTGGCTGTAATAAACGCCCTCGAAAGATCTTGAGGGAGTAACAGGGAACACGCCCCTTCGGAAGCAGAGAGGACAACCGAGTAGGAGACAAAACTAACCGATGAGAAGATACCCAATGAAACAAACCAAAATTTCGAGTTTTTCAAAAAATTTGAGCCTTTTTGGTTGAATTTCAAAACTTTACCTTTTTGGCTATTTTCGCTCTCTTTCCGCTTTCCTTTTTCCACCTTCCCGTCTTCTCTCAGCCGGAAACGGCTTTCTCCCCCGCCCGCCTTCTCCTTCTTCTTCCCCCGGTTGTCACGGCCGAAGGCCACACACCATGACGTCCTCACAATGCCGCCTCCATCACCTACCACCTCCCGCGCCACCGCACTACCTCCAGGACCTTCCACTGCCTTCGTCGCCTCCACCTCACCCCGCTGTTGCGCACAAAAATGTGTTGCGCACAACACAAGGATCATGGCAGCAATTGGATGCTCCGGATCTTGGCACCAACGTGCAGCACCTAGGCGGAGCTAGTCGTGGTACAACATGGTGGTGATTTGCTTTGGCCTGATCTTGAGACCTAGCCGAGCAGCAAGCAAAGAGAGGTTGGAAAAGAACAGGACTACAGGAAGCTACGATAAAAAGTAGATGCGATTTGTATTGATTGGTTAGTTGATTCTCTCAATCGGCCATGACCCTCTCCTACTTAAAGGGCGGCAGGTCTTAGCCGTGGGAGCTCAGGACTCTTAACCGAATAAGATTACACAGATTTGACTCGGTTATATTTTCTACAACTAGCAAATATTTCCTATTCTATCACGTCCTGGAGGCTCTGGCGGGAGGTCTTCATGGAAAGTCTTGAAAAAGTTCCTTGCAGAAGGTCCTGAGGAGATCCTCGCGGAAGATCCGCACGGGAGGTCCACGCGGGAGGCCTTGAGGAGGTCCTCGTGGGAGGTCCTCACGGGAGGTCTTGAGGAAGTCCTCACAGGAGGTCCACGCGGGAGGTCCTGAGGAGGTCCTCACATGAGGTCTTGAACGGTCTTGATGAAGCCACATAGTACTCTGGAGGAGGTTCTGATCGGCCGTGATTAAGCCACGTAGCTCTTTTGAAGAAGTCTTGACGAAGCCGCGTGAGCGCTCCCGAGGAGGTCCTAAACAGCCCTGATGAGGCCATGTGGCACTCCTGAGGAGATCTTGTACAACTTTGATTAAACCACATCAGCTCCTAAGGAGGTCCTGGAAGGTCACGATGAAGCCACATGGCCTCTCCTGAGGAGGTCCTGGACACTCCTGATGAGGCCGCATAAGTGTCCCAAGGAGGTCCTGAACTGCTCCGATGACGGCACGTGGACACTCCGAGGAGGTCCTAAACGGCTCTGATAAAGCCACGTGAACATTTCAAAGAGATCCTAAGCGGCTCTGATTAAGCCGCGTAAGTGCTCCAAGGAGATCCTGGACGGCTTTGATCAAGCCGCGTAGGTGATCTAAGGAGGTCCTGAGCGGCCATGATGAAGCCATGTGGCCGCTCCTGAGAAGATCTTGATGAGGCCGCATGAGCGCTCCTGAGGAGACCCTGAACGGCCCTAATACACCCTGGAGAAGATCTTGATCGGCCCTGATGGATCCACGTGGCCGCTCCTGAGGAGATCTTGATGAGGCCGTGTGAGCGCCCCTGAGGAGGCCCTGAACGGCCCTGATGCGCCCTAAAGGAGGTCCTGAGTGGCCATGATGAGGCCATGTGGCTACTCTTGAGGAGACCGTGCGAGCACCTCCAAAGAGGTCCCGAGCGACTCTGATGCGCTCAGAAGGAGGTCCTGACCGACTCTGATTAAGTCATGTGGCCATTCTTGAGGAAGTTGACGTCCAAAAGAAACCTTCACGCTCGGACGGTCCGAACAGCACACGGTACTACCGCCAAGAGATGCACGGTCATACCGCTTTAAACTGCAGTTCCGCTAGTTAGCCTCTGGTAGTATCGTTCTGAAGCCAGGACCTCCTAGGAGGTCTTTGAAGCGGTCTTTCAGGACCTCTTAGGAGGTCTTTGAAGTCTGGACCTCCAGGAGATCTTTGAATAAGTTGTCCAGGATCTCTTGGGAGGTCTTTTGAAGCCAGGACCTCCCAGGAGGTCAGATCTTTTGAAGCCAGGACCTCCTAGGAGGTCTTTGAAGAGGTCTTCCAAGACCACCTCCTAGGAAATCTTTGAAGCCAGGACCTCCTAGGAGGTCAGGTCTTTTGAAGCTAGGACCTCCCAGGAGATCTTTGAAGAAACCGTCTAGGACCTCTTTAAGATTTTTTTCGAGGCCAGGACCTCCTGTTCCGCAAAGACCATTATAGATGCCAAATCTTGTCATCAACACACCCCCCTTGTTTTTTGGTAAACAAACATGTTTGCCACAAAAATATCTTCAATTATTCCTCAGGACGATGATCAAACACCGGCCATATGCATATTTCTCAAGACGATGATCAACAACTCATCGGCCAAGCGTGCTTCTCAAGTATCTTGCCAACCACTCGAATAATATTTTTTAAAATATTTGCCATTAAGAGCCTTAGGCAGCCTATCTCCCTTTAAACTTTGCACTATATAATAATTTCCAAGAACAATCTCCACAACTTTATATGGGCCTTCCCAGTTTGGAGACCACTTCCCAAACTTATTATCCTTGTATCCAATAGGTAAAATCGTCTTCCAAACTAAGTCTCCTATTTGAAACGATTTTTCCTTCACTTTCTTATTGTAGGCTTTGGCTACCCTTAGTTTATCTTTTTCAATCTCCCTCAAGGCTCTTAACCTCTCATATGCAATTTCATCTATCCTGTCCATCATCAAGTTATGGTAATCTACGGTCGACAAATCATTTTGCCTGGCCACTCTAATGGCGTTCAGATATACTTCAACAGGTAAAACAGCTTCTTGCCCATACACTAACTCAAATGGTGTTACCTTTGTAGCACTATATTTAGAAACACGGTGAGCCCATAATGCCTCAGACAACACCCTATGCCACTTTTTAGGGTTTTCATCTATCTTTTTCTTAATGAGCTTAATCAAGGTCTTATTACTTGACTCGGCCCGCCCATTGGCCTGAGCATAATAAGGTGAGGAATTAAGGATCTTGATTCTACGTGATTCAGCGAATTCTCGTACTTGATGAGACATAAAAGATGAATATTGATCAGTGGTCAAAGTCTGCCAAATCTATAAATGATATGTTCCAAAATAAAACTAATCACCTCCTTATGTGTCATGTTTTTTAAGAGGAACAACCTCTGTCCACTTAGTGAAATAATCTATGGCTACCAAAACAAAACGATGACCTTTAGAAGATGCAGGGAATATCTGGCCGATAAAATCTAAACCCCATCCATGAAACGACCATGGTTTAATTATAGGATGCAACATAGCAGCAGACGCCAATTGCACATCACCAAACTTCTGACAAGACTCACACCCTTTGTAATATCTAAAACAATCTTCCAATATAGTCGGCCAATAAAAACCAGCTCTTCTTAATAACCACTTCATTTTATAAGCCGACTGATGTGTACTACATATGCCTTCATGCACCTCACCTATAGCAACATTAGATTGATCTGAACCTAAACATTTTAAAAGTAATCCATCTATAGTTCGGCGATACAACTCTCCATCAAGCAATGTATATTTTAATGCTTGTCGCCGAAGCTTTCTATCAACAGATTAACTAGGGTTTTCTAAATAATCAATTAGAGGCTTTCTCCAATCATTAGATTCGGCAGAGTCTGATATTTCCAAAGCATCCGAACTGCCATCATGTTGTTCGGCTATACAAATTGTAGCAACTTCTAGCATCGGTTTTTCTATCATGAACAATTTTCCTCTTTTAACTTGATAACCAGATGCTTGTTGTGCCAAGTCATTTGCTCTAATATTCTTTTCTCTGGATATATGACTAATAGTGAAATCATCCAGAGTTGCTATGATCTCTAAACATTTTTCTAAATAGCTATTTAGTGATCCATCAAAGCACTGATAAACCTTAGACACCTGCTGCACAACTAACAATGAATCAGCAAATGTCTCTACATTCTTTACACCCATGGACTCTAAAATTTGCAATCCTAACAGAAGGGCTTCATACTCGGCCTGGTTATTGGTACAAAAATATTCTAAACAAACCGATGTTTCAAAAACAACACTTCTAGGTGAAACTAAAACAATACAAACACCTTGTCCTTCTCTACAAGCCGAGCCATCAAAGTATAACTTCCATGGACGTATAGACACATAATCAACCAGCTCTATATCATTATCAATTCTATGATCAACAATGAAATTAGCTACAATCTGGCCTTTCATAGATTTCAAAGATTCATAAGCCAAATCATACTCTATTAACGCATAAGCCCACTTTCCGATTCTACCACTTAAAATCAGCTGTTGCAACATATATTTAATAACATCGGTCTGACATGCAACAACACAAGTACTAGACAGCAAATAATGACTCAACTTAGTACAAGCATAATACAAGGATAAGCATAATTTTTCAATAAACACATACCTCGTCTCAGCTCCCAAGAGACGCCGACTTAAGTAAGTGATAATATATTCCTTGCCATCTATTACTTGTGTCAAAACAGCACTGATGACATTTTCTTCTGCAGCGATATATAGCTGAAATGGCATCCCGACTTTGGGCGCCCTCAATACAGGAGGTGTAGACAAATACGCCTTAATATCCTCAAATGCTTGTTGCTGCTCTGCCCCCTAAGTAAATTCGGTTTCTTTCTTTAACCGAAGTATCGGGGTGAATGCATTGACCTTACCAGATAAATTGGATATGAACCTCCTCAAATAATTCACTTTTCCAAGGAACTTTTGCATGTTCCTTTTACACTGTGGCGCCTTTACTTTCTTAATAGCCTCTATTTTTGGTATGATCTATTTCTATGCCTCTCTCATGTATTATAAATCCTAAGAACTTACCAGCCGACACACCAAAAGCACATTTGAGTGGGTTCATCTTCAAGCCATACCGACGCATTCGTTCAAAGGCTAGACATAAGTCGGCTAAGTGATGATCTATGTCATTCGATTTAACAACTATATCATCAATGTATACCTCTAGGATAACACCAAGCAGATCATGAAAAATTAAATTCATTGCCCTTTGATAAGTAGCACCGGCGTTCTTTAAACCAAAAGTCATAACAACCCACTCAAACAAACCAAAATCGAAATGCCATTTTAGACATATCTTCTTCAGCCATAAAAATTTGATTATAGCCAGTAGTACCATCTAAGAAACTAATTATTCTATGTCCTGAAGCATAATTAATTAACATGTCGGCTATAGGCATAGGATATTCATCTTTAGAAGTAGCTTTATTTAAATCTCTGAAATCAATGCATACTCTCAACTTACCAGTACTTTTCTTCTCAATCGGGACAATGTTAGAAATCCATTCAGCATACCTACATGGCCTAATAAAACCAGCCTTCAACAATCGGTCTATTTCTTCTTTGATCTGATCATATATATCAGGATTAAATCTTCTAGGTGGCTACTTATAAGGCCTAAAACCAGATTTAATAGGTAACTGATGCTCAACTAGTTCTCGGCTGAGTCCCGGCATCTCATGATACTCCCAAGCAAAGCAATCACCATACTCTTTAAGCAACTTTATCACTTTGCTCTTATATTCAGTAGGCATATTTTTGTTTATAAATGTCGGCCTAGGAGTAGTCCCATTGCCTATATCAACCTCCTCTAGTGGGTCGGCCGACGAGAAACCTTGTCCTAACTTTTCTACTTCATCAAAATCATCAATAGCCTCACAAATATCGTTCTTGTTTGACCGATATTGTTTTGTACGCTGATGCAACCAATGTAAACTACTTTCTTTATTCATTTATAACATCATATTGTTAAGCCGAGCTGCAGAGGCCGACCGTACAGACACATGTACAAAACCATCTTTAGCAACACTAAGATAATCATAACTAGAAAGGTCTAGACCCGTTAAACATTGAACATTACCATGCTACCAATCAGCCGAAGCATCGGCTAAAGCAACATAAGCCGATGTGTCCGCTTGAATCACTTCTACATATGCAATGCCCGAACCTTGAGGAGGTATGGTAGGTGTACTATATGCTATAGTACGGTACAGAGGTGTTTGTAAATTCGCTGAATTTCCTCCCATACTAGTATAATCGCCAACATTAGGTGCACCTGAACTGGCCATACTAGCATCTGCATATGATGAAGGCACAAGGGCCACAGATTCGGGTATAGCAGTATTTGGAATAGCATGTGATGATGCGCTGTGATCAACCGAACTTAACCCATTAGTTCGGCTATGCATATGCTGCATCGGCACACCCTGCGGGATGACTCTAGATGGTATATTTGCTGTCGATGTGCTGACAAGAAAGGAATTATGCTGAACGCTGCTATCATTATTAACATTGTAAGCATGAGGCAAAACAGGTCGTTTCAGATCTTTTTCACTTTGCACTTCAAGACCCATAGCCTTGAGACGACTAGATAACAACCTATCCAAGGCATTAGACACAGCAGCACCTACTTGCTGATCAATCATCAAAGCAGCCTGCTCTTCAGAAAGAGATGCATTACTTACAGTGGGGTTACCTCGGGCTTGATGTAAACAGATGGCAATTCACCCTCCTTCTTGACCACACCTTGCCTTGTCTTCTGGAAACACGACAACATCAGCTTGTCGAATTCCAATTTGTGCTTTTCGTACTCTTGACAATACTCCTCGGGTAGATCTTCAAGTGTAGGAGTAATGATATTCTTAGAATCGACCGTAGAACCATCCTTTGCCATGGCCTGAGAGTAGATCGATTCCCCAGTGGAGTCGCCAAAATGTGTTGCGCACAACACAAGGATCACGACAGCAATTGGATACTCCAGATCTTGGCACCAACGTGCAGCACCTAGGCGGAGCTAGCCATGGTACAGCACGGTGGTGATTTGCTCTGGCATGATCTTGAGACCCAGCCAAGCAGCAAGCAAGGAGAAGTTGAAAAAGAACAGGACTACAGGAAGCTATGATAAAAAGTAGATGCGATTTGTATTGATTGGTTAGTTGATTCTCTCAATCGGCCATGGCCCTCTCCTACTTAAAGGGCGGCAGGTCTTAGCCGTGGGAGCTCAGGACTCTTAACCGAACAAGATTACACAGATATGACCCGGTTATATTTTCTATAACTAGCAAATCTTTCCTATTCTATCACGTCCTGGAGGCTCTGGCGGGAGGTCTTCATGGAAAGTCTTGAAAAAGTTCCTTGCAGAAGGTCCTGAGGAGATCCTCGCGGAAGATCCGCACGGGAGGTCCACGCGGGAGGCCTTGAGGAGGTCCTCGTGGGAGGTCCACACGGGAGGTCCTGAGGAAGCCCTCACAGGAGGTCCTGAGGAAGTTCTCATAGGAGGTCCACGCGGGAGGTCCTGAGGAGGTCCTTACATGAGGTCTTGAACGGTCTTGATGAAGCCACGCAGTACTCTGGAGGAGGTCCTGATCGACCGTGATTAAGCCACGTAGCTCTTTTGAAGAAGTCTTGACGAAGCCGCGTGAGCGCTCTCGAGGAGGTCCTAAACAGCCCTGATGAGGCCACATGGCACTCCTGAGGAGATCCTGTACGGCTCTGATTAAACCACATCAGCTCCTAAGGAGGTCCTGGAAGGTCACGATGAAGCTACGTGGCCTCTCCTGAGGAGGTCCTGGACACTCCTGATGAGGCCGCATAAGTGTCCCAAGGAGGTCCTGAACCGCTCCAATGACGCCACGTGGACACTCCGAGGAGGTCCTAAACGGCTAGGATAAAGCCACGTGAACACTTCAAAGAGATCCTGAGCGACTCTGATTAAGCCGCGTAAGTGCTCCAAGGAGATCCTGGATGGCTTTGATCAAGCCGCGTAGGTGCTTCAAGGAGGTCTTGAGCGGCCATGATGAAGCCACGTGGCCGCTCCTGAGAAGATCTTGATGAGGCCGCGTGAGCGCTCCTGAGGAGACCCTGAACGGCCCTGATACACCCTGGAGGAGATCCTGAGCGGTCCTGATGGATCCACGTGGCCGCTCCTGAGGAGATCTTGATGAGGCCGTGTGAGCGCCCCTGAGGAGGCCCTGAACGGCCCTGATGCGCCCTAAAGTTGGTCCTGAGTGGCCATGATGAGGCCACGTGGCTACTCCTGAAGAGACCGCGCGAGCACCTCCAAAGAGGCCCCGAGCGGCTCTGATGCGCTCAGGAGGAGGTCCTGACCGACTCTGATTAAGCCACGTGGCCATTCTTGAGGAAGTTGACGTCCAAAAGAAACCTTCACGCTCGGACGGTCCGAACAGCACACGGTACTACCGCCAAGAGATGCATGGTCATACTGCTTTAAACGGTAGTTCCGCTAGTTAGCCTCTGGTAGTATCGTTCTGAAGCTAGGACCTCCCAGGAGGTTTTTGAAGGGGTCTTGCAGGACCTTTTAGGAGGTCTTTGAAGTCTGGACCTCCAGGAGATCTTTGAATAAGTTGTCCAGGATCTCTTCGGAGGTCTTTTGAAGCCAGGACCTCCCAGGAGGTCAGGTCTTTTGAAGCCAGGACCTCCTAGGAGGTCTTTGAAGAGGCCTTCCAGGACCTCTTAGGAGGTCTTTGAAGCCAAGACCTCTCAAGAGGTCAGGTCTTTTGAAGCTAGGACCTCCTAGGAGATCTTTAAGATTTTTTTCGAGGCCAGGACCTCCTGTTCCGCAAAGACCATTATAGATGCCAAATCTTGTCATCAATACCCGCCCATGGCACCACCTCGCCGTTCACTCATGCGGCCGCCCATGCCGCCGCCCACACACCGCGCCCCCATTCGCCGCGCCCTGCTCCCACCGCCTCATCCTCGCCCTATAAAACCCACCCCCGGGCACGCCATCCTCTTCACTGCCCACCTCACCACTTCCCTACTTCCTCCACCCCTCCTAGCGCTAGCCATCCTCTCGGATTTCACTGCCGCCCATTTCTTCTTCTTCAGTGAGCTGACACCGATTCACCCCTCTGCCCACCCAACCACTTGTTTGAGCCCTCAGTAAGATTCCCCTCACCCCTCCGCTCTCTTCCCCCCCACCTTGCGCCACCCCAAACCCCACTGGAGCGTCGCCGCACCGCCACCTTGTCCTGGCCGTGCGCCATTGACGCCGCTGCACCACCTCCGCACCTCCCCTGTCCCTGAAAACCCCCAAAATGGAAAGCCGAGACCTTTCTGGTGCTCCTCGCACCACCACCCCACGGCCGCCATTGCCACCACTCGGATGAGTGAAGGCTTCTGCCTTTCGCCGGCGTGGCTCAAAGCCGACCAAGTCGGGCCTTTATGACCTGGCCGACCGTGCCATGGGCCGCACAGTAATGGGGCCGGCCCATTACTATTCAAGCAAAACCGGCCAAACACTGTTCAAACGCACAGTAAACTTTTATTGTTCATCAACCGAAAAAGAAGTGATTACTGTTCACAAAATCCAAAAAAATAAACAGTAAACCCTAGTTGTTGTTCATTTCAAACCAAAAATAGTAATTCCAATTATTGTTCAAAATCCAGTATTTGTAAATGAATAGTAATTTAGCACTATTCATTATCCGACTCTGTTTTCGTCCAAAACCCTAATTCGACATTATATACCCGTTTCGTCCACTTTGAGCCTGTGAATCCATTTCTCCACTCCATTTAGCCATTCGAAACTCCAAATAAATACCCATCATCCCACACCACCTTTCTTTGTGTTACTTTTTCTAATGTTATTTACTTGCATGTTGTTCACAGCTCATTCCTTGTCGAGCCGGATTTTATTTGGTTTGTTTTATTGTATTGCTTTCGTTAGGTCACGACTTTGACGACTAGACTCCGAAAGATGCCGGACAAGATAAGTATTTAGAAGATTTTGTGCAAGAAGGCAAGTCGCATTCCTTGATCATTTTGAGCTCATTTTTCATATATTTATATTATTACTTTCATTATTATATTTGTGCCCATTACTTTAATTATTGAAATAATACTTTTGAATGCCATGATAATTAGATAAATCCTATTACACTACATACAAACCCACCTAGCACTTGTAGGCCATATTCACCTTGACAAGTTCACATAAAATATTATCTATATAAGTAGCTTTATCACAAATGTGCTTAAATCTTGAAAAACGGTATTGGCGGTTCGCCAATGGTTTTGGTGGAGAGTTGAGGGTTGTGTCCAGGAAGTTGGACAACCCAATAGACTTGTGTTAAAAGTGAGTCATTAGTGAGATCTGGAGGTGGTCAGCCACGAGTTGGTATTGGGCCATTGCCTCACTGGATGACAAGTAAGGACAAGAACCTTGTGCCAAAGTAACACACACAGAAAACCGCTCAACCACATGTGTGGTCATTACTTCCTGGCTTAGTACACTGCTTTTTCATTTGAATATCTACAGGGTGTCAACTGCTCTTGTGTGTTAGAGCAGAAGGAATTGGGGTGAGATAGGAGTGGGCCTGTAGGGACACTCGCTGGTCTACACAACGGTATGGACCTGTTAGCCTCGAAGTACGCATTCCACTGTTGGTTAGTGGTCTCCCAGGGCTGTACGGAGTAAGACCTACTGGGTAGAGGCTAAAAAGGGTTGAGCAGTGAAAAGGCTTTGTTATCTCAACTCAGTCGCACGCTAAAGTGTTGCATGTATATTGCATGATGAGTAAGACCTACCGGGTAGAGGCTAAAAAGGGTTGAGCAGTGAAAAGGCTTTGTTATCTCAACTCAGTCGCACGTTAAAGTGTTGCGTGTATATTGCATGACATTATGAGCATGAGAAATCTTGTGAGTAATGTTGGGCAACTCTGCAGAGTGATTAATTAAAGATATTCGAATACACTACTACAAAACATGCTATCCTAGACGCCCCATCATATACGGTTCTAAATTAAAGGAACCGTGTGTGATATGTAACTATCACAGACGGTTGACGGTTCGTGAATAGAACCGTCTGTAATAATTCACAGACGGTTCTTAAGAAAAATCATCTGTGATAATCGAGACATCATAGACGGTTCTATTCACGAACCATCTGTGATTATAATCATATCACAGACGGTTTTGTAGAAAAAACCATCTATGATACTTTTGTTTTGTTGGGCGGGAAAACGAAAATTTGGACTTAATGGGCGGGCTGCCCAAACTCGCTTTATATTAACCGGCCTTCCACGACCTCACACCTCCATCTCCTCCTCTGTCATCTCTCCTCTAACCGAGTGTCACCATCTTGCTTTGACCTTGCGCTCCGGCCTCCCCCGAGCTCGTCGCCCGCGGCCTCCTCCACCTCGCCCCGGCCTCATCGTCGCTGGCCTCCCACGACCTCGTCGCCCCCGGCCTCCACCACTTCATCGTAGCCGGCCTCCCACGACCCCGTCACACCGGCCTCCCACGACTTCACTCTCTCTACTCCCCCCTTTGCTCTGTGATGTGGATTACTGAGAGCTAGTGTTAGTGCTCTGTGAATGGATTGAGTTGATGCTACTGTGATGTGGATGATGCTGTGGTTATTGTTGGAAGCTCTCGGTGCATGTGTAGTTCATGTTGAGTTATTTAGTTTGTGCAAAAATATAGATGGCAGATCGTGCACTATCAGACTCATTCGCGTGGCTCGGGAGGCTCCAGGCGAAGTGAAAACCAAAAAAAAAACGTCGTTTAGGGCCTCAAAACAGCCTCCGAAGTTTCAACACCCGTTTTCGGTTTTTTTTACAATAGAAAAAGCTATCACAGAACTGTCTGTGAAAAAGCTATCACAGACGGTTCTTATTCAGAACCGTCTGTGATAATCAATTACCACATACGGTTCTTCTTTAGAACCGTCTATGATAGCTTTTTTTCACAGACGGTTCTTGTTTTGAACCGTCTGTGATAGCTTTTTCATAGACAGTTCAAAAACCTTCTGTGATGACCTCATATCATCACAGACATATAAACTCAGACGGTTCAAAAATCATCTGTGATGACAGTTCCGAACCGTCTATGATGACCCTTTGTGTAGTAGTGATACGCCGTGTTTTCGGTTAATAAAGCTGTGTTAATGGGTGATTCCAATACATGAGGCATAAGTAGAGTTTTTGAGATGGTAAGTTGGTATTTAAGTTTGTTGAGAAACCCCTGATGTTCTTATTTATTATTGTTTTACTGTTTTAAATGTAAGCTGCTTTAACTGGAAAATGCATCCATATATGCCTGTTAAGGTAAACCCTAATCATCCTTTGAACTCCTTACTTGTAATTATTTAGCTTTTTCATGTAGCTTGCTGAGTACGGAAATTGTACTCATGCTTGTAATCTGCAAATAATCTACAGAGGAAACCTGGGAAAATGCAGATGTTCATGATGAACAGGATTTTGGTAGACCCTCGGATAGCAACGACTACATTTATTAGGTCTCGACCGCGCTCAAGCGTGCCTGTGGTTTAGAGTTCTTTTGTCTTGTATTATATCAAAATTTGGGCTTGGATGCCCGTGTCGGGTTAAAACTGTCTGTTACGTCTTATCCTTGTGTAATAAAATGTTGGTTTTTGTTGTAATCGAAAAGCTTACTTGTTTGAGACACTGCTTACTTCGCAATTACATATTTTGGACGGTTGTGAAGAGTTTAACGATACCAGATTTTAGAGACGTTACACCCAAATCAGCAGATCCGATTGTAAATAAACAATCAATCCGCGAGGACACTTATCCACCATGTATGTCGGTCTTTATAACAATACTGTAGTAGGAGATAAGAGGGATCGATCGAGTCAGCGGCGAAGCTAAAAAACGACTCTGCTTGTTGAGTGCACGCGAAGTTGTTCGATGTTTTCTTCCTGCTAGCTAGGGGTAGGGGGTGCAAGGGGAGTGCGTAACCGCGTACAATAAAGATTCCACGTCCTCACGAGTGTGTCTGCGTGTGCATTTCGTAGATTCCACGTACAACGTGCTGTCGCCCATCATTTGGTCGCTTGACCTCCATGTTACCGGGACACGTATCGTCTGCCATATGACACTAGGAAGTTTCCTTATGCATCTTACGGGGTGAAAAAAAAACACGATACTTAGAAGCATCAACTTGACAGCAACCAGTTTTTACAGTTGCAAAAAAAGCCTTAAACATTGGAAGAACAGAAAGTTTAAAGTGAGATTACGTTGGAGGTGGGCTAAAGCTTGACCGCAAAAATACAAGAGAAAAAATATATGGTTCTGGCTCACGTCCTAGGATTATTGTAGCTCCAAAGGAGAACAATTATGGACTTATGGACCTTATGGTACTTACCAGTTACTACTACTAGCATATATGTTGTGTGTATGTGTTCATGTTGAATTATAAGCAAAGAAACTGCATATTATCCCAAAATAAAATTATAAGCAAAGAAACCGCATATTATCCCAAAATAAAATTGAAACAGGTTACAGGGGCCTGAGCATACAAGCAAGTACACCTAGCTACTTCCATAGCACAGGGAACAGGAGCAGCAGAATCTTTCAACGTTACATTAGTACTACTAGGCAGCAGCACTGCAGCTTGCTACGCGAGTACAGATGGCATATTTGGCGCGGTGGTGGGCGTTAACGCATCTGGTGGCAACGCTCCTGAAGACGCAGCAGTAGCAGTATATCAATCAACCAATCACCAAAGAACATTCGACGGAGAAATAAATAATAGAGACATAATATAAAAAACATCTTTATTAATAGATTGATCTTTTTCTGAATATAATAAGGTCTTATTTAAAGACTAAAACCCACCGAGGGTAGTTTTGGTATTACGCCTATCAACCCTTAAATAAGGGTTTCTCAACACCCCTTGGCAAATACCGCGTCATGCATGTGTCTCGTTAAAAACTTCTCCAAAAAACCAGTGGAAAAAAGGATTGGAGAAAAGAGTATATTGCATCCGCAAGCTGTATTGCATCGTTGCCTCGTTAAAAATCTTTATGTGAGAAATCTTCACGAAAAACTCATCAAAGGAAAAAGAGTGCAACCTCTTTACCTTCTGGGTTAATCTTCAGGATTAAGGTAAAACTTCAGGAGCTTAAGTGGATTATAATTCAGGGGATTCTCCCCAGTGGCGGAGCTCAAAATTTTTGCATGCAGACTCTTTATACAATATGTATACCTAGTATAATACATAGACTATATAATGAATTACATTAAGTTATTCTCAGCAACCAATAGTCAGCAGCCCACCAACACAAGCAATATTTTGTGATATCGGTTGTACTAGAAACATGTAATTTGTTCCACTTGAGCCTTTACTATGTCATTTAAACTTTTATGTTGAAATATGTCATTTAAGTTTGCACCTTTATGCACACACGAGTGCTCTTTCAGTGGATATTTTGTAAGGTCGTGGATTTATTCCAGTCCTTCGTCTTTCTAGACATGTGATATGAGGCACACTCACGCGTGTGTGTGGTGGAGTGTGTGCATATGTGTCTTCCTTGTAATCGCAAAAAAAAAGTTTGCACCCCTATAGGCGAAATCTTGGCTCCACCACTGATTCTCCCTTCGATCCCTGCAACTCTCTAAGCCGCTCCATTCCAATACCATGAACGCATAGTTGGAAACTGGACGTAGGCAAAGACTTAGTGAATAAATCAGCTAGATTTTCACAAGATCTAGTTTGCAGAAGCTTCACCTCATCGTTCTTTTGAAGTTCACGAGGATAAAAGAATTTTTGAACAATATGCTTCGTGATTGTCGATGGTTTAGTATCGATCTTATGAATGAATGCTGGGGGTTCTCCTAGAGCGAAACCACACAGAAAATGACACATAAATTTTATACAGGTTCAGGTCTTCTCTTGATAGAATAATAACCATACTCCTGTGTTGTTGTATTGATTGTGTTTATAGCAAGAAGAAAGTCACTAAAATTAGGGCTTGATGAAGGAGATCTAATTTGCGTCTCCTCTGTGATCTTCTTGCCAGCTGACTACACTTCTTCAATCAGTTGTGCTACCTCTACTTCAGGGCAGTCGAAGTCAGCTTCGATTGGTTGAAAACTAATATTCCAATCACAAGCCTTGAGTTTTGGAAGAGCAAAATTTACTGTGCCTTCGACTGCTTGTCTTATCGAATCGGCTTGATTGGTCTTCAAGGTAGTTATCAACTCCTGTAGTGTCTCGACTTGTTGCCCAATGGCGCTCGTATGTCCGACCATTGTGTCTTCAAGAAGAGTGACCTTCTCAGCACCAAGTTCATCGAGCACATTGTTTAGGAGAGAAATGTTGTCTTGAAAATTGATCTTCGTAGCCTTCATTTCCTCCTGACTAAGGGTCGAAGCTTCCTGAAGTCGTGCTTGCTCTGAAAATAGAGTATGACCAGTTAGAAAAACACTTCTCAAAGATCAGTATATAAAACTGGTCGTAGGTAAAGAAATCTTACCTGCTAAGGGAGAGTCAAGCTTCTTGATTTCATCATCACGAGAGGCAGCACCCCTTGTGCACTACTCTTTCTACTCTTTTATGTTCTTATCTTTTTCTTTGGAGATATGAGTAAGCTCGTGGACTACCAAGATCTTCAAATCTACCTTAGTGCGAAGCTTACCCATATCGACTTCTTTTTCTAAACGAGAAAAAGAGTCAAAAAAAGAAAAGAAAGTTGTCGAAATAAACAATGTCAAGTGAAAAACTTACTGTTTATTTTATTCTGCAGCTCACAAGCTACAAAATTTGCATCCTAAAGATTATTTAACAGGTCTTCTTTCTTATTCTTTAGCCTTTGCACCACAACTTTTACATAGTCAAGTGCATCTGCTAAGGTCCTGTCATCACTTTTAAACCTACAGGAAAAAGGTGATATGAGCACGAAATAAGTGGTAAAACTACTCGTTAACAGTGTCCATCTCACTATTTATTCGTAGAGTTCAACCTTGTGCTTCCTCAGCAACATCGGTTGCCTGTGGTATTCACCAACAGTAGAACTTGTTCGAGAGCTCTCTGAACAAAGAAATACATAGTGAGGAATAGCAGAAATGTAACAACTCAAATATATAAATATTTGGTATCGAGCACTTACTTTAATGGTTGATCAAGCAAAGTGAGCATACATCGTCTTGGAATCCTCTAGTTTATGGAATCTGTCGACTTTGTCTCACCATATTTTTTGAAGACGTTCGTCGTCAAAGATATGTCCCACGTTGGGAATATCCTTAGAGTGTGGGACTCGATCACGAGACCTAAATAAAGAGGATCCAACGGTTGATGGTCCAACGAACCTAGGAAAAAGGTCAAAAGAGTCTTCTTCTTCTTCGTTGTTGACAAAAGAAATGACTCCACCTTGGGGACCTAGAGGAACATCCTCCACAACCTCTTTTCCGCCACGGTGGTCGGAACTCTTCATGACCACCGGATCAGCTGCTCTTAGCAATTGCAATGATAAGTCTCCCGTCCGAACATTGATGTCCTCAATAGTTGACTCGGTCATCATCATTACTTCATCTTCGAGCGCCTTCACCTCTACCTCCATGACTACAGGTGGTTCGACCACCTGAGTGTGCGCGGCTGGCTCAATGGCGAGCGTCCCTTCTCCTACTACCTCAGGGATAGTGGTCGAAGACTCGACCACTGTTGCTTCTGTCTCTATGTCCGGAGGAGAAACCTGCATTCCCACGGTCGTAGCCATGACAATAACGTCTTTTTCCACAGGGGCATCCCTGGGGGCTGGAGAGATAGGACTGAAACAAGACAGATGTTAGTACTTCAAGAGGTAAAATAAAAGAGTAAGTACAATTATTTATTCTTTAAATTTTACATACCTAGGCTTCCTAGATACGATCTTGAAGCCCGAAAAAACCTTTCTAAGAGAAGACTTGATCTTCTTATCCTTCTTCTTTTCCTCCTCTTCGGTTGCTCTTGTTGGCTTTGCGGTCTCAGCCTCTGGAAGGCTCCCCACATCGCTGCTTTGAGACAACATGTCCTGTACAACCTCAGATAGTCATACATCGAGGGGGGGGGGGTGGACGGAACTTCTTATGCAACCTCTTCTTCTGGGTGGTTAGAACTAACTTCGACCACCTGGAGGTTGTCATTTCTTTCGACCACAGACTCTGCTGAATCGGTAGTAGCCTGCACAAAAGAAACATAATTCTTCTAGTTTTACTTTTCGATTCGCTTGACAAAAGCAGGAGAAGCAGAAATTGAGAATGTTTTATTATCATAAAAGAATGGTACCTTGGCCTTAGGCACCTTGTGCTTGAGGTCTACGACCACCTCCTACGTGTCCTTGATAGTCAGATCTGCCAAAAAATGACCTATGGCAGTGGTCGGTCGGGTAGTTGCGCTCGAACTCCCAACATCCTTCTTCTTCTTCTTCTTCTTGTTGACCGCCTTCACAAGATGACGCCTCTTACTCAGACACACTCTATGCTCCCCAGAGTCCTCCTCGGTAGACCCCAAGTCCATCTTAGGGATATCCTGAGGATGTAAAATGCCAACTTGCTACAAAAGGTCGCAAAACAAGAATCAACAAGTAGTCGAAACTATGAACAGTATTTCCTAAAGATGAAACCAATACAAATATTGGTTCCTTTTAGACATCTTGTCCTCTCCTCCTTGGGCGTGACTGCCAAAATCTGACGAGCTCCCTCTATTATTGCAGGGGCCTTCTCGTAGATAAGCTTGATCCGAGCATCAACCTCTCTCTCTGGTAAGTCTACAAGCAGAAGAATATGATTTATAGATGTGATCAAATAACGAGTTGACAAAAGCATATCAATTATAGTATTACCTTTCTTGTAGCCACTGGTTGGATCATTGACCCCCCATGTACTCCCACATGGGATGTGCTCTATTCTTTAGAGGGCTAATTTGGCGTGTGATGAAATTCTTCACCACATGCCATCCGATTAGCCCTCCTTCTCTCAAGTCCTTGATGGCTTGAATGAAGGGGGCTAAGCTACCAAGGTTCTCTGGACCCGAGTCCTAAGTCGCCTTCTTCTCTGTAAGCTTGTCTTTGAAATAGAGACTATCGTCTTTGGTCACGGTCCAGTAGAACCACCTCATCCTCCATCCCGACCATGACGATATAGTAAATATGAGGATATACTCCCTCGACATCCTGTCATGGAGTTGAAAACAACAGCTGCCAGCAATCGACCGATGCTTACCCATTCCATAATAGTAACTGAAGAGGTCCAAATCTGAAGCAATTCCCAGGTAGGCCTCGGTCTCTGCATCCCAGCCGTGCTGTCACCGAGCCAAAACCCTAACCCTTGTCGTCAAAAATCACCTAAGAAGCAAGTTACCACCGTAGCTTCGATGAGCTTTTCCTCTGCCATTAGTGAACCTCGACCATCGCCACTACCTCCGTTGAGTTCGCAAGGCCAAGATCTACCTCGTCATCACCTTTACGTCGCCGAAGCGTCACCGGAGCCTAGATCCCGTTGAGCCCGAACCCTAGTCGCCGCTTCAACCTTGCCGCCGGCCAACTCCATCAACCCCTTCCTTCGTCAGTACACCAGCGAGTTCACTATGACCTCAGCTACTCATTGCGTACCTCTGTGTCCACCGCCGAGGCCGCAATCGCTGGCGACCCTCAGAACCCGAGCACCACCCACCTCGCCGTCGTCCACGTCACCTGCCACCTCAGCACTTTGCTTGCGTGTTGTCCTAGTCAGCACCACGTGGCAGTCGCGTCAGCGCCCGCCTGGCAATCCAGATCCAAAACCCACACCCAAATCCTAGATGGATCTAGTTCACCGTGAGCCTAGTCACTGTCATGTGGGTCCCACATGTTAGATCTACAGTGCCGTGGACCCATGAGCCATAGACCCGTGAGCCAACTCCATGGACTTGGTCCATAGACCAGAGGCCCCACCTATCAGCCACTATTTTTGATTTTCCAGATTTTCTTTTAATTACGAAATTATGGCTGACGTCAGGATGATGCAATAATTCAGAATTTCCTTTAGAAAGAAAATTCGGGAAATTAAAAATAGTAATTTCTTTATCTTTTTCTTAGGTTTAGATCTTCCAAATGCCCGTTCTTTCTCACACGAACTCCGATTGAACCCACTCAAATTTATAAATTCATCTAAATTCAAGCTCTAAATTCCTAATATTATTCTTTAATTTTCGGAGTTTGTCATCTCTCTATTTTGTATTTTATTTGGTTATTTGTTTTCGTTTGCGACTAGACGTTGATACTTTCGGTGCTTTCGAATGAGGAGGAGTTGATCAAGCTCAAGACCTGTACCAAGACTTGTTCCAATGCAAGTTGTATCTTTGACCATGTTAAACCTAGTTTTCCACAATTATCTTGATTCAAATTATTAAGTATTTATTTAAATGCTATTGGACCGAAAAGACGACTAGAGGGCGGTGAATAGGAGCACGATCGCTTTTTCTCCTTGATCGGATTCAACATGATTTTCACTCCAATAGCTATGAAATCTATGAAGATCAATATACAAGCATAGCGGAAGATTTGTATTGAATCCAATCAAAACCCTGAAGCAAATAGACCAAAATCACAAAAACTCAAACCCAAATGAGTTAGGTGGTCAGACCTCCATGTACCTAGCGGTCTGACCTCTCCATGGGCGGTCTGACCGGCAAATGGTTGGCGGTCTAACCTCTAACCCAATGATCAGTAAAATTAGCCCGAACTCAAAATCACAAATTGGTCTAACTTTTGATCCACAACTCCAAACTTCACGAAACTCGAAACATACCTTCTTTAGGATGTCAGGAACCTATTCCAATCAACGATTATGAAGATCGTTGCCAAAGTTCCGACCTTTTTCCTTTTGAGTGAAAGTTGCTTCAAAACCGAGTCAAAACCAAAATACGATCTAAAGACTTGCTCATGGGTAGAAAATGATCAAGATGATCCTAGATGCATTCCCACATGTCATAGCAAGTAAGATCCAGGCTAGAAACCAAAGGAAAACTAACGGATCAAAGAAAACCCTAAAATCACAAAATAGATAGCAAGAATAAAAAGAGACTCATCTTGTGAAATCTTGCTTGGATTGATTTGAGATTGATGTTGGTTTATAGCCACTCCATCCAGAAGGACAAAAACTCAACATATGAGCACACAACCAGTCCAACTCTTTAGAACCCTAACCTCTCCACTTTTCTCCCTAAACACAAACTAGGGTTTGCTCAAAATGCAAGGGTTGGGAGGTGCACAACCAGCACCCTTCCCTATTTTTAGTGGAGGTAAGGCTAAGAGAGTAAACCCTAATGGGCACCCGTTAAGCCCACAAACAAACGGGTTTCACTTATGCACGTATTTCAAAGCGTTGTCTTCATCTTCTTTTGACCTAAACTGCTTCTCCTTGCGCCGTGGGTTAGCAAAAGGTCATCAAGGTGGTATTTAGGTGAAGTTACCAAAATACCCATTTTCGATCCTTCTCCGAAGACCGAGTCCAATCTTCATGAAGCAATCCCATGCTTCACCACGTGTAGGTTGATCAATGTCTCTCTTAATGTTACATCTTCCCCCCTTTGATAATGGAGTCATCAAGGAATCACGCCGTCCTCTCATCCAGAGATGACAAATGCAGAAATGAAGAAATAGCATAAGAAAGAGCATGCATGAAATACAATGGAGTGGCTTCATTTTTTTTTGTTGTAATTATCTATTTTTAGTACAAGAAGCTTTGGAGATTACCTAAAAGAACAAGCTAGATTTTCTACTATTACTCAATACATATCAAGCGTGAAAGCGCTAGCAAGATCATGTTAAGACATACTCCCTCCGGGTTTTTTTATTTGACGCTCCTGTGCTCAATTTTCTTCACCACGGCGTCAACTATTTATGCACGGAGGAAGTATATATCAAAGCTAAGCTAGAAGGCTCAAGATAAAACGATGAATCGTAACAATTTAAGCGAAGCTTCAAAATTAGCAAGTTCATCAACAGGGATCCTAAAATGATAATGGTCATGTTAGAATGTCAATGTGAGATCAAGAAGGTAACAACGATCATCCTAGAGATAAAAAGTCCTAAATTGAATCATTTTGCTCAAAGAACCTCAATCACCCAATTTTTACCACAATTTTTATTTGCAATGAATATTGATGTTGATTAAAGGCCTATCTTAGTGAAGAAGATCCTGGACTAGGAGCCATCCACAAACTCTTCCTAAGATTCAACCAGGGCGACAAATCTTGAGGTTCATGTCAATTTTCACAAGCAGTCCCATGAGATCGTCTAGATAATCAAACTATCTCCAAGTTCATGTCTTTGACATGCAGTCTCGTGAGAATAATTTGGCACAATTTAACCACATGAGAACTTTGAAATTTGATTTTTCATTTTGCACAAGAGTAGTTTTAGATTCATAAAGGAACAAGAAGCTCAAGAGATGTTCAATCCTAAATTCAAGAGCTAACAAAGCAATTTTGACAGGGCCAGTGTCACAAGAGGATCATTAATTGTGCAACTAGCTAAGAGATCCACAAATTGTAATTTTTTGTTTAAGTTGTCTTAAAGTTCTAGCTCATTTAGCAAAGACTTAGCTACACATGTGAAAGCATAATAATTCTAGCAAGTCAAAGAACTAGACATGACATTGAGTAAGAGTTGAAATACTAAAGCTCAAGAGGGTAATAAGCAAAGCTTCATCAATTTAAAAGATAAGCAGTAAAGCTTATATTACAATGTATTTTTTTTTTTATTTTCATATGAATGCAATATGATATAATGAGATGCAAGAAAAGCTCAAAAAGCCAAAGAAGATCAAAAAGATCAGCAAGTTCAGAAAAAGATCAAGGAAAGATCAGAAAAGAACCAACTCCCCCTCAAACCAACCCATAGGGATAAATTACCTCTAACTCACTCCTCAAGGTGTAAACCTGGTTGGGTCTAAAGGCTTAGTATGGATATCAGCTAACTGAGCCTCGGACTCCACAAATTCTAGAACAATGTCACCTTTCTCTACATGGTCTCTAAGGAAGTAATAGCGAATGTCTATGTGCTTGGTCCTAGAATGCTGCACTGGGTTCTTAGCAATATTAATGGCAGAAGTGTTATCAGAGAGAAGAGGAACACTAGCAAAATTTAACCCAAAGTCTTTAAGAGTGGACATCATCCATAAAATCTGACTACAACAACTAGCAGCAACTACATATTCAGCTTCTGCAGTGGATTGAGCAACAGAGGACTGCTTCCTAGAAGACCAAAAGACAAGAGAAGTGCCTAAGAAGTGACAAGAACATAAGATACTCTTCCTATCTAGCCGACATCCCGCAAAATCAGAATCAGAAAACACCCGAATGGACAAGGAAGAAGAGCAGGAATGCCCCCGATGCTCTTATAGGTTGTTGGCCCAAATAAATCCATATGTAAGAGCTCTAATGGTCTAGAAGTTGACATAATACTTTTGGAAGGATGAGAATTTGCAACTCGCTTTCCGGCTTGGCAAGCGCTACATAATCTAATTTTCTCAAACTTCATGTCTTCAAGTCAACTACTAAGTCATATTTGAAAAGCTTTTTGAGTTGAATCATGCCCACATGACCTAGCCTTCTATGCCATAACCAACCCAAAGAAGTTTTTGCCATTAAACAAGTTTTTAAACAAGAATCACTAGAAGAGAAATCAACTAAATAAAGGTTTCCAAATCTAAAACCTTTGAAAACCAATTCATTTTCTTTTTCCTTTGAAATGGTTACTCCATCTCTAGAAAATGAGTAAATTAATCCAAGTTCACATAATTGTGCAACGGATAGCAAATTAAAATTTAATGTTTCTACTAAAGATACATTGGAAATTGAAAGGTCATTTGAGATAGCGATTTTACCCAAACCAAGAACCTTTCCTTTGCTATTGTCTCCAAAGGTGATCTTTTCATTGCTCCCATTTTCAAAGGTGGTGAACATCTTCCAGCCTCCAGTCATGTGTTGAGTGCAACCACCTCAAGCACCCAATGCCTTCCATCGATCTTGTAGTTCACCTACAAAAGAAATCAAGTTCTTTTAGGTACCCAAATTTGTTTGGGTCCTTGGAAGTTAGTGATCAAGGCTTTAGGCACCCAAATAGCATTATGTTTAGCCCCTAAAATTAAAGTGCCAACAAATCTTGCAATAACTTTACTATCCTTAGTTTTCTTAAGCATATAACATGAATCATATAAACCAACAGATGGAGTCTTCTTTACTATCCTTAGTTTTCTTAAGCATATAACATGAATCATATAAACCAACAAATGGAGTCTTACCAATAGGACAAGTTTGTTGCAAATGTCCTATTTTCCAACACTTACAGTAATATTTACTGTTTTGTTTAACAAATCTCTTACCCTTCTTAGGCACATACCCAAGACCTTCTTTGTTAAATGAGCATCTTTGCTCACTCAAAAGCTTGTCAAGGGTGGCCTTACCCTTGAAGCACTGTTTCAAGCTTTTGCCTAGCTTAGTTGCTTGCTCTTTTAGTTCATTGTTTTCAATAATAAGCTTTGCATCACAAGACTTAACATTATCATGATTGGAGTTAATAGTAGAGCAACATGGCATGGCAAGTAGATCATTGCATGAAGTAGATATACTAGTTTTAGCAATTTCTACACTAGGCATTTTATTAAAAATATCACATGTAATTCCAACACTAGTGCATGACTTGCTTGAATTTTTTTGGATTAGCAAGTCATGACCTTCCTTTAGCTCCTCATAAGAGTCTTTAAGAGAGAGATGCTCTTTCTTCAAGACCTTAAATTTTGCCTTTTCTTTTCCAAGATATTCATTCAATTCTTCCAACATATCCATGAGCTCATCATATGAAGGTTCTTCGTCATCAAAGGATTTTACCTTATCTCCTTTTGCCATGAGGCATGTAGGAGATGAGAAGAGTGATGAAGCCTCTTTGATGGCGATGCCGACAAGTCCCTTCTTCTTAGGGGACTCATCCTCATCGGAGTCGGAGTCAGTGTACTCCTCATCGGATTTCTATTCTCCAATGTGAGCTTCATTCTTGCCGTCCTTGTGAAGCTTCTTGAAAAGCTTCTTCTTGTCATTGAATTCCTTCTTCTTGGATGACTTGCCCTTGTCATCCTTCTTTGTGGGGGCAATGAGAGGTAATGTGCCCCTTCTCATCGCACTCATAGCAATAGATATTGCTATAGCGCTTGTTGTCGTTGTAGGAGCGCCCCTTCTTCCTTTTTCATGATTAGCACTTCGGTATGAGCGCCTTTTCATAAATTTCTTTATTCTTCTCACGAGGAAAACCAATTCCTCCTCGGAATCATCCTCATCATCTTCGGACTCATCACTTGATACCGCTTTGGCTTTGAAGGCGGTGACTTTCTTGCTCTTGGAGGAGGATTGCTCCAAAAGCTCCCCCTTGTCCTTCTTGTACAACTCTTTTGTTATGAGGTTGCCTAAGAGTTGTGTTGGCGTCATCCTTGTCAACTTAGGGGAGTTTAGAAAGAGTGTCACCAAGGTCTCATACTCCTTCAGCAAGACCCTGAGAATTTTTCTCACAATATCAACATCGGTTAGTGACGTACTTAGGACTTTGAGTTCATTTACAATGTTGTTGAGGCGAGAGTACATTTCATTTATATCCTCATGTGGTAACATTATAAATGTCTCATACTTAATCTAGAGCCTATGCAATTTGGCCTCTTTCACCGTGGATATTCCTACATGGATTTTCGAGAGGGTAGTCCAAATATTATGAGCGGCTTCTAAATTGCTCATTCTATTGAACTCATCCATGTTCAAAGAACGAAAAAGAGCATCCATTGCTTGAGCATCTAAATGAGCGTTACACCCCTCAAATTCTGTGGGATGTAGTGGATCAAGAGGCATAACGTAACCCTCATTTATGATTTTCCATATGATCGAACTCATGGCCTTTAAATAAATAGACATCCTAATTTTCCAATATGCATAATTTGAGCTATCAAATAAAGATGTCTTTCCTATAACAATTCCCTTACTAGCCATCCTTTTCTCTCTTAGACGGTTAAGTCTAAATCAATGAGAGACCAAGCTCTGATACCACTTGTAGGATCAAGGATAACCGATTAGAGGGGGGTGAATAGGTTCCAAAAAATCTTACTTTCTAAAACTAATTTCTACAATTTTGGAGCTAAGCAAGATTTATATTGCAATTCAAGGCCTACTCAATTCTAATAAAGCTAAGACATCACAAGACAAGACTCTACAAATATATCTCTAGCACAACTAAATATGACAATCTCAATAATCTCAATTTGCTAGAAATATAAATGCGAAAAGTAGAGGCAAAGAAATAACCAAATGATGGCAAGCTATGTTTTGTCGTGGTATCGAAGACTTGCCAGTTTTCACTAGTCCACATTGAGAAAAGCCCAAGCGACTTAGACCGGCTTCACGAATTAAGCCTTGCTCCTCGATTCCACTAGTGGTTGTTCTTCCTCCGCTCCAGAGATGACGAACACCGAGCCACTCACAATTTAGCGCCGGGTCTCTTCACAATCTCCTTGAAGAGATCACCGTGCGAACTCCCATCAAGCCATCTAGGTGTCGGCAAACACCAAGAGTAATGAACCACAATCTTTGCTTGACGACAATCAAGTGCCAAGGATCAATATAGAAATGAATGCACTTGAATTTTGCTCAACAACCTCACAATAAATGCAACAAGTGTATATGAGGTGTAGAGAGTATGCTCTTAGCTCAAGGATGTTAAAAGATGCCTTCTGTATATGTCCTTGAACTGGTGGAGGGGTATTTATACCCCCCCAACCAACAAATTCGACCGTTGAGGCAAGAACCTGAAATTTTCAGCACGAGTGGTAGTACCGCTGTACATCGACCGGTACTACCGCGCTCCACCGACTATACAGTAACAGCTATAGCAGACGTAATTAATGCCTCTGAACTAACCGTTGAATTTTCGGCGCGGTACTACCGCCATTTTATATGCGGTAGTTTCGCTCTACGGTAATTCCGTTCACATAGGGCGGTACTACCGCTTCCCTTGAAGGTCCAAAACTGGCCCTATCTAGAAATAACGTACCGCCAACTAAGTTTCGGTCCGTAAGGTTCTTGTAGTACCGCACCACCTTTAGGTTATCTGCATTTGTCTAGTAATCTTTTCAAGTAAATGTCGGTACTACCGACATTTCTGAGAAAAACATAGTTGGCTTTCAGAATGAATTCTAAATGCATACATGATCCTAGATTGATCCAAATGACACAAGAACATGCTATCAAGCTACTAGCCATGATCCTTCTTAATAGTACGACATCTGACCTAAAATCCGGTCTTCCATCCTTTTCTCCTAAGAATAGTAAAATCAAAACGGATCTTAGACTACTTATACCTTGTCTTGAACCATATTGATCTTCATATTGACCTTTAGCATGCATCTCTAGGTTGTTATATTCGTCACCGGGACTAAACCTTTTAAACACTCAATAAACATGTTAGTTCCATATTCACATATTGTTATTAATTACCAAAATAATCTTTAGGGGCCTAGATGCTTTCACTTGGGCCCAGCAGAAGATCTATCTTAATTATAATAACAAAAATAAAGATATACTGGATCATGGACTAGTCAACAATCCTCGTCAGAGGGGTCATAGATGGAGAAAACTGCCTCGGTGAAGTTAAGGGCTTCCCGGAGGGACATTGTCATCGATGGTGGCGGTGGAGACAGAGGGGCTTACGGTGGCAGCTCCGTGTGGGCGACAATAGCTGAAAAGAGTGGTGCGAGGAGGTACAGTGAGCTAAGGCGAAGCTCAAACTGGGCACAAAGTCGACCGGGGCTCACCAAACTTGGAGATCTTCTCTAGCTGCCTCGGCGCCGGAGACAAAGAAGACGATCCTGTTGCAGCACTACACTACAATCGAAGAGCAGAGAAGTGAGGGTATGATAGAGTGAGCAAAACAGCACAGGATGACGTACACGTCGAGGGTTTAGGGCACCGGGACACAATTTTGCTTTGACGGAGTGTGTGCACCGGAGCTTGGGACGACGAAGTGTTCTAGGCAGTTGAGTGAACGAAACTTACCGAGGAGGGGAGGAATGGAAATGGCAAGGTAAGTGAAGTGTTTTGACACGCTCGGGGGAGCTTCAAGTAGTGAGAAGGAGACGAGAATGGCGACTAGAAAAATGCAGCCGGCTCGGGTTCTCACGTTTATCTCACCGTTCGGGAGAGAAAAACCGCCATCAATGGGGTGGGTGAGATAGGCAGAGACTGGTAGAGGTGGTTGGGGTTGTTGGAGCTCGAAACGGTGGACGACGCGGCAAAACAGTGGGTGCATGAGTGGAGCTCTCGCTAGCGAGGGCATGCATAGGTGGAAGAAAGGTTCTAGCGTGTGGGTCCCACACATCATCGAGAGGAGAGAGAGGGTTTACGTTAGGTTTTTGAGATAAAAAGGCTGAGGGTTTTGCTGAATTTTTGTACTTAGCAAACAAGGTCCAAAATTAATGAAATTTTTTGTGAGGCCTTCTGACCTAGTTTAGTTGCTTATGTAAATTTTTAAGAAGTTTATGTTGTTTGTGATTTACTTAAAATTCTTACAATTTTTTGTTTTCATGTAATTGCATTTGTCATCCTTAATAAAAATTCACAAAAGTTACTTAATAAATTTTTCCCTAGGCAAATATGCCCAAAATAATTCTCTCGCTTATTTTCTTTCTATTTTTCCTCAAATTCTTACAAGTGCATGTTTGTATGAATTTCATTATTTGCTTTAAACAAAAGTCCAAAAAATCATGCATGATTAGTTTCTCATATGAATTATGCCCAAAATTATTTACCTCATGTATTTCTATTATGTCTTCCAAAAATGTGAATTTTGGGATGTTACAAGCGCCTAGTGTAGGGCGGTGAAACGCGGTGGGCGCGAACGACGCGTGGTCGGCAAAAACTTCATGACAGCGGGTCATTGGCGAACGCTTGGCCAAGATGGCGGTGGCGTCTTGACAGTTAGGACCGGCGAGGTGGTGCGGCGGGCTCACGTCGCGGTGGCGCCGTGATGAGTCGCCGATGGCGGCCACTTCTTCGAATTTTCTCTCTATTGCGATGAACAATAGCTATCAAATCTAATCCAACATGACTAATCTCAATTTTAGAGCACTAATTAATATCATGGCTAATTAGCAGTTAACAAATCTAAACAGATACAAGCAAATTACTCTACTAGATTAATTCGTAGCAAAACTAGAGATTGAAAGATGAAATTCTGGCAACATACCGATTCGGCCATGTAGAGCGATTTGTGCTAATAACGTACTAAACAATGTAGTAGTCATAGGAAATCAATGATCCAATCACCACACAATAGACAACCGACAGAGAGACGAACAATGGAGACACAATATGGGGAATCTCTTTATTAATAGATTGATCTCTTTCTTAGTACAATGAGGTCCTATTTAAGGACTAAAACCCACCGGTGGTAGGTTTTGTATTACGCCCATCAACCCTTAAATTATGGTTTCTCAACCAATGCAACATGTGGGTGTGTTTCATCCTGCTCCTGCGCTCACCGCGACAACCGATCGCTCTTTTGTCGCTTCCCCCTCCCCCGCATCATCCACTCTTGGATCGGGTGGATCCCTCTTCCGTCACCCAATCCACATGGGGATTACATCCAAACCAAACCAAGGGAAAATCAGAATAATTATAAACATTTGGGGAAACAAAAAGTTCAAACAAATTAGAGAGAGAGAAGAGAGCAGCAACAACAACATAGGTGCTAGCAATGTCGGTCAGCTGGGGCGACAATGTTGCTCATGCACGGCACCTCCGCTCTCACCACGGCCACTGCCAATTTTCCTAACAACCCATCCCCTCTCTTTAGCGCCCCCTTCATGCACGCACTCGTCGTGTCCCTCCCCGCTCGTCTTAGCCAGATCCTGCTCCCCACCTCTCCGCGCTCCCCCACCCCGGCCTCCTCTGCGGAGGTCTGCCTCAACCTCGACGTCTTCATCCGCTGGTGTCAAATTTGGAGGAGGTGGCACCGGAGTCTAAGCAGGCAACACTAGGAGCTTGTTTGGGAAGCCTATTCTCGGTCTGGATCCCAGCCAAATCCCAAGGAAAACTTGGCCTGTGGAAGATTTCTCTCCCTCATCCCAAATGGACGTTTTAAATCTGAAGGGAAGAGGAAAATCCTGGTCGAACTGGGCCCAATCCCCGAGGAAGAAAAACACACCTCCTAAAGTCGAGATATTTTCCCCTCACCCGAACGCGACGCGGCCTCCGTCTTGATCCAACTCTTGCACAATGTCTTCACCCCATCAAGCCAGCAAACGGCGCCGCTGGCAAAGCCTCCGCCGTCGCGTCACGGACTCGTGGAGCCTGTGCATGGCTCCTCCGCCTCCCGTCTCGATGTTGTCTCCACCGTTGAGGCTGTGCACATGGCACTGCCACCTCTGTCAAGCCCTTGCACGAGCTTCTCTGCCTTGCGGAGCCCACGCACGGCTCCTACGCCTCTTGGCTCGCCGCCGCCGCCTCCGCCTCTGTTGAGCCCACTCGTGCTCCGTCGCCTCACAGATCCCGCACACGACGCCTTCGCCTCCATCAAGCCTACACACGGCGCCCCCGCCTCCGACAGGCTCGTGATCTCGTCGTCGCCTGGGCCGAAACTACAACGCGCTGGCACACCGCCAACCCAATCCGCCGACGCATTCCCCTGTCGCTTTCTTTTTTCTGAAATTTTTCGTGTTTTTTCTCTTTTTTTGTGGAATTTCTGTAGTGGAGAGATTTCAGCCACCTCTCCCAAATGACAATGGGGATTAGTCCCCCAAAAGTTACATTTCATGGGGTTTCTATGTGGCAAAGAAAACCTAGAGTAGAGTCTTGCTCCCAAGAACAAGTCGCGTGCGACGTGATGGAGGCGTGGGAAAAAAACCGCTGCTCGGTGGAGATATTTTTCTCCCTCGAGGAACAGGGTGGAATGGGCCGGGAATTTCCCCTCCCACTCCTCATCCAAATGCTCACTTGGACTTGGCTTGGAAATTTTCCACGGACAGGAATTTCCCAGGGGATTGGGTCGGGATCCCGGTACATCCAAACAAGCCCTTCAAGCGGTTGAGAAACGTCAATCGACAGAGGCAGCCATGTTGTCAAATCGTCTGACAACGGCGGCGCGAGCAAAGCTGGAAGTGTGACCGCGATGGTGTGATCTCTGCTCTGACGTGAGATTGCTCCTCCTTTTTGCTCACCATTCTGTATAGGGTAGATATTCCTCCCTCCTGCTGCATCTGGACTGAATTTACATGTAGCTAGCAGCCTAGCACCTGACGGATTATCCAAATTGACAAGTGCTGCTTTGCTATACTTCTCCCTGGGACCCTAGATCTCAGCCATCGATTCGTTATCCCAAGAGTTCTGGAAGCCAGTAGTATTGCTACTGCATGTTTATGTAGCACATAGCACGAACATGTTAGTCATATGTGATAGAAGCCCCGACTGTTATGCAACAGCTCAATCCAAATACATAGAAATTGGAGTAGAAAACTGAATAACCCAAAAATCGAATCGGATCTTTCCTCCGTGTCATGGAAAGTCTGACACGAAAGCTCTTTCCCCCCACGATTGTTCGAGGAAGAATAGTGCGGCAGGCAGACCGTACCTTTCGGCCTGTTTGGCAACCATCGTGAAGGGGAACGGAAGTTTAAGGGAGAGTTTGTAGTAGAATGAGACATGAAAGTTTGATTTTTAGTCTTAATCATGTGTTTGGCAAAAGCGATGACACATTATGAGGGATTGCTTTATAACCTGTGAGATGTCTTAATGTAAATTATGATGAAGGACTGGGATTTATTACTCAACAATTCCCTCTCAATTCCCACCTTCACCCTAGGTTTCAAATGGTGGGAATTGGACCCTCAAACTCCTAATCTTCATTCCACCTAAATTTTAATGCCCACCAACTAAAAGATTTCATAATTCTCGACCCCTAAATTCTCGTTTCCTCGCATCAATTCTCCCCGACCAAACAAGACGTTTGTACCTTGGGAGGGGAAGATTTTTGTAGATCCTCTTGTATTTTTTCCAAGGCTATTTGGTAATTTCTTATTTTGAGAAAAGAAGAAATAGAAAAGGAAAAGAAAATAGAGTGGCCCCCTTGTCATTGAGATGAGGGAAGGGATAAGGTTTGGAGATCTTATCTCCAACCGAAGGGAGCAAGCTTCGTGCGTTTGGCCTTCGGCCTGGCGGCAACGCATGCTGCTCGGGCAAGATGTGCGCTGGCCATTGGCGGTGGCAGCACACGTCCTCCTCTTCCTCTTGAAATGCCGAATCCGTTCTCCTTTTTCCTCACCCCGAAAACGAGTGAGTTCCTTCCCCTTTTTGGTCGTTCTTCCTCTCCGATTGGTTTTCAGTTTTGGGGCCTTGGACTCCTGCGCCGCCGTGGTCGACCCGGCATCGTCGGTGGTAAGTTCTAGACTTTCCTCTGTGCGCATCCCGCTGGTTCCCTTCTTGCGCCCTCTCCTCTGTGGGTGTCCTGTTTGGGGTAACTAGTACTTGTGCATTTGATGCTCGGTTTGGTTGGCTCTCGCTTGACTTCAGTAAGGAAGAAGGCTTCGGTTTTCCTAGTGATTGGTGCTCCATGGTTGCATTCGGCTAGTGCACTGTGATTGGGTCTTGTGCGGCATTCTCTGTACCTCGACTTCGTAAATTGGTATATCCCGGTTTGTGAATTGGCATTGTATCTCCGACAACCTCGTCCATTCATTCGCAGCACAGCAGGACGATTGGTTTTCTGAGACAACCCGATTCGCATGCCTTACCCGGTTTAATACTCAGTGGCTTTTAGTGCCATCCGCATCGTGAGTATCGCTATTTTCCTTTTTCGCATCATTGTGCATATGTGATGTGTTAGTATAAGTCTCAAATTGTGATTGATTTGATTGAAACTAGCACCGGGAGATATTGTTTAGTGATTTTGTGGGCTCGGATTAATGCTCAATGAGGATTATTGTCACTTGTGAAAATGGATTGACAATGTTAACTTAGACTTGAGCCTGTTGATTGCATACTATTATTGATTCATCGCTATTGTCATAGCTCTATTACCTTTATGTGGTTCGGTTGCCTCTCTGTTAACTGAAATTGATTAGTATTAATCTCTAATTGCACCATGACATACTTGTTCCTCTGTTGGCTGAAAGAAAAAAAAGAAAGATAACTGCTGAATTGTGATTTTAGTTTTGCACTGTGGTATACATCTTTTCTTTGTTGGCTGAAAGTGTTTAGTTCTGTCTGCGCCTCTGAGATAGTTCAATACTAGCTAGTTCTTGGCATAATAGTAAGGCTTTCATTTGAGCTCGAATTCTGATTTATTTTGCCATATCTAATTAATGAAAACTCTGGACAAAAATGACGAGGAGACTAAGATTACATCTTAAGCAGCCCGACATCTAAAAGCAATAAATAAGCATTTAAATCTGAGCATTATACTTATTTTACTTGTTATCAAGTCCTATCTTTTGAGCATAGTATCATGTTTAATTGACATTAAAATATTACGTACTTTTATGTTATTCTGGCTTTAATTATCTTAATTTTCGCTAGAATTATATATGAATATTTGTTTGAACCGCTAGTTTCACGACAGATCCCGTCGCTGCCGGATTAGTTGTGGTCAGTTGGACTGTGGAGCTTGTTCCCGTCCGAAGCACGCGAGCCGTGCAAAATTCACGAGAGAAGAAGTATGATTTCTCCTCTTTTTTTCCTTGTTACGTAGTACGACGTGCGCAGTGTCTGTCGCTTCGTACGACTAAAATTGTGTGGTCGTTTCCAACGCTCATCACTGCTTACGCACTTGTTTGTCCCATGCAACACGACCACAGCGACACAGGTGGAGTTCTGTGAGATAAATCATGATGACGGAAGAAAAATACTAGTGTAGCGCCGGCGGACCCCGATTAGTTTCCCAAGTTACGTATCACCTCCTGAAACTGAAAGTTTATACTCCGATCTCGTACGATGAACCCGGGACTAGCTAGCCCCTTTTGAAACGTAGGATTTGGGATATTTGATTATTTGTTACTATCAAAAATATGTAATTTAGAATTTATCACTTATATATCTATGATATATGATCTTAAGATCTAGATGTTATTCACATATGAAGTGGCAAATTTTGAAATCCACATCTCTATAGTGGCAAATAATTGATTATCAAGGAGCAAACACTGGAAATTTTACAGGGAGCAGTTTAATTTCTACGGAATTGAGAAACAACGGTAGTACTTTTGTATCAACGACCAAACACTGGAACAGTTGGGCTATCAATCGACTAGCTGGCCTGGTGTGTGACTAATCAAGTGGTTGTGTACCTTCGTTCGAATACCCTGTTCTTTCAGGCCAGTGCAATCTCAAGTCACCATTTGACAGTAAAAGCTGCCATGATGCCACCCAACATTCTCAACAAACAGCCATGGCTATACGGACGGTAATTAATCGTTTAACTTAAATAAAAGGTGATGGGAAAAAAAAGTCCAAGCCACCGGAGAATTGGGAAAAATGGACGGCTCATTTCTCATTAATTCAGAAATGGAAACGACTGACTGTACAGATGCTGCAAATGTTCCCCCTCTCTCTCTTCTCCTCGCTCGTCTTCTGTATTCACAAGGTGGAAGTAAATACTCGTCACACACGACCAGACAAATATTGCTAATAAATTATAAATTAGTACTCTGCTTCTTTTTCTCATTTTGAGCACACCAGAGAAAACAAAAAATCATAGAAGAAATCGACCGCGATATGAAACTCGTTCTAACGGCCAGGATTAAACCACGACACCATCGTCTCAAAAAAAAAGGGAAGGAGGAAGCTGATTAAAGCCAGAGGGCACCGGCCTTCTTGAGGATGGGCACTAGCTCGCCGGAGATGTGGACGGCCATGAGGCGGTCGAGCCCACCCAGGAGCTTCCCCCCGACGAACACCGCCGGCAGCGCGGCCTCCCCGCCGGCCGGCACGACCCCGGCGAGCGCGGCCTCGTCGGCGACCTCGTGCACGGCGGGGTTAACCCCGAGCCCCTGCAGCAGCCGCTTCACCACGTGGCTGAGGCAGCACCCGCACGTCCCCACCACCAGCACCGGGCTCTCCGCCACCGCCCTTCGCACCTCCCCCGCGTCCTCCCGCGCCGCGGCCGCCGCAGACGGCGCCGCCTTCGCCTCCACGTGCGCCGCCGTCTCCACCTTGACGACGCCGGCCGCCTCCGCCGGCTGGAGCCACGGCCGGTCGCTGCTGTAGGGGACGGTCTGGTACATTGCTCGCCGCTACGTGCGTGCGTGTGCCGCTTTCGCTTTGACGGTTCGTTTTTCCTCCTTAATTTTCTTCTCGCTTTCTCTCGCGCGGCCGTGTGTGGATCGTGTAATCGATGGTTGGGCGAGGGGGACGGATATATACAGGGAGGCGAGGTGGGCTGCTGACGTCATCTTGGGGGTGGGAAGGGGGGTCGAGTGACATGGAAGGGCGTCAGCAGCCGCGGTTGGGGGTGGGCGTCGGGGACACCGGATCCGTGACGACAGCTGGTGCGATGCGGACGGGGACGGGGGCGTAGGAGTTGGAACGGAAACGGAGATTGACTCGGTGGGTCACGGCCTCACGGGTGGCTGGCCATGCACGCCGCATGATGGATCGGTTGGGTTAGGAAACCCTCGATCAGAGTTAATGGTCATAGTATCAAAACTATATTCGATGAGTTTTAGTTTATAAATAGAATTTTTCTATACACAGAAAGAGATTAATCAATGAATAAAAGAGGTTTCTTTATATTATGTTTTCATCTGTTGTCTCTCTATCGATTGTCTATTGTTTAGTTATTGATTGATTGTCTCCCTGTGACGACTACGTTCTTCGACACGTTATCAGCACGACTCGCTCTACACGGCCGGTATGTCGTTGGGATTTCATCTTTCGATCTCTAATTTTGCTCGAACACGATTGGATCTGTTAACTGCCAATTAAGGTTCTAGATCTGTTTAATCGATATCTACGATTAATCATCGCTAATCGTCGACCGGCGTCTGGCTGGCATAACTGCAATTCAAGCTCTCGCCGCCACTAAGAAACAAGGACAGGAAACCCTAAATAACCCCCATCCTTTATTGCAAGCAGGTCGGGTAAATTTATGGGCCGTCCCGGCCAACCGAAATAAAAGGGGAAATCGAAAAAAAATGGAAAAAGGGGGAAAAAAAATAGAAATCCTGATTTTTTTTACAAATATACCCTCAAAATTCTAAAAATTATGAGGATATTTTTGTCTATAAGAAAAATTTGCTAACATGCCCTAAAAATTCTGAAAATTATGAGGATATTTTTGTTGGTAAGGAAAATTTGCGAAAAAAAACCCTTGGAATTTTGGGAAATTACGGCGATTTTGTATTCTCATATATCATTGCAGAATAACCCTTCGGGTATCCGATTTTTGCGACGGATCAATATGCTCTATGGTTATTTTATAATGTAGACTCTTAACTTATGGTTATTTGATTTAATATTATTTATTTTTATGCAATAACCTTAAATAATCCTTGAAACTGAATTTCTAGGGTATATGAACTTCCATTAATTTGTGAAATCTTAGACCTAGTACACCTTGGAAGCATAATTTTTTTATGGTTTATTTTTTCCCTGGTATTGTGTGTTTTGGGAAATTAATTAATGGGTTTACTCATTCTAAAAATTGCTCCGAGACCTTAAAAATTATCAGAGAATCCCAAAAATACTAGGAAAATTCTGGGAAATGTATAGAATTATCTAATAAATAGATAGAATTGATATTTACTATTTTGCACTAGTTTCATGCATTTAAAATGCTTTACCAGCTGTAATCACAAAAAATCGCATGAATTATGTAGGACATGTTTGACATCACTAAGTGGGATATTCGTTTGTCCTGGATGACAGCAATGATAAGCCCATATTATGCTCTATGGAGACCTATAGCAATCTTCTAGTTATCTCTTAACTTTGTAAAGATATTGTTTTCTTGCACGAGTTGCATTAGTAGTATAGATTTAGCTCCTGTCGAGTTTGGTCCTGCTCCTGCTGAGCATTTCTTATCTTTTGTTTTAGGATGGAACCTTATGCATTAGATCGTTATTTCCCAGATGTCATGAATAAAATAATGGTATAAGTTGTTCTATTAAAGCCTTATCTTCTACTAAATAGTTGATTAAATTTGCTTAATAGAACATTTTACCAGTAGCATACCTTACATGTAGCATACCTTACATGTAGTAAATTAATCTTACATGGAATAAATTTTGTATTCCGTATGCCTAAAAATTGAAAATAAGTTGTCATGCCTTGCTAACAAAATATTGTACATGTGCTCTTGACATCTAATAAGCCTAAATTCACTAGCTTGTAGTGCACGGATGCCCAGATGGCAAAAAGGAAACTATTTTTCTCAGTGACACCAGAACAAGCCTAGTCATATGTTGATCTCTAATGGATCACTATGGCTAGAGAACATCATATTCCTTAAATAAGTACATAATAACTTCAGCCCTAAGACTTGGAGTCTATATAACATTATCCTCCACCACACTGATTTCTTAATTGAAGAACTTTGTAAGTAGAATGTTACAGAGTATACATTGGCTTCACGCCAACAAAATTGTACTCCTCTTGAAGTATGATTACAAATTTTTGCCAAAACTCTGAGCTGATTTCAAGCAAATGCCTGATGCGCACGATATCACTTGGGATTTTATAGTTGGCGTGAAAAGGGTGAGGAAACTGGGCATGTGTGGGATATTGGAACCTAAGAGGCATAGAAAATATTCAAAACAAGAGTCATGGTAGGTACAGTGGCATATCCTACGTCAAATCCAGAAGCAAATTAGCCTGAAGCAATAAATTACTATAGTTTATTTTGGGTGATAATTAAAGTAAATTCCATGATTATTATCCTTATCTAGTCGATATGGAAAATGGCATTTACGCTATTGCCGATACTCATTCTGTTGGCAACCATAGCCATTGCTGCTCACGAAAGGCAATTGATTTGTGTCTTCAGCAAAATGTTAACAGCCAGCATGCGAGAACGCACACGGCAAATCGACGGCCGCTTGACGCAGTCACACATATGCCATGTTCGACTATGCATCGAAGCGTGCCGTACTCATCGGAAATGACACATGCATAAATTGGTAAGTGCAGTCTGCAACTGCATCACCACCAGAAGCCATATCACTTGCTTGAAGAAAATATAGCTCCCGAAATAAAGATGATCTATTGGACTCCCTTGATCCTGAATTATCTAAATTCAGCCATGATGATTCTAGCATTACAAATTAAAATAGGGCATACAATTTATCACTCTTAATTAAATTTGGTGTTCCTGTTGAACAATAAATATTCATGTCGAATAATTATATTATTTGGGTGATTCAACTAAGATTTGAAGTCCTGAAGAAAATCTAGTATTATTTATGTACCAAATATTTATGTTCCAACATTATATTTATGTTCTTGAAGAGCATCTAGTAGTTTTATGCTGTTAGAACACACTGCTTATGACCATAAGAAAATATGTTGCAGAATGATAAACTTGAAGTTTAATGATCCAAATTATTTAAAATATGGTATGAGTAATTGGATCAAAACTAGGGCATATAATAAAGAAGATAGTCTATAGAATAAATCTGCCAACTCTCGAACCCCCGTATGAGACCTTTGGCGCAGATTAATAACTAACCAGAAGTTGGAATATCGTACATAATTTTAGGATCATGTAGTTTTCTTGCCACTGCACTGATAAAAGTCTAACTCACTGCATATAATCATCAAACCCCTTATTGAAATAAGTGTGTGTTTGAGGAATCAAACATTTTCCACATGTTATCACCACTGTAGCATACACCTTTGGGCCACCACCAGTTGTTGGAGATCATGTTAGATCTGAAATTCAATCAATCATGTGCTCAGGATAGGGGAATTTTGTGGTGTGCTAGTAATAAAGATCGAATCTCAGCATTTGGGGGGAGAGAAATGCCCTGAAGTCCGCATGTTGTTGTATTTTCCAGAAGGAAAATGTCTTTAGTACGAAGATACACACACTATTTAAGCTAAACTTAAAGTTTAATTTATACTCCTGTGTGCCAGAAGCGGGGAGCCTGCTAATACTTTCCAATTATAGAGTTACCACAGTATTTACTTGTAGTAAATACGTCGCTAATAGTGGAATACCCCGAATTGAATAGTATGTCCACCTCTACGAAATTGACTTATTGGTTCTTGATCTAAAATCTGTGGGGACGCCTACGGGTCTAAGATCTAATGACACTAATCAAAATAATTATTAATCACTCCTTTAACTCTCTTGAAGAGAACTCACCTTGAAGGTGAAATACCTCATGAAGAGGTTCAATATGAAGATGAAAGCCCTAGCAATTTGATGTGCACATATTACAATGCTGGGAATTCGGAACAACCAAGAATCTTTTATTTGGAAAATGACAAAGATCTAGTTAACACTGAGATACCCTCAATTTAGAGGACATGGGAGAAAATTTATCGACAATCACTTTGTCTCTACAATTGCTAAAGTTTCTCTTATGAGAACACGGATTCGGAACCAACGTCCATGGCCGAGCGCTTAAAGCAATCATATTGGGTCACATTATGAAAGCATATGAGGATGACCCATAATTGCTAAATAAAAGTCTTGGAACCAGGTAGTTCAGACTTGATGGGTCATTATGAATATAATGAAGTGGTGAAAGCTATAGTTCAGAGGTCCACGTAGAGACTGTTACTCTCCTATTATAAATGATATAATGTTCCGTTGCATAATAATTCTAGCAAATGGCATGAACAAATAAATAAAATATGCAATAAATAGATTCTGAAAATCCATGATGAGATCCTCGGAGGACTCAAAATTCCTAGTAAGAAAGGAAACAAAATCGTAATATATATAAAACTCATACCCAATAGTCTCTTACCTGTAGTAAGAGTATCTCCCGGAAGAGAGTGCATCTCTAAGAAGAGAGAACATCTCCCTGAAGGAAAATTATATTACCAGTGGATCTCTCAATCACACCAATGATCATATGATCCCTAGAAGTGGACAAGGACCCATCAAGTCCCGAAAGAATGTAATGAGGAATCTAAAGACCATAAGTGTGCCACATAAGCACTTATACATTGCATTTTCCACAAGAAGTTAGTGGAATGGTGGTTTCCTCTAGTACCATGAAGGTGTGGCATACATTGGTGATATTGGCAATTAATCCCCTAAATGCCAAAACTAAGACTAGTTATATTTTTACTCTAGAGTAGTACAACTATACTTTATAGTTCTGCAGAACAAACCATTTGTTGTAACTTTAACCAGCCAGAGATAGTTAGAAAATATTACGACCCTCAAAGGTTTTGATAAATCGTATCTAGAAGACATACGACTTTGTAACTGGTATTACCCCATATCCTCTGCAAGGATAATCTACTTGTGTTGCATAATTAAATAGTGGTATTTGATAAGTTAAACATATTACTCTTGAATAGTGTTTATGCTAAACCTCCATATGAGTAATAGGATATTTGTATGTAAGACTCTGCATCATTATAATCTAGTAGATTTTATCACAATATTCTTGCCTATCTCCATTCTCGAAAAATGTATGAAAGGTATTGGAGCAAGAAGACTTCAGCGGAAGTTGTCTTCAGCGGGAGCATATGTCAAACACTGATCATCATACTTGAGATTTTGAAAATCTTAGTCGAGCCTAGAAGGTGTTGATACGATGATTACTGATTAAATTTACCTTGAAGGTTTTACCACTTAACGGTTTAGATCCAGTTGGTCGATAATGCAAAGATCATGCATAATCCTGATGATCATTACTAAGTCCTGAAGATATATGTCAAATCTCTATAGTGTGTGTGTGTGTGTGTTACTTTGTAGTGGTGCAGCCATCTCTTGGCGGTCATCTAAGTAGACCTTAGTAGATATTTCTACCAACCACTCAGATATTATAACGCTATATGAAGCCTCACTTGAATGTGTTTAGCTCAGATGTGTGACTAACCACATCCAGAAGTATTATGGCATTAACACTGTCAATACCCCCATGATTATCTATGAGGATGTTACTGCTTGTGTTGCACAAATGCAAATAGGTTATGTTAAAAGTAATATTACGAATCATGTTGCTCCAAAATTCTTCTATCATCGTGAACTCTAGAAGAACAATGAGGTAAAGATCCTGCAAACTAGATATTGTGAAAATCTGGCTGATTTATTCACTAAGTCTCTGCCTATGTCCAGTTTACAATGATATGTTCGTAGTATTGGAATGAAGCGGTTTTAAGAGTTGCAGGAATCAGGGAGAGAATCCCCTGAATCATAATCCACTTTAAGGTCTTGAATTTTTACCTTAATCCTGAAGATTAACCCAGAAGGTAAAGGGGTTGCACTATTTTTCCCTTAGTGAGTTTTCCCTGAAGATTTCTCACAAAATGTTTTTAATGAGGCAACGATACAATATAGCTTGCGGATGCAATGTACTCTTTTCTCTGATCCCTTTTTTCCCACTCGGTTTTTGGGAGGAGTTTTTAATGAGACATGTGCATGGCGCAGTATTCACCCAAGGGGGAGTGTTAAGAAATCATTAGGGGTTGATGGGCATAATACCGAAACTACCCCTGATGGGTTTCAGCCTATAAATAGGACCTCCCTGTACACAGAAAAAGATTAATCAATGAATAAAAGAGGTTCCTCCATATTGTGTTTATATCCGTTGTCTCTCTGTCGATTGTCTATTGTTTGGTTATTGGTTGATTGTCTCTCTGCCACGACCATGTTCTTGAATAGGATGTAGTCATCCCATCGATCGTTGCAGGCCATTCTAGCTGTTGGATGTAACTTTTTTTCCTGTGTTTCTCTGGGTTGTTGCTAACTTGCTAACGTCATGTAATTTGACTGGCAGAACATATATCGCAGCGGATCCCGTAATGCATCAACTATGTTGCACATGTTATTAGTTAGCCCTTTTTTCAAGAAGAAATGACGTTTCAAATATTAATTCGGCGGTTCTAAAACGTGTCGAACGTAAAAAAAAAAAAGTTCATCAATTCAATCCAGGGATGGTACGTAACCGGTAAACTACGTACATACAGCACCTCCAATTTCAAGAAATATCCGACTGCCTTGTTTTCATGACCTTTGTTCACACTCGTTTTATACGTGTTTTTATATCATAAATTTCCGGTAAATTGCTAGGAAAATACCAAAATTATGAATTACTACCGCTAACCCTAGCCCTAACCCGAAACCGGAAGTTATATTTTTTGAACCTATTTTTCAGAAATCGATGGAAATCACATGTAATCTGCTAAAAGGACATCGTGGGGTCACATGGGCTGAAGCCAACCTGCAATCAGGCCTCAGGCCTATCCAGCGCTACCCGATGCTAGGGTAGTGATGCTCGACGCTCAAGGGCGTGCTGCCCAGCGCACCGCCTCTCCTCTATATTTTTGTCCATGAGGAACCTTCTAGAAGTCCCTAAAAAGTCAAGAGTTCACGTCAACTCAGGAAAGGATCAACTTGCATGTGAAGAAAAATGATTCTACTCAATTTTTGAAAACCGACGCAAACTTTTGGAAGCCAAACTAACCTCAATAGGACAGGTCCCGCACGTCATATGCACATGGAAGCCTTCGAAACCATGTACCACCTCTGGACTCTAGAGTTAGAGTCCAGCATGGCCCCGTGCTCAGGAGTGCCGACCCCCTATAAAAGGGCACCCTCTCCCGGTTTCGCATACAGACTGTGAACCTCGACTTCCAAGAAGCCAAGACGCCGAGAAGTCACCGAATCAAAGTTTTGTCGAGAAGAAGAAGAAGTCGACGAGAAGCGTCGGGTCTCACTCCACCAGCGTCGAGCCATGCTCCCCAAGCGCCGAGCGCTGCTAGGGTAGCATCGGATTGCGCACATACATGCTCTCTCGCGTCTACTTCCCTCTGATCTTCTACTTCTCCCGTGATGTTCACCTAATCTAGTATGGGGTAACTTCTTATTCTTCGCCTAGGCTGTGGGGATCTTGCTTTGTAATTGACTATGTTCAATCTTTGATGTTATGGTACTTTTTGCTATGATTAGTATGCTTGTTATTATGTTAATTAATTGGATAAATGTTGTTAATTTGTTAGTTGTTGGACATGAGCATGGTGTTTAGGTATTGTCAACCGATCTATAACAAGTAGTGCAGGTCTTGCCATTTTAGATTAACCCTAGCACGTGACAGGTGTGAAGGTGAACATGGCGATATTGATCTGTAGGGTGGGAGCTATGTTAGTATAGTACCAATTCATAGATTGATTTGTCTTTATGCATGCAAGTGAACCTAGACTAGGGGAAGTATCATTCAGACTCTGATAAAACATAGATAATTTTGAGTTTCGATATTAGTTGCTTTAATTCAATCTTTCATACATCGTTCTATTAGTATTAATAGTCTATCTTAGGCGTGATCCCATATGTTCCATGTGATTCGGTACCCCTGGAATACTCTAGCTGAAAAACTATAGCTCATTCGTGCGCTTGCGGTTAAATTAATTGCGCTTATATTATGTCAACAACCTTCTCATTTGATCGTTGCAAGAACAAACTTACAAGCTGAGTTTAACCCATTTCTATTGACCAAAGAGGCATTAGGGTATGTACAATGCTACAGACAGCTGCTGTCTATAGCAACTCTCTATGTCACATGTAGACAGCACTAAAGACAGCTCATACAATGGGTTGTCTTTTTACTTGTCTTTATAGATCATAAAATCTTTTAATGTTTTCATGGACCTAAGAAATGTGGTGATCAACTCTAATTTTCATCTTTGTGGACTACTTGTGTTGCTTTATTTTTTTTATTTCGAAGACATGATTAAAAGAAAATGAATATGGTTGAAATAGATAAATAATGATAATTTGTATGATATGATTATTCGGATACATTAATATGGAAATGAATTCGTAGGGAACTAGTACACAATAAAGAGAATAAAAAAAATATGTAACTTAAATAGGCCTAAACATTTTACTTGTTCGCATAGTGTTGCTAAATATGCTAGACTAAATCCCACTTTAGTTGTATATATGTTGGCCGAGCACGAATATAGGAATTTCTCAGCAGCACATCCACAAAACAAATGTTATGGCCATTATTGACTTCCAGGTCAAGATGTGTAAACTGTACATTGAGCTTTTTATAGAAGATGACGTGTGGGATATCTTCTTAGCCGAGGTATCTTCATTGAGCCTTATCCATCAACTGGGAATATTGCCGTACACTTCTCTGGTCCAGGCCACAAAACGAAGCCATAGCTCCTCCCATGGAATGCCCTGTGATCATGATGGGAATATTGCCATACACTTCCCTGGTCTTTTGAATGCCATCGATAACTCCATCACACAATGTTGTGTTATGGTATGCAGAATAAAACCCATTATGCACCTACAGGAAGATAGAACACCAAAATTAATAGTGTTTGCAAGAAATTGGCATTTACATCATAAATACTTTAACCATGCTCACCTTTGCTTTAGGCATGCCTGGGTAGTCGAGATCAAGTTGTTTCCAAAACAAGTCCTCTATCCAATTGTCATGAACCTTAGTTCATAACGGGATAAACACCGCCAAGAAAAAACAAGTCTTCTATCCAATTGTCATGAACCTTAGTTCATAACAGGGTAAACACCGCCAGGAAGAAAGCCGGGTGGCGTCGGCTTGGTGTTGTGGTGATGTTGGCAGCAGAAGGAAGACATTGGAGGAAGCTACACCGAGGTTTGAGGACAAGCACGAGAATTGGAAGAGAGAATATATAGAGGAAGGATAGTTTGATTAATTCTTGACTACGTTATTCATTGAGAATAGATGTCTTTATATAGGGCGCTAATCCCAGTCGGCTAGTACGTCCAACCGAACCGGAAAGGAACCCAATAGATAGACTTGGACTCTATCTCTATCCGAAAAGGAAATCTAATTCAAACTGACTTGGACTCTATTTCTATCCGAAAGGCATTCCTAATTTAAACTCCGAATCTGATTGCTAAACCTATGTCTTGCGTGACCTTCGGCTAATTGTGGTAGTACTGTTCACACGTGAACAGTACCAACCCATGACAACTACTCCCCTTCTTTTGCGACAGCTTGACCTCGAGTTGTGGTGGCGACCATGGCTAATGCCCTAGGAGACCCCATGTTGACAAGAGGTTACGATGGCTACATGAGTCCTTGGAAATCGTTTCCTCTACGCGTTGTTGCGGTAAACTCATCGGTCACTGCAACAGGCATGACAGAAACCCTGGCAGCGCCACGATGGCCACGACAGACTTCGGTAGGGCCGCGGTAGGCTCCGGCGGCATCACGGTAAGACGTGGAAGTGCGGTAGTTGCCACAGCAGACTTCGGTAACATCGCTAAAGGTTTTGGCTCGGCTGCGGCAAGCTTCGGCGATGCCACGGCAGGCCTCGGTAGGGTTGTGGCTGCCACAAGAGATATGATATAATGCCGCGACAGTTCCGCAGTTCGGCGGGGTCGCTGGAAACAACGCTGCCGCCGCCTCTTGTTGCGCCTTCTTCTCCTTCTAATCCGCGATCATCTTCTCTAAAGTAGCATGCATGTTGACGAAGATGACTGTCATCTTCCTGTCATTTTCGTTGGCACTCATGGCCATCTTATTGGCGTTAGCCTTTATCATGGCCAATGACTCGGCGGCAGGTCTGATGATCTGATTTGTCGTCATAACCATGGTATCAGAAGTCGTGAGAAGGGATTGACTGCTCTGATACCAAGTCGTCATGAACCTTAGTTCATAACGGGGTAAACATCGCCAGGAAGAAGGTCGGGCGGTGACGGCTTGGTGCCGTGGTGATGTTGGCAGCAGAAGGAAGACGCTGGAGGAAGCTGCGCCGAGGTTTGAGGAGAAGCATGGGAACTGGAAGAGAGAATACAGAGGAAGGATAGATTGATTAACTCTTGACTGCCTTATTCATTGACAATAGATGTCTTTATATAGGGCACTAATCCCAGCCGGCTAGTACGTCCAACCGAACTGGAAAGGAACCTAATAGACAGACTTGGACTCTATCTCTACCCGAAAAGGAAATCTAATTCAAACTGACTTGGACCCTATCTCTATCCGAAAGGGATTCCTAATTTAAACTCCAAATCTGATTGCTAATCCTATGTCTTGTGTGACCTTCGGCTAATTGTGGTCGTACTGTTCACACATGAACAGTACCAGCCCATGACACCAATTCTGAATGCCGAGAAGATGGAGGAGCAACATTATTTACATAAAAATAACAAAAAATAAACTATGTCAAATTCTGAATGCTGAGAGGATTTCATGTATCAATTTGAAAAACCTCACATCTTAGCACCTATCTAATTTTGCAGACATCGAATAAAAAAATCTATAGAATAAAAACTTCAAGAGCAGCTTTTAAAAGTAATCACTAATAAGAAGAGATATACAAGAACTACCTGTTCTCTTGAGTGCCTCTGAACACTACTACAACAGCATTCATATCACTAGCAAAACCAACATATGTCTGGTTCATTGAAATTACCAACATCGGTGTAAAAGAAGAGTCTATTAAAGGTAAAAAGAGATTTAAGGATAGAAGAAACAACACGCAAGCAATTTTTCACATCAACAATCGGTTCTATCACCTCAAACCCCTAAGTCACCAAATAAACTTAATCAATCACCCACACCAAGCTACGAGATGAAGTTGACTAAACTTTAACGAAACCATCTCGACTTTTTAAAATATGCATAAGTGATGACGAAGAATACCTCTGTTAAGTCATCACATCTTTCACAGTCCACGTAAATAATTGTGTCGATCAAGATAATAGACACGCATAACAATGACCAAGTTTAAGTCCATAACAAATTAACAATTACTCCATATTACACTAGAAATCCGGTATCCTTGGTAAGAAAATCCAAAGTGGAGGATGATAAAGATAAGAAGGCAATGAACTTATCATCAAGTATATTCCGCAAGTCTTGGCAAGAGTCGAGTTATATATGGGTGTGTGTTTGGTCTTGAGTTCTAAATCAAGAAAGCAGAACCAACATCAGAGCACCGGAATGTGTTCAATACATCAAACTTCAAACATAAATGGGTATAAAAATAGAGTAACTAAACTACAAATCCTTGCAGAGTATTATGAGATATGACAATGTATGCACAAGCATCTTCAGAATCGAAGTGTTATGCCATAACGGCATGAAACAACAACATCAAACGATCAAAATATCCATCTACAAGTGAGCATTGATCCCCTAGCGCTAATCAATTCCTGAACATAACACCCACATTCCCCAAGCAAATTTGGCGAAATTAACCAGCAAGGAGAGTTCGTTCTCACTACATAGGACTCGAACCGCAGGCAGAAACTATTCCAAGATGACATTCTCAATCTCACGGCAGGGGCAACAAGCCAATAACTAGCCAAAGGAGGGCAAGAACCTACCTCTCCCAGAGCAAAGCACCAGCAGGCACATCAAAATTGGAGGGGACACGAATGGATTGGAGCTGCTGGCTGCGTGCGAGGAAATCGGGAGGGCGGCTTGGGGAAAATTTCGCGCTGACGGAGGAAAAAAGGCGCCGAGCGGAGGGGAAGAAATCCTTTCGCATGCAAGGATCGAGGAGGAAATGAGGAACGCTGCTTCGAGTTTATCAATACAGAGAGAAAAGGGAGTGCGCACAGGATCGGCTCTCTCGTACAAAGGGGAGCGAGAGTCGTCGTTAGTTCTTGTTACGTGTGATATCGTCGGCTACAGGATAATATACAATATTTTTCTCCCCCTTTATTCTCTTTTATCCACGTCATCTAAAATCTTACATGACAGAGACTACATATAATTGATGTAAACTCATTATACATTGCCTTAGAAGCCGACACTAAGCTATTCCCCACTTGCTAGACGCTTAATTAGCTTATTACCATCGTTGAGAGCGAACCACTTTGATGGGCAAGGAAAAGACAGCGAAATTACTTTTGGGGGGGTTGGGGGGGGGGAGGCAGGCTCGCGTAACGGGTGAAGTAGCTGGGTGGCATCTTTGCAAAACGACCCGTAGGTCCTCCTGTCCAAACCGCCTAAATTCCTACCTCAACAGTCAGCTCACTGAAACCGTACGCTCCGGATTTAAGGGACGCTGTCACTTAGTACGAAACATAATATAATCGTGGTGAGCCCGAGATTGGAATTGGACGTACGTTGAGTGGGGGCCGGGCGCCCAACGTTTCCAGGCGGAGTTGGCGTCGGCATAGTGCGGGGCCAGCGTCGTAGGCCAAGACGTCACTCGGTTTGGGGATGGACGTTACCTGCTGTGTTACTTCTCTTGTGGTCTTTGTACTCTTCTTGGGTTTTTTTAACTAAGACATGTTGGGTGTTTCGGTCTCCTAAACTATTCTATATTGTCGAGCTGAGATGGTCAGATTGTGCGCACGTATATGCATGCACAAATGTATTGCCGCCAATGGAGAATATACTATTGCTCTTGCGTGGCGGTTAACAGCGTGTGGATCACGACGAAGCTATGACATCGCTTTTCTTGGCCCCGCTATTTTGGTTGAGAGAAGAAACGATTTTTTTAAAAAATAACGATTTTATTATAAAATACAGTAATATACCTCTTTTTTATTTTACAGAAATAATCCTCTGTCATTCCACCATTTGACAACTTAGATCTAGTCGCTTAACCATCAGGCGACTGATCCAGGTCGCCCAACCGTCGAGCGACACATAGAGTAGTCGTCTAATGGTGGAGCGACTGTCTCTTTGACTACTAGTCACTGAAGCGTTAAGCGACTTACTGGCCCCTAGTCGCTCAACCGTTGAGCGACTAGAGGCTCTATATCCAGCACGCCCATCGCGCGCGCGCAGCCATCGTCATTTCGTCTTCGTCAAACAGAACCAAAGCCACGAGGGGAGGAAAAGAGAAGAAGAGAGGAAGGGAAAGAGGAGAAGAGAGAGGAAGAGGAAGAGAGAGAGGAGAAGATAGGGAAAGAGATGAGGAGAGGAGAGGGAGGGAAAGCGAGGATGAGAGGTTCGCGCATCAATGACGGTTAGTCTTCTGCATTTCTTTGTAGATTTATTTTCGAAACCATGCTAGGTTAGCAACTAGAATCATTAGATGTGTAGTGGCATATTGTTAATAGTTGTAAATAGTACAGTCTCCCGCACAAGGAGCCACCGCAGAATGTGGACGGCTTCTTCGGGGACGACCAGGGGGAGTTTGGGGGAGCACCTCAGCCCACACCCGTCGAGGTTCTTTTCGGGTTGCAGCTCAGCGGTGCCCCAGTGGGCACGCAGGCACAGGTGGAGTCGACCCCGGAGGCCCTAGGAGCACAGGTTAGTAGGGCTCCTGACCGCGTCTCCCTATCGAGGCCCCGGCCCTGGCACCCCGCACTGAGGAGGCCCAAGCGGGGCCGTACGGGCGGGCACGGACCGAGGGTGGGACGTGGCGACGACGGAGGAGGTGCTGCAGGTGGTGTAGCGGGTGGCCAGTAGGGGGTCTTCGTTGTGCTTTGTGTACTTCTATTCGTTGTGTACGTATTTTACTTCGTAGTTACTATGACATAATTGTGTATGCATTCCCTCGTGCATTGTGATATAACTTACCGTACTACTTACCAATCATTCGTACCTCCGTCGCTCAACCGTTAGACGATTTGGCAGCAAGTAGTTGTCCAACGGTTGAGTGACTAGTTAACGTGTCGCTCAACCATTGGGCCACTACTTGCTACCAAGTCGTCCAACGGTTAAGCAACTAGACGGTTGTATAAAAAGGCAGACTCAGCCCCCTCACGGTCTCTTTTGTCATTTCTCTTGGGAGAGAACGAGAGGAGCTCGGGAGAGGAGAAGAGGGGAGGGAGAGGGGGAGAGGGGAAGTGAAGAGAGGGAGAAGGTCAGGAGAGGGGGAGAAGGAGACGAGAAGAGAGAACGATGTGGGGGAGCACAGGAACTCAAGAGAAGGAGAGAAGCAAAGGAGCTTGGGAGAGGGAGAGAAGGAGAAGAAGAAGGAAGCTCGTTGATAATAAGATAAGGTCTTCGAGGTAATAGTCTCATCCATTCTTGTTCTCGTCCGAATGTAGATAACGTCTCGCTACTTATTGGTTTAGCATGTATTTGGTGAACGTATGTTGACAAATCGCTAGTTGCAATGTTTAAAATATTTGCAATATTTGCAGTGATAAATTAGTAATGTCATAGCCCACAAGATTAAAAGTGTATTATGGTGTTGGTACGGTTCGTTAAGATCTATACGGTGTTGACCAGAGTGGTTTTCCGTAAGTTAGTATGGTACACCTGAACACGGAGAAGGCTCGAATCGGAGATGTCCTACGCTGGCTCACCTGTAGCTTCTCCTCGGACCCGAGGTGTGCAGTGTCGTCCTACATGGGCTTTGGAGTCAGTCTGACACGCACATTCGGTGGGAGTTGAGCAGACTGATGCGCATGGTTGTATGGAAGGGCTTTGTGGAAGGCTGCTGGCGTCGTGGCTACGAGTGCGTGCTACTCATGAAAGCATGTCCGAAGGGAGTCGCAGGAGGCCCTGCCGACGGCTATCGTCGGGTTGGTGAGAGTAGCTCGGGCGCGTAGCACGTGGTTCTTGAAGAGGACGCTATGGCCGATGTTGTGGAGGCAGAAGAGGACGTGACAGTCGATGTTGCGGAGGCAGAAGAGGACGCGACAGCCGATGTTGCGAAGGCAGAAGAGAAAGATCGCACACCGCACACTGAGCCCACTACACAGGCGGATGCAGGGGAGCATGTCGACAGCATAGTGCCTCAGATGGAGATTGATGACTTGATGGCCTGGGCCAAGGAGGAAGCTTTAGAAGAGGATTGTGATGACTCTTCCGATGAGGACGAAGGTCCGATTCCGCAGGAATGAAATATGGTGGACGTTAAGGGTCTTACTGTGCACGATGAGCATGAATCACCGTGGGAGTACTATGGTACAGAGGTTCGGCTTCATGCAATGTTTGCTGACAAGGGATCACTGTAGGATACCATTAAGCTGTGGGCCTTGTCCATGCAGTGGACGTTTTGGGTCCTCAAATCCAGCCAGGAGCAGTACACCGTGGTTTGCGAGCAGGGTGGTTGTCCTTGGCGTGTGCAGGCATGTAGACCCAAGTACGAGACTCACTGGATTGTCTCCAAGGTGGAGGCGCACTTTTGCGTGCTAAGTAGTATTTTTTGTCAAAGCATCGTAACCTAACGTTCACCTTCATAGCTAATATCATGTACGGAGAGATAGTGAAGAAGAAGGACCTAGAGGCCAAGCACATCATGCTGGCTATCGAGCAGAAATTCAAGTATAATATTAGCTACATGAAGGCGTGGCATGCGAAGCAGAAGGCTTAGGAAAGGAGGTTCGGTTCTTTCGAGGCGGCTTACGACAACCTTCCTTGTATGCCCCTAGTGCTGCAGGATAGGAACCCGGGCACATACATTGCTGTGAAGGACAAGCCACCCAGAAGACCGCTAGGTTTCACAGTATTGCAGAGGGCCTTCTTAGCCTTCGGTGCCTGCATTGATGCTTTCAAGCACATATTGCCCGTGATCTCAGTCGACAGGATGTTTCTAAGTGGGAAATATAAGGGTCAGATCCTAACAGCAATTGGCGTTGATGGCAACAATCAGATTCTGCCCTTAGCCATTGCATTCGTGGAAAGTGAGAATTTCGACAGCTATTTGTGGTTCCTTCGACATCTGAAGGAGGGAGTAGTTAGGGCACGTCCTAATGTATGCATAATCCATGATCGCAACCCAGGGAAGATGAAGGCCATCAGAAAACTTCAACAAGTCATGAGGAACAGATGGTGCATTCGTCATCTGGGGGCCAACTTCTTCAAGCAGTTCCTGCAGTAACCATTGATAAAGCTGTTCAAGAGGCTAGCCAGCGTAAATTTGATGAGTTGTGGGAGATGTTGGATAAGCACACTAGGAAGCACGTTGTCGAGAGGAACAAGCACCTGCCCATTCGTGGGGCAGCACACCACTATGGGAGCTTGACCCTCCCCGTGTGACGTGAAGGACCTTGAGGAACATCAAGTGCTTCTCCCATTGGATTGTGGCCAAGCCATTGGAGAAGTGCTCCTTACTACACGACACGGATGGTGCAAAGTAAGATATAATGACCACTAACCTTGCGGATGTGTACAATTGGGTTCTTAGGGGCCTCCGTCCTTAGCCCCTTGATGCCATCATAGAAGGCGTTCTACAAGGTACAATTGGATATTTAAGGAAAAAGACATGCAAATGCGGCACTTCATGCAGCCAACCCATATATACTGTACTGCTCGAAGATTACAGCGTACATGCAGGCCAAGATCAAGAAGGGTCAGTCGTACATGGTCGTCGTGATGGGCAATATGGAGCATTGTTTCGACGTGCTCCTACAGGACAGAACCTGATTTGGGACATCTCGCTCTCTTGTTACCCATAAGGTATGCCTTATAGATCATGCGAATGAACCTAGCTACACATGCAAGAAGCTAAAGCTCCTTCACAAGACATGCTACAATGAGCTAAGAGGCTTCAGGGTTGTGGGCAACTTTGCCACGTTGGATATGGCACAGAGGACTTGGATTCCGGATCTTAACCTGTTGAAAGGCGGGAAGGGTTACCGGCAGAGTCATCGCATTAGGAATGATATGGATGAAGGGGAACCTGGAGCTGCGGGTAGATGTTGCGGCCACTGCGGCTAGGAAGGCCACGCTGTGAGAAGTTGCAAGGTGCCTGTCGACAGGTAGGAACATCGACGTGAAGTGCAGAACCACTTCTTGTTGTGTGCGTAGTGGTACTAACATGAGAAATGCTAGTATGTTGTAACATGTGCTTCAGTTAGTGCTTTGCTTGTTGTAGAAGTGTGAACTAACTGTATCGTAATTGCAAACTTTAACTTCATTGTCAGTGTTAATTTGTCATCGTTACCTATCTCTATAAAGTAGGACGTGACCTCGCTCTGCAAAGCAGGACGTGACCTCTCTCTACAAAGCAGGATATGTCCACTCTCTGCAAAGCAGGATGTGATCTCGCTCTACAAAGCAGGACGTGACCTCGTTCCGCAAAGAAGGACGTGACCGCTCTCCGCAAAGCAGGACGTGACTTCTCTCTGCAAAGCAGGGCGTGACCACTCTTTGCAAAGCACGAATAGACCACTCAACTGCCGCTATAGAGCCGCTACAGATGCGTCCCCTGCAGCTATAAACACAGTGCTACTCGGTCAGGAACTCCATACCAACAAGACTACCTAGATAACATGGACAAGGAGAAGAAATAAGAGCACATCCGCGAGCTTTTGAAGGCCTGAGAGGCTCCCCAGCAAACCGACGCTCGCCACAGGGCATTTAGTCCGCAACCTTACACTCACCACCCACCTCGGGAGCTCGTCGATCTAAGGAGGCTGCCTCGCAATACTCCCAACGATTCTGGGTCGAGCCACCCCCTCCCCTGCCTATGCCCACTGAACGCCCTCTGGAAGGGCCCCCGACAGGGGTGGCACCACCCCTTTGCTGGTGTCGGGACGGTTGCAAGTGCGTCAAATCAACCGATGAGTGGTCTATTGGGCAGCGCTATTGGTGCTGCCCAAACATTTGCGTGGACTACCCCGACCGCAGGTTTGACACACCGAGCCACAAACATCTGGTAACGAACTCGCAATTCTGTGCACACCACTATTTTGCTTCCCGTTATATAGTAACCACGTCTTTCTTCCCACTACAGTCTCCGTCGCGCCTATGCGACTTCAGCCAGTGGATTGACGACAAGATTCACTCCTACGACATGTGGATGCTACTATCATAGAAGAGGTGGGCCAGGGAGGACTACGAGGGCCGTGGAAGGCGCCTCGAAGATCAACTACAGGCCGAGATGGAGGAGAAGAAGAGGCGGGAGAGGCTACACGAGGAGCAGGAGCACGATCATGCTAGGCGATGCAAGGCGGAGAGGGCGTGAAGAGAACGCCGACCTGGGCCGTAGGGGGAAATGACCATGTTCCACACAGTAGTTCGACCCTCTTCGTCCATATGTCCCATGTAGTTCTAATTCCCTAAGGGCACGCGTGTACCGTCCTTAGTTAGTTCCACATCGTGCCATGTAATCCCCTTGTCGGATCAACTGTTGTGTTGTTATCGTTGCACTATTTCTCGAAGTTCTCTACTATGTATGAATTCCCTGGCGCATCGCAATATCACTTACCTTCCTACTTACAAAACATTGCTACCTCAAATGTCCTCACAAAATTTTTCAGAAATTTACCGCACTATAGCAACATACGACGATCACAAAAATGTTATTACGAGTCTAACAGATTTCGTACCCTTGAGATTCTACGAAAATCACAAATGGACCAACCAACCCTGTCACCACCTTTTTATTTTCAAAAAAATTAACAACCAACAAACAAGATTTGCTAGATGTATTACCTACAAAAATTGTTATTTATTTCCCACAATTATTTATATCAAATTAATAAAATAATAATGTTATTATTTTAAATCGTCTAGCGGTCGAGCGACAAGTGGAGTAGTCGCCTAACCGTTCAGCGACTATCATAAATCGCTCAACCACCGGGCGACTACTCCACGTGTAGCTCTACCGTTAGGCGACTTGGATCAGTCGCCTAATAGTTGAGCGACTAGTTATAAGTCGCCGAACGGCCAAGTGGCATAGGATTATTTCTGTAAAATAAAAAATAGAGGTATATTATTGTATTTAAAAATAAAAAAAGATTTTTTTTTATTTTTTTTTTAAAAAAATCAGACACACGCGTCTGGAGAAAGTTTTAAAAATATTACAAATAGTAGCCTTGTTTGTGCACTCCATTTAGGGATCGATCGATCTAGCTTGCGTAGTACAGCTGATAGTAAAACTATTTTTCCTCTTGTAAATGATAAGTCCTGCATGCATGTTAGCTGGAGTGACATATTAATTAGGTAGGCTATGTTATGAGCACACACATACATATTTTTAGAATTTTACAATGAAGATACATTTTCTTAAGCTCATTAAAAGAACTGATTAGCGCAAATCGCACCAAAGCAGTTTGATTCTCTAACCTCTTTGCGAATCACTTACGTGGGATTCTAAAGAAGACAGAGATGGACAACACAAGAGGCTTCAAACAGAAAACAGAGCTATACCCTTACGTCACAGGGCCAACTGCCTGGCCTGCCGATGCACGTACGCCAGACATGTAGTCCTAATTGGCTTTTTTTTTACCTTAGCTTCCCCCGCTAGTTGGATGACAAAGACAGGCTAGACTTAATAGACCGATCAGAGGAATGATTGTTATGGTCCTTCATTAGTAGGGTTTGAACTTTGATGCGCGCTTTTACCATAATATTATGTACTCGTTGCAGCTCAAGTAGTACACAATTTATATTATTACTTCATGAAGAAAGAATTGTTGGTTCAAGCTCACATATCGGATTAAACAATTTCATTTTTCTGGGTTTCATTTCCTTTTTTTTTCCTGGGTTTCATTTCCTTTTTGAAAGAACACAAATGCTAAATAATTATGCAATTGAGTGAAAATCATGACTTGTTTTTAGAAAATAAACATACACATCTCACTACTACACAAAGGCTCATCACAGACAATTCTAAACCATCATTACAGACGGTTTTTGAATCGTTTGGATTTATGTGTCTGTGATGATATGAGGTCATCACAGACGGTTCAAAAGAACCATCTGTGATAGCTTTTTCTATTACAAAAAAAATTGGATTGCTTACTGCTGCTCAAACCTGCAGGAGAACTAAGCAGCTTCCTCGTTACTAGCACACACTTCCATAACTTGCTTAGAGCAGGCCGTTCAACTTGGATCAGCTCTTACCACTCCATATTAACTTGCTTGTACTACTATTGCTGCTTATTTCTATCCCTCTAAATAGTCTCATTGTTCCAGCTTGATCGATTTTCGGTAGTAAAATGGGCTCCGACAGAGGCACGAAGGACACCAACTCCTCCTGCTGCTGCTGAGGCGTCTTGGGAGGGGCCGCGGGTGCGGGGGAGATGGTGTCAGGGGCGACGAAGAGGGAGGAGACAAGGAGGTAGGTGGCGAGCATGAGGGCTAGGATGGTGACGGCGGCTGCGGGCGAGAGTCCCATGTAGGCCTGCACAGCGACCGCGATCCCCTGTCTCCTCGTCGAACCATGATGGGGAATCGAGGGTGGTTGTCGGAGCTCGACGTGGGGAGGGGAGAGTGAGAAACTAATGTAAGACAAGGCTGGGGTGACTATAATATGTAAGGACAACGCTAAAATATTTTTTCTCTCGCGCATGCGTTAAATTTTTTTTGAATTCCCGCTCTGCGAATCACAGACGGTTTTATACAAAAAAAACCATCTATGACAACATATCACAGAAGGTTCGTATCAAAAATCGTCTATGATACGTATCACAGACAGTTTTTTATATGAACCTTCTGTGATAAGTATCTCATCACAGACGGTTTGTATTAAAAACCGTCTGTGAATTGGAATTTCAGCCAATCCTCTGCCATGCGGCAGAGGATTGGGTGCCACAGCAGGGGCACAACATAGGATTGGCTGCCCAAATCCTACCGCGGCAGAGGATTGGGTGCCACGACAGGGGCGCGGCAGAGGATTGGCTGCCACAGCAGGGGTGCGACAGAGGATTGGTTGCCACAACAAGGGCGCGACAGAGGATTGGCTGTCATGGCAGAGGCGCGGCAAAGCATTGGCTTTTCAAGTCATGGTAAAATCAGAGAGTAAGGAAAATTCCAAACCATGGTAAAATCGCAGAGTCACATATGGTTTTTAATACAAACCGTATGTGATGAGATACTTATCACAGACGGTTCGTATTAAGAATCATCTGTGAAGTATCATAGACGGTTCGTGATACGAACCGTCTGTGATATGACGACATATCACTGATGGTTATTCTTAAGGAACTGTCTGTGATGAGGCGTCCAGTATGATCTATTTTGTAGTAGTGTCTACACATGAAACTAATCTAAAACAACAATATTGAGGCCATGTTTAACCTGGCTTACGATTTTCCAAGAAACTATATTTGGGGCCTTACGGTGAAGACAAAAATAACTAGCTTCTTTAGGGGAAAAAAAAACCTTTGGAAGCATCGTCTAGTATGATCTGTTTTGTAGTAGTGTCTACACATGAAACTACTCTAAAACAACAATATTGAGGTCATGTTTAACCTAGCTTAAGATTTTTCAAGAAACTATATTTGGGGCCTTATGGTGAAGACAAAAATAACTAGCTTCTTTAGGGGAAAAAACCTCTGGAGTTCTTAATTTTCTCGACAATTCCCTCGTTGCAACAATGAAAAAAAAAACAGTTGGTTTAGTTTAGAATCTGAAAATTAATGTCGTTTGGTAAAAGAGAGTATCGACTTGTAAGCAGTGACGGGTGTGCAGTAGTCTTACCCAACGACCTTGCATACATCGTGTAATTTCACTAGCTAGGTGATCCTATGTCAAGTTAAAACTGACCCACGTATGTAAACTTCCAGATCTGCCGCTGGGTTATAAGAGCGATAGGATAGGAAAGTCACTATCACCAGTCCACCACCACCACCTTCTAACCTTGTTTCAGTAGACGCGCTTCAGCTTCTAGCTTGTTTCGGTAGATGCGCTTCAGGACGACAAATAAAGGCCGTCTGAACAAGCTTGACGATAAGCTCATACTAGGCGTAAGTCCTTAGGCTGTTTTTAATGAACAGTATTTTAATGTAATTTTTTAGTGTATGAGAAGTGTTAGGATATCATTTTTCTAATACATAGTTTTTATAGTGTAATATCTTAGGCTGTTTTATTTAATTACATGTATGAGAAAAAACAACAATCACAATAAATTTTATGCGTTGGATTTCGAGACCAAACCGGTATCCAGATTAGATATTAGAGTGCTATCTCTCTTTATTAACTATGGTTCTATATTATTATTTTACCTACATGACCGACTTAAAATACTAGACAGGATAGAGCATTAGGAGCAGCCTTATTAGCATTCACAGGACACCTGTCTGTAGTAAACGTATTCGGTTTCAATAGATGCGCTTCAGCTTCTAACTTGTCTCGGTAGATGCGCTTCAGGACAACAAATAAAGGTCAGTGTGAAGAAGCTTGACGCTAAGCTCAAACTAGGTGTAACAAGTCCTTGTTAGCATTCACAGGACACCTGTCTGTAGTAAACGTATTCGGTGACTCTCTCTCTCTGGAACCCTACATTGTTTCTTACTGGCGTACGCTACGAAAGTCGATTCATTATTTTTTTTTCCGTGAGCTGCACTAATTAACTAGCCGGCCGGTGGTCAACCGCGCCGGCCATCTTCACAACTCTCCAAAGTCCCACGTTAGCTAGACCAGGGAACACGAATCCGTGCAATGAGTCCATCGAAAACGCTCGGCGTCGCGACAAAACCAGCTAAAAACGCCGTGCGTTGGCTAGAGGAGGGCGTGGATGCAAGCGGAGCGGTAATATCTGTTCGATAGAAGACTCGTAGAACGAATATAGAAGAGATAGATGGACATCTGGTACTATCTGTATCTAATTTTGATTTTAAGAAAAAAATATGAAATAATATATGAGATGCGTGATATTCGTCTATATATATCCGTATGTCTGGTGGTATAAGAAAAGTCTATTGTAACTTCACTTAGAAATATGATAATATATATGTTGGTTGATGTATATGAACAGACAAAGGATACTGAGTGTTTTTCTTTAACATCTCAGCGATTAGTTTTTCCGTACTCGTTCTGATTACACCCCTACCATCTAATGTCTAAAGAAATAGATAATTTCCGTTCGACCGACCGACCGAAGGCTCGCGGAATCAATACAGGATAGACAAATGAGTATATAGTATCCATATCTGACTTCAATTTTTAAAAAACATATAAAATAGAATGCATGATAAACGATATCCGTCCAAATGAACTCCCGATGGCACCACTGCCCAGGGAACACGAACCGTCCAATGAGTCCATCGAAAACGCTCGGAGTAGCGACAAAACCAGCGAAAAACACCGCGCGCGCAGCGTTAGGTGAGGAGAGAACGACCGCGGCCGTGCCTCGTCATCCCCGCCGCCACGTGTGGCACGGGAGAGACCGGGAACGGCGCGACCCGGGTGGCGGGCGCCGCTCGTCTTTGTCGTCCTGGGCCTCCCTGGCGTCAGCCGTGGCCCCCGGGGCAGATCCGCCTGACGTGTCGTGGATAGCTATCCGGATATGGTCCGCTTCACCCTTTCCCCAATCCCCGCACCCCGTTCCGTTTATCCACTAGGCAAAGCTTCCGGTTGTCTCCGAGTACGTGTTAGCATCACGTACAAGCCACGCACAAAAAGAAAAACGGCCGCAAAAGGAGCTGTTACATGTACAGGGGCTCATCATACGCCACTAACCACATCTTCTTATCTGATCCACTCCAACAGTTGCTATACAATGCGCGTGCGTGACTGGAGACAAATGCTCGAGCAAGATGCAAATATAGTAATATTGGTACAACCTGGTGATCCCTAAAGCCCAATTTCTTGATTAGGAGGAGCATTTTCCGGCTTTCGGCAGAGTGGCATGTACGTCAGTTGGGGCAGAGCAGACATGATTGCAGACGCATAAGATTTAGGAGCTGGGGTCAGATCTCAGATGTCGCTATTTTTGGAGTTGGGTAGTGGCGTTAATCCTTCCCAGAGAGAGCAGCCAATTGTCGCCATTGTGTGTTTTGGAGTAAAGGTATCCGCCCTTTCGGTCACCTTACCCCCCAAAAAACTATTCTTCAACATTGGCTCCACGCAGATGTTCTCTGTATGTAAAGGCGGCACGCGTCGCACCTAGCATAGATGTCACCAGTCAGGCCACCTCTTGTGATGTGCTTCGTATCCAACGCAAAGCATATGTACATTCCATATTCGAAGGCTGTCTTCATGGCTTACCTTGCAAAATGACAGGTCTATTAATTTGCTGCAAAGTGTAATCCATTCTCACTCCATGTCATGCGTATTGCTAGAACAACACATGTGATCTTATCCTTGTTCGGCTAACCTCACTAACTTCTGTTGTTGACCTTCTCCTTATCTATTGGAAACCAATCATACACTCGGGTATCGCGGCCAGCTTCGCAGGAAAGTTTAATTATTTGCCGAAGCTCCAGGCCTGCAGGGCGTAGGCTGTCATGGGCCTGTAGACAGTGGAGAGATATAAAAGGCCCTTTTTCCAGAGGAGCTCTAAATACGCCTTTCAAGTAGAAGTGCAGCATGTGTGCACTGTAAAACAGCCTGCTGCACATCAAAATTTTCTAATCAAGTAGGCGTTGATCCCCGACGCGTGGTCCCCGAAAGAATCCAGCCGGCCTCGCACGGACTGCGGCCCCGGCGGCCCGTGCGGCAGTCTCGCAACACAAGCACGGTCGCGCGGAGACGCACTGGCCGTGAAAACCTCCACGTACGTGCGACCCTCTGCGACGATCCCGCAGTTGCGCCACCGTGCCGCCGTCCGTCCGCGCGGAATACCACGCTCCCACACGAGACGTTTGCCCAGCGGCGCGCGCGGTTCCCGACCCGTGCCGGGTCGTGCGACGGTGCGAGCCTGCGAGAGATGCCCATGCGAGTGCATCAGGCAGAGTGGTTGAGGGGCGTCTTAGAGTATGTAGTCTATAGTCGCTGTCACGTAAGATTTTTGCTAAGGTGAATAAAAAAGAACGAAGAATGAGAAAGATGTTATCTACAATTATGTAGTCGACTGTATTACGAGAAACAAGAAAATCATTAAAAGATTGTGTGTTCTATAAAGACAACTAAAAAGACACCAGCTATCTGTACTATTGTATAAGTTATCTTTAATGTTGTTTATAGGTGATATAGAGAGTTACTATAAACAGCAGCAGCTGTTTGTATCATAACTTTATGGTTCAGGCTTGATTCTAAAGGCCCGAAAAGAGCTGGGTAGGGCCCTAGGGGCTGGCAGGCTGGAGTTGCTGGGCTTTGGACGGTTGGAGATGGCACCAGGCAGACTGGCACCAGTGTCACCGTGCATGCCTTCCAGCCAATGATTATACGAAGTTCGTTCAGAAGGACAATTGAGACGCGCAACCAATTAGCCGGACGAATTCTCGACATGGATTTATCTAGGCTGTACGCTGTGGTATAAAACATAAGACTGGAATTAGCTAGAGTGAAATGGTCTACATCAACTGTGCTTCTCGTTGAGATAGCTCTAAATTTTGTTAAAAAATGGGACCCACGCCTCATAGGTCTGATTCACAATGGTCTACTCATCTATTTAGTATCCTACTAGTAGGATGCCCGTGCGTTACAACAGAACCACAAATCTTACAGAAATGACATTTCTCTTTCCCTTTAAACATATAACGCGAATCAAGCAATTAAAAAATGGTGATACATACGGACATCACGTTAGTGCTACACGAGAGAACAAAAACTTTGTCCGACAATTCTAGAAATAAACGGTAGCGAATAATATTTTCCTATAATTTACTTCAATACATAAATAACTGACATCCATCGTGAAAATTAATTACAAACTAACAGATAAATTAGAAAGCATGCATTAAACTGAAACATACTCCTTGAGTCAATCTTTGCATTGATCTGCTCAAGATGCTTTGTAACCCCTCTTCATCAAGAAGTCGTAATACTTTAGGAAGGGATCAACGAGATCGATCGATATTTAGTATCAAAAATCCACATGCTGGTGGTGTTCACACACACATTGTGTGCAAATACCCAGTTATTGAGAAACCCGTTTCCATGTAGTTCTAAGAGGGGTGTTTTCTTCTTCATCATGAAAGTAACCATGGAACATCTCCAAAAAAGGTCCCATAATATCAGCATATCCACACCAAATATGCTCTTCTTTTGCCAAAATTTCCAGCAAATCAAAACAATGTGAAAACCTGCAGGTGATTAGACAAACTTGAATGTCAGATTTCATTAGGATCATCAGGGAAAATAATAGAGAGATCATCAGTTAGTAAAAGTAACAAGTCACTCTTGGCTCCAGAAATAAGACGCGTTGCAGGGAAAAGAACAATTAGTCCATTTACAGAACTTTTGTTGTTCCAACGCAACTCAATTCCAGATAGACCAAATGTCTTTCGGTCATACCCATAGATTATGTCAGCAACTAATGTCAAAACTTCAACCAAAATAACACTCCATAATTTCTATACACCTGCATAAATTGAAACCGTTCTCACTATTAACTAAAAATTACTTCAAGCTGCTTTCTTAGTGTAGGAAAAACAACAACAGTGATTGTGCTATCATAAACACAACATTAGAGGAGAACACCAACAAGATATGGAATCGTGAGATGTGTGATGGGAGTTCATAAGTGGATCTTGGTCCTTGAACTTGGTGTCTAAGAAAGTGGTCTATATTTGGTTTATTCTGTCAGTTGCTTGCCACACAGCTATAAATGTTTCAAATCAATATTCCTTTAAAAGAAAATTTGTCGACAACCCAACGAGTCTACAGTGTATTATCATTGAGTTTTGCATATCGCTAGTGCCTACTCCCAACATCTTAGCACATCCAACATCACAGCAACAAATAGAAAATCAACTACATAACTCATACCATGATCACCAAGAATTTTCTTGGGACTTACTATGTTATCTCCAAAAGAATCAGTTTAAACTCGAATGGTCATTGTTTTTCATACCGTGAAAACATCAAAACACTTATAGTGTTACACTAATTAATTTTCCATCGATGAATGAGTCCTCGGTGCATGAAACTGTTCGATGCCGGACTAATAATGGAAATGGATGGACCATAAAATGCTCAATCGAAGGTCAAGCACGGCCGACTGTCAATGCAATGCTACAAAATAACTAAATCAAGACATGCACTATTCCTTCAAGATAATTCCCAAACATTCATTCACATTCTTTGAATCTTAAACCCTAGTACCCATTTAAATTTACACTGCTAATTAGATTTGTGCTTTACGTGCAATATTATTACATAATAAAAAGCCGTAAGTCGAGAATTAAAAAGAGGAAAGGAGCATCGATTAAAGCTGGTTTTTTTCTCTATACACTCTTGACTTGATGCTTTCAACCTTGTAGCCAACAATGCAAAGTGGCTTGAGACATGCGGTATCACATATTCTATGTTCCAGTTCAATGTCCAAACATCATTATGAACTTTTAGAAAAGGTGTTGTGGTCGGTGAAGAACTACACCAAATGCACAATCGAATGATAATATCATACTTTTGCATATGAATTCACACATTAGCTAGTTGAAGAATGACAAGGAAAAAGAGACCAATGAGTAATTGAGCAATTGAAGAATCGTAGTATGTCTTGTTGTTACCTTCGAATCTGACTTTGGAAGTGCGGAACAATGTCGACCTTTGCTTTACGAACTTCGGAGGAACGAAGCCCCGATATTTTGAAGTGCTCCCCGGGAAAGTTGCACCAGCCACCAAAATTGTCGAGGTGGCCGAAGTTAAAGCACATGGTCGATTCTTCACACGACGATTGTCGAGCGCCTCTGAGCACCACAGATTGTTCATGCACGGAGCTCGTGGCGGCCGCCATGACGCGCCGCCTCTCGCCGCCTCTGCTATCATCTTTGCCATGACACTCCGGTCCATCGGTGGTAGCGATCCCACAAAGACGCTTCTGAGTTGCTTCCTAGACCCCGAACACCACCCCAACCCACGCACAAAATCACCATTGGCGCACCCTAAGTCCTAACCCACAACATCTAGCTAAACCAATGTACGCATTTACTCCACTTGCGGTTGGACAAAGATGAGGTGATTTCGAGTCAAGTTCTTGTTGAAGAAATGTACCTTCCAAGCATTTCTTACATCATTGGTTGGTCCTCGCGTTGCGATCTAATGAAGTAAGATTGGAGCTTCTTGGCGACCTCCATGAAATCCCTCGCGTCCCTCTCAACATAAAGCGCTTGGCATGGAACCGACAAAGAAAACACAGTCAGAACAAATTAAACTACAGATATACAAATCATAGTATTCTAAGCACCGAAATCTACTCTCTAGGGAATCAAAGAGGCCAGCTCCTATCTTGTAGGAAAAGCAGCGAACACCTCACGCTGAGGCTGGCGACCAACCAAACACCACGAATCCAAGCCGCGACACGTACCGCATGCAGGCGAAGGTCGGCGGTGGTGATAGGAGAGGATGATGGGTCGGTTCGACATACTCTAGTGGGAGGACTAGAGGCGGTCGACGGCCTGCGGCTCACGTCTTGGGGAGGCGAGGCGGCAGCGTGGCCTCTAGGCCGCCATGCACGCCATCATGTCTCGCTCACGGCCCTGTGGCGTCTGCTATTCTTCTTGGTGGGGGGGCTCGCCCAGCGGCGTCGGCGTGAGGAAGAGGAGGAGGCAGCGTCGGCCTGCGGGGAAGAGGGAGACCGCGGCGTCGGTGGGAAGAGGGAGGACGACAATGTCATTTGCGACTCTGAGGAAGAGGGAGAGAGGCACCGAGTGGTGGAGGCGGCGAGGCGAGAGAGAAGTGGGTGGGGTGGGGGGGTGAGATGCTGCGGGCAGTTGGTAGGGAGGCACGGTCGCGAGTGGGGGTGGGGAATGACGGTTTTTTTAGCGTGCGTGGAGTTCGGACTTTCGGTGGGACGATCCTCTGCTTGCGCGGAGTAAACTCGAAATTATAGTAGTTAAGATATAAGGGGGATCCCCAATCATTATACTGCAGTTTTACAGAAGAACAATAAATAGAAGGCAAAAGTGTTATCGTATCTCTGTGTTTAATCTACTATTCTGTTCTTGTGTTATTGCATTGTTCTAAGCGATTCTACGCTTGTCTACGAGGTAATTGTTCGGACTGGACTCGCCAGCAACTGTTCCTCAACACGTTATCAGCACGATCAACTCTGACCTACCTCTAGGCGTACTCTACTCGGATCGAAAGGTAACTGTCGAAGCACGACGCTCCTAGATCGAATTGCATTTTCTAGATCGCTTTCAATTCTGCAAATTTGGCTTTCTACATTATTTCCTACGGTATGAATCCGCTCTAATCTACCGCGAGCTAACTTGAAGTCGCCAGCACAATGTCGATCGGTAAGTTGCTTGAATGAGTAGATGTCGATCGCACTGTAGATTGTAGATTGCAAATCCACTATAATATACCGCTAGCCGACTTGAAGTCGCCGGCCAAACCGATCGGTGGGTTGCATGAAAAACCAGATGATGATTGCACAATTCATGGATGAATAGTAAAAAAACGCGGTCAATCAAGCCCCAGACGGTTGCGTATGCATCGCCGATCTGTCGCCGCCACCGCATGTGGGCCGCGATCGACCAGGCGTCGTATCGCAGCGAGCCTCGACGGGCGCCTGTTGCTTCGACCCTAGCACGGCGGCTGCCGCTAGCCGGAGCCGCCATCGCCATCTGTCGCTCGACGCCCGTCGTTGCACGCACCGCTGAAGCGTCGCGTGTCACCGATTTAAAGCTGCGATGCTCAACGCACCCAGGCGGGCGCCGGCGTCCTTTACATCGTCTTGTTGCCTCCGTATGCCGCCGAACGAACGCCTTGACCCGACGAAGTCATTGCTCTGCAAGCGCCGAAACAACCCCGCAGCGCCTCGTGGCCTTCATACCATCGTCGGCTTGCGACCAGGCCGGCCACTACACAGGCGTCTTGGTGCCACTGTCGATCCTGAAGAAATTCTTGTAGAATAACCCCTCAGAAATTAAAAAATTGCACGAAAATTTCTCAGAATTGAAATTTAGCCGTTTAGCCCCTGAAAATTGCAGAATTCACCGAAAATTCATATTCCAGCAGAAAAGGACCTCGGGAATTCAAATTTTGAATTATTTTTAGCATTTGAACCATGTTTAAATTTGTTATTATTATTTCTATGCAATTTATATATTGTATTTACTGTTTTGATTATCTGTGATTGTTTATATTGCTTTTAATCACTGAAAATAGCAGTAAATCATGATAAATGCATAGAAAAATACGGGATCATGAACTGGGAGTTCGAAGAGCATTATGAGAATTTTGCAACTGTTTTACGCAAATTACCAGCATTAACCTTTTGAACTCTTTGCATGAATATGTAGATGACTGGCATTATGAACGACTCGGAGGAGCTAGAGAACGTAGGTGAATGGGTCCTCATATATTCTGCCAGCTTTGACTGAGGAAAAGCTGGTGGTGGTGGTGGTGGCATGGCAGCTGCTTGGTTGTTCTGGTTTAGCATTGCGAGTAGAGTGGCAGCGGTCTGGTTCTATTGAGTCATCATTTGGTTCATATTTTGCATCATTGCATTCATTAACTGTGTTTGGGCTGCCATGAACTAACTCAAACCCTAATCCGTTGTTGCTGCTGGAGGAGGTGGGGGTGGTGGCGTAAAGGGATCCATTGGTTCATCCTGACTTGCTGAGTTGCGGGTCTGAACCGTCTGCACAAACCTTTCCGGGTTTAATAGATGAGGAGAAAAAACATGATAGGTGAGAGGGAAAAGCACAAAGGCGAGCAAGAACAAGGGAGAAAGATAGAACAACCTAACTGAAGGGAGTCAGTTTAACCCAACGAACCAATAGCTGGAAAGCTATCAAGACGCAGTAAAAACTCAAGCAGAAGATCCTATCTATCGGACTAAACGATACTGAAACTTAGAAGGGTAACTTAGGCACAACACTACTAATCTAACTTATATGGATGATCGTCTTAAAGCAAGGCTCGATCGTATAGAGATTACTGAGATGAGAGGATCACTATGGTTACATCTTACAGTCGATATGGGTCTGATACCACCGATGTCGGGACCTCAAGTATGCAACCCCGAGTATGCAACCCCGAGACCCTCTGTGCATTATGAACTAGTCCCATGATCAGTAGCTAGCTCACATAGTTGTAACATTGATGTAACCAAAACCATACAACAAAGTATAGATGAAGCAGACAAATTAATATTATTTAGCAACAAAAGGACCTTATGGTCAAGTCTTACAATGTTTGCCGCTCAGGGCTTAACATCAAAAGGTAACTTGTAGCGGAAACCAAATATCTTGTGGAGGCCACTCAACATGCCCAAAGGCAATCGAGTGCAGGATGTGACCTAATTCGTATAGTCTTCAAAATAGTCTTCCTCGTGGAACTCGGTGTTTCATGGTTCTTCTTCGGTGACTGATCAACAAATGACGTAAAGTCGTGAGTACTTTAAAGTACTCATCAAGTCACAGGGAAAAGTATGTAAGTAATATTCATGCAAGGCTTGACAAGGATAGCTTTATGGCTAATTCTGCAGAAAGCAATATTGACAGTAACACTACTACAGAAAAGGCATTCACAGACGGTTCAAAAACATCATCACGAGCGGTTTACGTGAGCCGTGCGAGTTTATGGGTCAAGAATGATATGATCATCACGAGCGGTTTTGAACCGCTCGTGAAAGTATCACGAGCGGTTCGGACAAGAACCGCTCGTGATAATACTATCATGCAGCGGTTCTTGATCGTAACCGCCTGCAGCGATAGTTTATTTTCATAGGCGGTTACGAACAACAACCGCTGCAGGATAATAATTATCACAGCGGTTCTTATTGAGCGTGCGTGATAATTTTTTCTATTGCAAAAAAAATCAAACCAATCAATTGCTAGAGCGCTTGTTTCCATATGCAACCTCTAGCAAGACAACTAAAATCCAATTAAAATTATGATGGCAAACACATTACAGGAAATGGAAACCAAAATGTTTCACAATGTCCCCTCCGAATGGGAAAAAAGAATAAAGTTACAAAGTTAAACTAGCTAGAAACCATCTATGCCTCCAAGCTCCTGAAGAACTCATCGGCTTCTTGGATTAAGAACTCATCCTCTCAATACCTCACCAGCATATCATAAGATGTTCTTGCATGTCGTCGAGTTCGACTCAAGCTTGTCGGCAAGGAGAGACGACTGAAAACCTCCAGCGGCGCTCCGACCTTAGGTAACACAAAATTCAGATAATTTTCATTACAAAAAATAGCCAACAAATTGTGTATGTTACGTGGATGTACATGTACCTTCCGGCAGTCTACCTCCTGCAGCAGACAAGGTGCTCCTCTGCATGATCGCATCCTCCTCATAAATAAATCGTTATCGTGTCTCCTAATTGAACATGATGGGGAATCGAGGGTGGTCGCCGGAGCTCGGTGTGGGGAGGAGAGGAGAGACTAATGGAAAACAAGGTGGGGTGGTTATAATATATATGACAAGTGCCAAAATATTTTGCCTCCAGCGCTTTCAAAATTTTTTTACTCACTCCGCTGCGAATCACGAGACGGTTTCATAGAAAACCGTCGTGACAACATATCCTGACGGTTCTTAATACGAACCGCCCGTGATAAGTATCTTATCACGAGCGGTTTATATTAAAAACCGTCTATGATATATATCTTATCACAGACGGTTTGTATTAAAAACCGTCTCTGCAATTTTACCATAGCTTGAAATCACTAACACTCTGATTTTACCATGGCTTGAAGATTTTACCATGGGTTGAAATCGGAGTGTTAGTGATTCCAAGCCATGGTAAAATTGCAGAGTATTTACCATGGCTTGAAGATTTTACCATGGCTTGAAGATTTTACCATGGGTTGAAATCGGAGTGTTAGTGATTCCAAGCCATGGTAAAATTGCAGAGTAAGAAAAATTCAAGCCATGGTAAAATCAGAAAGTAAGGAAAATTCCAAGTTCTGAGGCGGTTTTAATACAAACCATCGTGATAATATATATATCACGAGCGGTTTTAATACGAACCGTCTATGATACTCCTGAGACGGTTTTCAACACAAACCGCCTGCGTGATGAGCATGGGAATTCACAGACGGTTACGTGTTGAAAACCGTCTGTGAAGTATCACTGACGGTTACGAATAAGAACCGCTCGTGATATTACTAAGTATCCTGAGCGGTTCTTGTTGTAACCGTGCGTGATACTCACGACGATTTTCAACACGAACCGCTCGTGATATTACTTCTTCCTGAGCGGTTTTAGAGCAGCCAATAACACGAGCGGTCACTAAACTAAAACCGTCGTGATTGTATTATCTGAGCGGTTTTGGTCAACAAATGTGATGATGGCGTCGATATTAGCCTTTTTGTAGTAGTGTAAATATAGTAAGTAGATTGAAAAGCACAATTTAAAAGGCTAATACATAAATAATAAATTTCTTTGAAGCAACTAGTGAACACCCTGTTCACTTCCCAACTATCAACCAAAACCAATTGCTCAGATCCATCCACTCCCTTCCAATATTTTATGAAAATTTACCCCTCATATGAAATCACTAGGTATTGTCCATAACCGGGGACACGGCTATTCGAATAATTTTACACTCTACAGAGGTTGTACAGATTGACCTACAAGGGATAATCATCTTATACTGTCCGTTTAACACACTTCTGAGGTGTGTGACTAAGTGATTATCTCAAGGCTTTTACAAAGCTCTGTTTTGATTCGGTTCTGCTTGCTAAGGATTCGCCGTACTGGCCCCCTCTTACGCCACTTATCAACCCAAACAGAACCGACTCAAAGCATTGCTAATTAGTTGGCCCAATCCACCCCATAAATGGACTTGTGGTTGCACAGTATGGCCCAGATCAATGACGCACAAAGTTAAGTCCTTAGTGGTTGCTCAGACGAGAGTTTCCGCATTCCAATGTGTTTCCCACACCCTCCTTTACCACCGACCACTCGCCCGAGCAAAAATCACTTTTGTTCAACCCAGCCAAATGGCAACCCTTGCCATGGCACAACAAATTTTACCAACAGTAGCTCCGCCACAATTCCATAATTCATTAAGTCAAGTTTAATCATTCTTTGAGTATGTGATCATGAATACTTTGCGACTAAGCAAGGCTAAGCATAATACGACCCCAAGTTGGTAGTACAATAATGTCCAACTAATAATTAACCATCCTAAGTTGTCCAAGAAATTATGTCATTCAAGGGAACATGTCATTATCAATTTATCTAGGAGGCATAACGGCAAATAGGTAATAACTATTCCCGAAACCATTTTTATACAATTAGCCATGCATGTTTGTATTTAAATAATATACTTTTATAAATTGGGTACGACTTGGTCAAAATTCTATGACTTGCCTTCCTTGAAGAGTTGAGATGCTTCGGTCGTCGGATCCACAAATTCTTCCGAAATGTCGGAATCTACACGTACGAACAAAGCCAAATAAATAAAACAATACCAAATAAAATCCCAAAATTACCAAACTAGCATCAAAAGAAAAATAATGAATTTAGATGAATTTAGAAATTTGAATAACTCGAATCGGAGTTCGGACAAAGAAGATATGGCCTTCAGAAGTTTGAAATTACATAAAATGATGAAATTTGGATTTTCTTGATTTTTTTCGATTTATTTTTCTAAAGGAAAAGAATAGAAATGCCACGTGGGCTGCTGACTTGACGCCAACCAAAGAAAGGAGGTGATGTGGCCGAGGTGGCGTTGATGAGGGCACCACGTGGTCGCCACGTCAAGACCGAGCGGTAGCCACAAGACCGAGGGTCTCCAACGATTGGCTGGGCTCCAGTGACCGACGAGGGCACCGTCGGATAGAGCTCGGCGAGGCGAACCAAGTGCTTATGGCCTCGAGGACATCTGCACACGAGAAGGCGGTGGCGAAGGGCAAATGACGGCAAGTGGAGAAAATGGCGAGGAGCTCCAATGGTTCCGGTGGCGAGGAAGTGCACGGGGAAGCATGCGTCCGTGCGATGCCAGAGGTGGGGTCGACGGCGGCGGAGAAGGCGAGGTAGCGGTGTTAGAGGCGGTGGCGTCGCGCGGTGGCCAGCGGTGAGAAGCTCCAAACGTGGCTGGAGGAGAGCGAGAGAGAGAGAGAGAGAGAGAGGGTGAGGTGAGGGGAAAGTGGGAGGAGCTCGCGGGGCACCCGGTGCACGCCTTAAATAGGCGCGGGGAGGTCCGGAGTGGGGAGGACGACATGGGCATGCTATAGGTGGCTCCGGCCGGCGCAGGACATGGGCGCGGAGTAGGTGGCAGCAGGGCATGGGAGGGGGAGTGGGTGGCGGCAACGGGCGTGGCAGAGGACGCCGCGTTGAATGAGCGTGACGGGCGACGGCAATGGGAGCAGCTAGAGCTGGCGCAAAAGCCGTGCGGGCGTTGACGCCGCACGTGCTCGGCATAGGCTCCCAACGGGCGGGAGGTAGACGACGACAGCGGCGGTGGTGGCTGATAGGTGGGGCCGCCTTATCAGTGAGATGCGGAGCGAGGCGAGGAAAGGCGCCGTGAAGCAGGGTCGTCCGATTTTGATTGGGCGGTCTACAACGAATCGCTTGTTCGGACGTCTGAACGTCACACAAGATCTGGTCGTTAAAACTTGATCCAACGGCTCACGAGGATTGGGTGGCGCAGCGTTTTGCAAGCCGTCCGATTTTGATCGAGCGGTCTTCGAGGAAGGGGAGGCGCGGGCTTGCGAGCCGGCTCATTGGGCTGTGCGGGAGAAAGAAGAAATGGGCCGAAGGAATTCGGCCCAAGGTGAATAGGAAGGTTTTAAGGATTTTTGAATAAAGAAAATATCGAAAAATGAAAATCATTTTTAGAAAATAGTAAATCAAGTCCAAAAATTCAAGAAAAATATATAGAAATTACTTGAATTATTTGGAACTTAATAAAAATATCTTTAGCTTAACTTTTGCTTTTAATTTTTGCAAATAAATTATTTTTAACTTAGGGACAAAAGGAGAACCTTTTTTTTAAATCCAAAAAACTTAAATAAACCACTTTGATTTAATTGAAGTTGGATTAATTCAAATTAAGTTCCTTTTAAAATTCTAAATTTCAAATAAGCTTTTAGCAAATTAATAAAACAAAATGGTTAATTTTAAATTTTGAAAATTTTCAAAAAGCATAGAAAATAGAGATGTTACATAAGGTAATCACAAATAAGCAGAAGGTTGACAAGACTCTGTACCATTCACTCGAATACGGTGCAATCCGCATGCAACTATCGTCAAGACGGCTACAAGGAGTATGCCGAATTGATTGACATCATGCAAGTTGTGGAAGATCAAGATGACGTTCTCAGGAAGAACTACATATCATAGCTGCCTAATAGCAATGTTGGTCATGAAGCCAATGCTAGCAGTTACAAGGTGACTGAAGGGATACGGGTAGACTACGATAGCAACAATTCAAAATTTCTACCATGTAAACAAGGAAGCCAAGCAAGAAGATGATCACAGATCGTTACCACTAGACGCGCAGAGCAGCGGAAGAAGTGTCGGAGCAGCCTGATCCGATGAAGAGCGCATCGATGTACTGGTCGTAGTCGATCGTCGGCGTCAAAGACGCGTTGGTGCGATGGTGGTCGGGTCGATCGTCTCCTCCAAAGACCTCTGCGGTTCCTTGCAAAGATCGCGAATCGTCCTTAAGCGCAACAACGTAGAAGCGTCTCTATGGTATCCACACGTCCAGGGAAGGAACAACCGTACGCCGGTGTGCTAGCACCAAATCGCACGGCAAGGCTCTCAAGAAGATGGTGGCTAGGGTTTCAGTAGGGCAACTCGTGTCAACTCCCCTATTTTCCAATAGCCTCATGCATCTCCTTATATAGAGCCCGTGACGGATCCTATCCAAACATGTTTACGAATCGTATTCATACCGGTTTGTTCCAACTTGTTAAGTGTGTGACCCGTTAGGTTCATGTGTAGTTCGGTTGCTACTCGGAAACCCTTTCCGGCCACGAGTCGTAGCGGTTCCTAGCAGGACATAACGATTCCCGAATACACACAAATTATATCGGACGAACCTTAATGCAATATGATCTACGACCAGGTCCTCATCACTTACGACCAGGTCCTATCTCTATACGACCAGTTTGTATTTGATCACGACCAACTCGTAACTCCTTACGACTTGGTTTCGACCACTCTGTGATTACGTTCGACCGATCACGACTTGCTTGTATCTCCATACGACCAAATCCGTGGTGGTCGAACTAAGCATTTCTACTCATGTATTCTCCTTTGCCTCACAATATCTGGTTGAACTCGGGTGAGATGTTGTGTCATCCATGGACTGTTCAATGCTTTCTCGATCGAGTATCGGATAACCTTATGTGGTCGAACTCTTCGACCACCAGTGGCATGGCCATGCACTTTCTTTATCCGACCACTTCGAGGGGCCCAGAGATATCTCTCCTGTTATGTTAGGAGGGGCAAATCCCATATCCGACCAGTCACATCCCTCTGTATGTTTCATAGCATACCCGAAAGCTACCTTTATAACCACCCAGTTACGAGTAGCGTTTGGCAACCCCTAAGAGTGCTATTACACATGTAGGAAACCATGCTGATCTTAGGTCTAAGGATTATACATCATCATTGCTTGAGACCAACTAACGACACATAGAATCATAACAATCTCAATAGTGTCTCAAGGTGGGTCTTATCCAACACCATGTTCTCTAACATGTGTCCACATTATTGATTCGATATCCCTATATCCATGACCGGTGAAACATGGTCATCAATCAATACATGTGCTGGTCGTAGAGTCACTAGTGTTCCGACCAGTGACTTTCAACCAGGGATACTTTTAGAACGACATCATCATAAGTTAAAAAGAGCTTCACCAACAAGTCACATACTCATTAATCTTCATGACTGATGATTCATTCAAGGAACAGGATAACATATTATCAAATATTGTGAACATAATGAAATATAATCATCTCTATGATTGCCTCTAGGGCATATTTCCAACAAGTAAGCCTCTCATAAAGGAGAGGGGCAAGAAAGGTAAGGTCATAGGTCACACGTTATTGATACTTTCCAATCTAAGAGGAAGGGCAAGATACAGTATGAGGCACACCTTGCCATTGCAGACACAGAGAATCCACAGCCAACAGTTGCACTCATGGATGTGGATAACCTAGTAGCAGCCCCCACCACCCCTCCTTTGGACATCACAGTGGTCGTAGCCGTAGTTGCCCAAGAGGGGAAGATCGCCATGGAGCAGATACAGGTAGAAGTTTCTACATACTTCGCTGATTCTATCTAGTGCACACATTGCACTTAGATCTTTTTACAGTCACTTGCAGTTTGTGATTATGATAGAACTTTGAATAATGGTTGCAAGCTTTAGGGCAGCAAAGCATTAAATTCTTATGATGAGTCCTACAAGGCTTATTTTTCCGTATTTATAATAGCAAGTTATGTTCTGGTTTTGAAGTATTTTATTTATGTATGGTTGCTTCCTACCTCATATTAATAAATATTTTATATCAGAACGCGTCTGTCGCCCTATGGAGGAAGTGTGCTTAGTGGATAGTGGCACAACGAATACCATCTTGAGAGAGACAAAAAAATTTCAGTCGATCAGCAAGAATGCTGGTAGTTTTACGACAATCGCAGGCAGCAAAACTTGTATAATAAGTTTAGGAAGGGCCACAATTATACTTCTGATGGGCATAAGTTTGGTCATTAAGGAAGCCTTGTTGTACCCAGAATCAACAAGAACTCTCAAGGATATTCACGCTAACGGTTTCCACGTAGAGATTGACGAAGAGTATGGTAAGGAATACCTGCTCGTTATAAAGCATGAAGAAAGTGAAAATGGTATTAGAACGACTTCCTTCAGATGAAACTGGGCTATTTACACTAATATTAAGACATTTGCAGCCTATACTGTCCTGAAAACAATATTTAGAAGCTCTGAACTTTTTTGTCTCTGGCATGATAGATTAAACCATCCAGGTCTTAGGATGATGAGAAATATAACTAATAATTCACAGGGACATAATATCGAAATAAAGAAATTTCTGAATTAGGAATATTTTGTGTGCCCCGCATGTGCCACCGGAAAATTAATTACTAAACCTTCTGCTCTGAAAGTGAAGGATGGAGTCCCTGTATTCCTGGACTGTATCCAAGGAGATATTTACGGTCCTATACAGCCCCTGTCAAGGCCATTTAGGTATTTTATGGTGCTCATTGATGCTTCCTCGAAATGGTCGCACGTATGTTTATTGTCTACGAGAAATCACGCTTTTGCAGAGCGTATCTCGCAAAAAATTAAAATTAAAAATAATTTCCCAGATCATCATGTGAAGTCCATCAGAATGGACAACGTCGGAGAATTTACTTCGAAGGCATTTGATGATTATTTCATGGAAATGGGAATTAAAGTTGAGCATTATGTACCGCATATCCACACCCAGAATGGATTAGCAGAGGCATTAATTAAAAGCATTAAATTTTTGCCAGACCACTTTGAAGAATTGTAATTTACCAACTACATGTTGGGGACACGCAATCCTACTCGCAGCAACTCTCATCAATTTTAGACCGTCGGCATATAACGTCCAGTCACTTATGCAACTCGCGCAAGGGTCAGCACCAAAAATTTCTCATCTTTGAAGATTTGGTTTCAAGGTTTATGTACATATACCACCACCACAGCAAACTGTAATGAGCCCTCTCCGAAAGCCTGGGATATACATTGGTTATGAGACAGCATTCATAATCAGGTATTTGGACCCCATGACTTGAGATTTGCATGCAGCCCGCTTCGCTCATAGCATATTTGATGTCGGGAAATAACATGGTAAGCTACGGGAATCCATGCACATGACCCGCGCACTAGTGAAGAGCGGGAGGAAGTCTTGGGACCGGAATTTCCATACTTAAGTGCAATAGGAGTACTCATGTATTTAGCAAATTGTACTAGACGAGACATTGCATTTACCGTAAACCTATTAACAATGTATAGTGTAGAACCTACCAAAAGGTATTGGCAGATAATAAAAGGCACCTTCTGATACCTCCAAGGAAGCAAAGATCTTAGTCTATTCTACAGAAAGAACTAAGACTTGTTTATGAATAGCTATATAGATGCCGAGTACCTGTCGGACCAGCATACAGCCAAATCACAAATAGGCTATGTATTCCTGTGTGGTGGAACTGTATTTTCATGGAAATCGTCTAAGCAAAGTCTAGTATCAACTTCGATGAACCACTCGGAAATCATAGCACTGTACAAGGCCTCATGAGAATGTGCTTGGCTTCGACGGATGATTCACCACATCCAACAGTCGTGTGGATTGAATACTGCGCAAACACCCACTGTTATCTAGGAAGATAATGTAGCTTGTGTTGCACAAGTGCAGATGGGTTATGTGAAGAGTCAACTCACAAAGCATATCAACTCCAAGTTCTTCTATGCTCATGAATTGCAAAAGATGGACAAAATTAAAGTACTGCATACTAAGTCATGTGAAAATATTACAGATTTATTCACTAAGTCACTTCCAGCGTCTAGCTTTGAAAAATGCATACGTGGAATTGGAATGATGAGACTTAGAGAAGTGCAGAATTCAGGGGGAGAATCTTCACGAACTCATTATTGAAACTTAATCATGAAGATCGAGTACCCAAAGAATAAATCCTAGAGATTAAATGAAATTGGGTGGACTGTACTCTTTTTCCCTTGACGAGTTTTTCCTGAAGTTTCTCGGCTAAGATTTTTTAATAGGGCAATTCGTGCAGCACAGCAGAACATGTTTTATGTACTCTTTCTCCAAATTTTTCCCACTGGGTTTTTATGGAGTTTTGATGAGACATGAACATGACAGATGAGTGTCCAAGGGGAAGTGTTAAGAAACTGGGCACAGGCCTCGCAGGTCTGGCGCATGATGGGCTCCTCATCCATCTAGTAGCCTATATAAATGGGGGACCCCCAACCATTGTACTATAGTTTTACAGAAGAGCAATAAAGAGAAGCAAGAAGTCCCATCATATCTCTGTGTTCAATCTACTATTCTGTTCTTGCGTTCTTGCATTGTTCTAACCGATTCTACGCTTGTCTACGAGGTGATAGTTTGGACTAGACTCGCAGCGACGGTTCCTTAACAAATTTGACCCTGAGAAACATGCACGGCCTTGCCAACTAATAATGAGAAAAACTACATAACCCAATGGTATAGGGTGGATCCGTCTGATCGGACCCAACGCTCCTTCCCGTTCGTGCGCATTAAAGGTCTCAAAAGTCATCTCCTCAATCTCACTCACCTCTTCATCTCTCTCTCTCTCTCTCACCTCTTCATCTTTCCAATCTCCATGCCACCATCAACCTTTACAGAGGTGACGATTGGCACGATGGCGGAGGCCGGTTGGCCGCGATCCGCACTACAGAGGCGGCGCAGTGGGTGGAGGGTGCCAGTGAGGGGATCCAAACGTCTTCCTCGCCGCCACGATGGGATCCACCAGATTAGGCGACCCTCCCCTGCCTCCCCATCTGGGTCACAGAACGATCCAACCCCAACTCCTCTCATGTTTCCATGTGGATCCACATTGTCACTATGCGCACACGGCCGACTTTTTCACCCCTTGGCCGAGCAGGGGGAGGAGGCGGTGGTGCTCGTCCTACCATGCTTCGAGAGGGCGGCAGCAGCGCACAACTAGTGGCAAGGGCGGGGTGGCGGCTGTAGGCGTGCAAGGCTTAGATTTTTTTTTTGCTCTTTTTGTTTTTTTTATGAAACTTTGGTTGAAAGTTGGTGAAGCTTTTGGTTGAAACTTGGTGAAGCTTCTTGAAACTTTTTGGTTGAAACTTGTTACAACTCGAGTTCCAAAATATGAAACTCGTTGAAACTTGGCTTTGAAACTTTCTTAGAATCTTCTAGAAACACGTGGAACTCACCAAAACATGAATCCTTCTAAACGTTTTCATAACTTGCAGAAACTGCATGAAGCCCGTTGTTGCACCGTTGCAACGCTATACCGTTGTCTAGTCTATCCTACTAATGATCATCTGTCGTAAGAAATTTTGACATACTGCGCGCATCAATCAGGTGTGCTTCATCTAGCTGAAACAGCCTGTTGTAGAACCTACTATTAATAATTGTAAAGTTAATCGAGTTCTGATCGACAGTGGCAGTTCTTTAAATATCTTGTTTACAGGAGCATAGGAAGAAATACAAATTCCCAGGTCGAAAGTAAAGCCAGTGAAATATGTCTTACATGGCATAGTTCTAGGATCTACTGGTAAACCGATAGGGCAACTCTCCCTACCGGTTACGTTCGGAAGGCCAGATAACTTCCGAATAGAAAAGATTCCATTTGATGTAGTGGATTTCAAAACTGCATACAATTGAATACTTGGTCGTCCGGCATTGGCAAAATTTCTGATAGCTACGTATTACGGCTATCAGAGTTTAAAGATACCAGGACCAAAAGTGGTCATTATGGTTCGAGAGGATAGAAAGATGGCATATGCATACGATCGGAAATCCCTAAAACTAGTTGACAAACTTCCGACCAGGGATACTAATCCACCTTCCACGCAGGTGAAGCACTCAAGACCAAAGATGGCCCCAAAACTGTTCGGCCACACCAAGGAGGTTCCGCTAGACAAAAGCATTTCTCCGAAAAGCGTCAAAACGCCGTCTTTGTCTGGAAATGCTAGTGCAGCCACCCAAAAGGTACTGGTTGGAGCAGGACTCGATCCTAAATAGGAATAGTCACTCGTCTCCTTCCTCCGAGCCAATTCGGATGTACTTGCCTGGCAGACATCCGATATGCCCGGGGTCCCCAGGGAGGTGATCGAGCACAAGTTAGCTCTCCGACCTGACAAAAAATCGGTCAAGCAGAAGCTAAAGCGTTTTGTACCAGATCAGAGGGCGGCAATCCAGTAGGAGATTGACAAGCTTCTTAAAGCTGGATTTATTCATGAAGTTGACCTCCCGAGTGACTCGCCAATCCTGTAATGGTTAGAAAAATTAACGGGAAATGGCGAATGTGTATTGATTTCACAGATCTCAATAAAGCTGGTTCGAAAGATGATTTTCCCCTTCCACGCATTGATAAACTTGCAGACTACTTTCGGGAGTGAGTTGTTACGTTTTTTGGATGTATATTAAGGGTACCACCAGATTAATATGAGTAAAGGTGATGAAGAGAAAACTTCATTCATCACGTCATATGGCACTTACTGCTATGTCACGATGCCTTTTGGTCTCAAAAATGCTGGTGCAACTTTTCAAAGGTTAATGCAAGAAACCTTTAATCCTCAAATAGGTCAAAATTTAGAAGCCTACGTTAATGATTTGGTTGTGAAAAGCATCAATGTTGGTGATCATATTTCTGACCTACACGAAACTTTCAATAACTTAACAAGGCATAACCTTAAGTTAAATCCAGAAAAGTGTGTGTATTCGGAGTTTCCTCTAGAAAGCTTCTCGGATTCCTAGTTTCGGCTAGAGGAATTGAAGCAAACCCAGTAAAAATATCGGCCATCGACTAGATGCGCCCTCCGACCACAAAGAAAGAAATCCAAAAACTAACCGACTGTATGGCAGCACTGAGTCGTTTCATAGCATGGTTAGGGGGGAAAGGATTACCTTTCTTTAAGCTTCTTTGAAAACACAGAAGTTTGAAGTGTACTAAAGATGCAAACGATGCCTTTGAAGAGCTCAAGAGATACCTTATGAATGCCCCGATCTTAGTATCTCCTAGATTGGGAGAAACATTGCTGATATACGTGGTTGCAATGCCACAAGCAGTTAGTGTTGTACTGGTTGTTGAGTGCGACAACATCCAACAATCAGTATATTACGTAAGCGAAGTCTTACATGGACCAAAGGAACGACACCCATAGGTACGAAAGTTGCTATATAGTCTTCTTATGGCTTCAAGAAAACTAAGGTATTACTTTTAGGCCCACAGAGTGGTCGTGCCTACTGGATATCCTCTTGGTCAAGTTCTCGGAAACAGAGAATAATCAGGACAAATAACAAAATGGGTGGTCGAGCTTGGGGCGTTCGACCTCCATTTCATTTCACGAACAGCAATTAAGTCCCGGGCATTAGCAAAATTCATTGTCGAATGGACGAACCCTGAACCCACCCATGGGCCTGAGTACAAACACCATGAAGAGTGGACCATGTACTTTGACGGTTCCTTGATGCTCAAAGGCTCGGGGGATGGAGTTGTCATGATATCTTCTACTGGAGAACACATTAAATACGCCATTCAGCTAAACTTTCCTGCTACAAACAATGTGGCAGAATACGAAGATTTACTAGCAGGACTCCGAGCAGCCAGAGCACTCAAGATTCGCAGATTACTAGTGAAAGGCGATTCTCAACTAGTAGCGAATCAAGTCAGGAAAGAGTATCAATGCTCAAGTCCCAAGATGTCATCTTATTTGGCGGAAGTCCAGAAACTCGAAAAGCACTTCTTCGGTTTCCAGATCCAACATATTCCTAGAAAGAAAAACTTTCTGGTAGACCAATTGGCACGGATGGCTTCTACAAGGTCACCTGTCCCGCCCAGAGTTTTCTCGAGCAACTCGATCCACCCTCGGTGGTCGAGCATTCCGAAGATACCAATGCTCCACTGGAGGTCGTACAGATCAATCCCAGTAGTGATTGGATGACATCGATCTATAATTATCTTCAGCATGGCATACTTCCTAAAGACGATGTACAGGCCGATCGTACAGCTCGAAAAGCCAAATCATACACTCTGATAAAAAATACCCTTTACAAACGGGGAGCTCACAGAGTATTGATGAGATGTATATCTCAAGCGGATGGTATTAACTTATTATCCGACATACATGGAGGAGTTTGTAGAGCACATCATTCCTACAGAACTCTGGTCGGTAAAATCTTCAGACAAGTATACTACTGGCCGACTGTCCTCTATGATGCAAAAGAATTTGTGACAAAGTGCGTACAATGTTAATTTCATAGTCGACAAGTATATCAGTCGGCACAAGCTTTGCAAACAATACCACTTTCTTGGCATTTTACAACCTAGGGACTAGACATTCTGGGACCTTTCCCAAAGGCACCCAGGGGCTTTGAATTCCTTTTTGCAATAATTGATACATTTACAAAATGGATCGAAGCTGAGCTAGTCGTTAAAGTAACAACTGAAGCTGCCAAGAAATTTCTCACAAAAAATGTGATCACACGATTTGGTATAACCAATTGTATAATCACAGATAACGGTACCCAGTTCTCAAATGGGAATTTTCAGGAATTTTGTGAAGATCTAGGTATCAAGATACATTACGCTTTCGTGGCTTACCCACAAAGTAATAGAGTAGTCGAACGAGCTAATGGCATAATAATACAAGGAGTAAAACGCTGGGCATTCGACTAGTTAATAAAATGATCAGGAGCTTGGGTTTAAGAACTTCCCTCTGTATTATGGGCCGTTCGAACCACGACCAGTCATACGACTGGTGAAACACTATATTTTTTTGGTTTACAGTGCTAAAGCCATGCTTCCTCTGGAACTGAACATTGGCTCTGTGCGAACTGATTGTTTGAATGAGAATGATCAAACAGAACGATGACTCGACGACACCAATTTCCTTGAAGAAAGATGAAATCAAGCCTTGATACGATCGATAGTTTACCAACAAGCCATGAGAAGGTACCACACTCGTAAGGTGCAACCTCACAGCCTAGCTGTAGGTGATCTGGTTCTCAGAAAAATTCAGAGCCAGGCAAATCGCAACAAACTTTCACCAAAATGGGAAGGTCCATACACTGTGGTCGAAGTCACCAGACCAGGTTCAGTACGACTAGCTATGTCAAATGGGTGTGTTATGTCTAATTCTTAGAATATTGATCAATTACGCAAGTTCTATGTATAGATGTACTTTACATTGTTTCAGTTTCAATAAAGATGCATCATTTCTTTATTTTCCGATAAGTGATGTTATTTATATTTCAATTATCCATTGCTTGGTCACAAAACTATTGTTGTCTAAGATCATCAGAGAAGATCAATTGCTCTTTGACATCCTTCTAAAGGACATCTTATACCTTTTGGCTGTGATATAGTTGTCAAAAGCCATAAGGGTCCTTATCATGACCATCACAGAGATGGTTCTAACGAGCGACCATATACTCTTTTCTCAAAGAAGCAAATAAGTAAAAGGAGCATAACATGGATGACTAGATATAGTTACCTAAATGCTTAAGAATTCAAAGACTGACTTTCCTTATTTCAACATTATATTCTTCTCTTGTTTTGCAACTGGTCGAGACACGGAAAACAACCTAGTCGAAATCTCTCCTCTCTGCATGTGGTCCTACTGACTGGAAGGAGTTTCCTAGCGATGACCCTTTTCTTACTATCTTTGCTACTAGTCGAAACTTGAGAATGAATATGTTTCGCGAAGTATTATTCATGTCTTCGGTTTTTAGCACATTTTACGACCAACTTTGATACTGTATATAAATAAGACCATTTATCGTTTTCTGCATACATTTTTGCATCTTAAAATCATAAAATATACTACATGGTATTTTGATTATGGAAATAGATCTCAAACTAGTCAAAATTATACACTGTTTCCAACCAAATTGGTTTCCTAGTGTCAATTATATCATTTTTACAACATAATCAGCACATACTTTGTATAGTGGTCGTGAAAAGTGGTCTTTTTTCTAGGTCTACTGCTTCCTTAGTAAGTTTTTCTACTACTTATGCAATCGGTGGTTAGGAAATATATGAGTACTGAAGTTGAAAGATAAACATATGCTTTACTAATGACAAAATGTAAGTTTTTACATTTACAATTTTATATTACATCTGTTCACTCCTCGGGACCACCAGACTGGTCGCTATGGGATGGAGACCCGACCTTAATTTCCTCTATAACCTTGTTTCCGAAGGGTATAACTCATTCGAAGATCTTGGTTGCTTCTTCCTCCGAGCGATCGAACTCCACTTCAAGAGCTTGGAGGTTGATGGAAGGGTCGGAAGCCTTGAGCTTTGCCAAAGCAAAGCTAACTCCACCCGCAACAGCTTTCTCCGAAAGGTTGTGAGCAGATCTTGGAGAACTTAGAGCTATCGTCCAAGACAGTTCGCCTTCTCAATCGACTCCTTTGAGAAAGACAAACATACTTTCAACCCCGAGTTAGAAAGCATCTTGTTGAAAGCAATAATCTTTTATTCAAGATTACGATCGAGTTCATTGTCCTTATCATTTCTGAATTCAAGAGCATTCTCTGTTTGTTTTAACTTTTGAGTTTGCTCTGCACGAGTAGACCAAAGTTAAATAAATAAATTTAAAATACACCGTAAAACTGGTCAAGTTTACGATCAGTTATCTTGAGTTTTCTTCTCAAAAGCCTCGATGGCTTCCTTGTGCCTGGTCGTCAAGTATTCAATCGACTAGTCTTTGGCTTGTCACCTTTCTTCAAGCCTAGTTATTTTGGCTTCTTTAGCCATAACCTCCCTCTCAATATTCTTTAATTTTGTCAAATATGACAAGAGGAGAAGTTGATAAACAACGATGAACAAGAGAAGAAAATGAGAAGAAAAAGTCAAGAAGAATACTTACTTTTCAATTCAGGGTTTTTCTTTTCCAAGAGAGTTATTCGCTGGGTCAGTTCTCCGACCACAGCGACATTCTCCACCATATGCTATACAAATATATAGTAAAATTCTTTAAGTTTTAAATAAACTTCTAGACATGCTACAAAAGTGGTCGTAGGTACTTATCTAGACCCCCTTCTCCGCATAATTGGAGTAAATGATCTCAGGCCCTGTCTTTGACTGACAGTCTGACATCTTCCTCCAAGCTGCCTCAAGTTTTTTTATCATAAAAAATCCAGGGACAGTTGGAGATGTTACCGGGTTGAGGAGACCTCCTAATTAAGGAAGAACTCCTCTCCTCCAGATCAACCACTTCAACCCCAACAGCGGGTAGAACCTGCTCAGACTTTTCTTGAGCCTCTTCCTCCAAAGGTGGAGTCAGAGCCACCAAGGGTTCCTGAGCAAGCATTGGTGCTTCACTTGCTCAGGTGCTGGCCCGACCACCCTTTCCTCAGGAGTTTCCTCCTGAGGGGTGTTCTGAATAGAAGCAACCGGAACACCAGAGGATCTATGAAAACAAAAGAAAGAAAGTTCAGGAGTTCAGAATGCAACAAAAACTAAAGGTGAGGATTTATATCAATTATTTATTACATACCTAGTCTTCTTGGTCTTGATTTTGAAACGCCCTGGAGCAAAGTTCAGAGCGCTTGCCTTTCTCTTTTTCTTTTCAACCAATTCCACTAGTTCTGATCTAGTAGAGCTGGTTAGACCCCTTACATCTTTCGACCGAAGGTCGGAAGAAATCTCTCCAACCACTTGGTGGGAGATTAGTTCCCTGACCATCTGCTCGGAGATAGTGGTTTCATCGGCCTCCGAAATAGTTGCTTCAGGAGCAACTGTCTGGTTGTGTACGACCACTCTGGAGTCTATGACCACTGTACTTTGGTTAGCGAGTTCACTTTCTCTCCCGCCTGATTAAAAATCAAGTTTAGTTTGGCGTTGAAATTCTTCATCAAATAATGTATATTTCTTTTGGATGCTCTTCTTACCTCCGAGGGACCACCATCCTGAGTTGTCGTTGAGGCAGAAGTGGTCAGAGAATCAATTGGCTCACAACTCTCGGTGAGCTCGTTGATCTTCAATCCGACCAACTGCAAGTAAAAGGGGGTATTATAGCAACCGATCAGAAAATACATGAATGATGGAAAAAAATGTTGTTTTTTTACCTTGAGCCTCTGTATTTTCTCTTCTGAAGAGACAATAGCTAAAATCCAAAGAAAATCAGCCTTGTCATCAGGCTCCATAGTGCAGATCATTTTGATCTGATCCCTGATCTCATTAGGGGAAAGGGCTATAAAAAAATAAGAGACTTCATGGTTATAAATAATCAGCCAAAATAAACAAAACTAGTCGAAATTTTTTAGGGCTTACATGTAACATCCCAAAGTTCTGCTACCAAAAATAAAATTAATAAAGTTATTATTTTATTGGACTTTCTGAATTGTAAAAGAGTTTCCTTGATTTTTCTGAAATTTAAAAGAGTTTCCTTGGTTAAAAGAAGAAAAAACAATTATAAATAAAATAAAATCAATTCTTTAATTTCCTAGTTTTTAAAGTCAAAAGAAAATTTATTGAGTTTTATGGGATTTTCTTGGATTTAAAGTGAAAAATAAAATTTTAATTAATTTCTTGAATTTTGTGGTTTTAAAAATGTTTTCCTAATTTCCAAAAAATAAAAATAATTGCTATACAAAAATCAAAGCGAACTTTAAGTTGGAATTATTTTTATTAAGTTCAAAATAATTCAAGGATTTTTTTATGAATTTTTCTAGATTTTTTGAACTCTATTTGCTATTTTCTAAAAGTCTATTTGATTTATTACTTTTTTCTGAAATTCGAAAATCAAAATTTCGAATCTCAAATTTGCACCAAATCAAAATCTAAACTCATAGTCTCAATTCAAATGCTTGTTCTAAAATCAAATATACTTGCGCCCAATTCTGGATTCAAATTCTTGTTTTGAATTCATATCAAATTCAAATCTTAGCCAAATTTCAAAATTCAAATTTATATTTGAATTTTCTGTGAAATGAAACTTTTAGAATCTTATTTCAAATTCTGGCTAAAAATCTTTTCTTTCCTTTCCCCTCTTTTCCTTCTTTTCCTTTTCCTTTTCCTTTCTTTCCTTTTCTTTCTTTCCTTCCTTTTCCTTCCTTTCTCTCTCCTCCTTTTTTCCTCTTTTTTCCTTTTTTATCTTGGCGGTGACTTCCTTGTCCAAACATGCATCCACATGTTCGAACATGCATGTCCGAACACTCCTCCTTTTTCCTTTCTTCTTGCTGTGAAACGTTTTTTGCTCCATGTCCAGAACGTCCAGAACAGCTTTATGCCATTGACGCCACTAATGAAGCTCATAAAACCCAAGATTTTCTCCACGATTCTTAGCAAAATCAATTGCAATCAATCCCTCTCATCACGGAATCTCCATTCTCGGCCATTCCTCCCCTCATAAATGCGTGAAATCAACGGAACGTGCCATGTCCGGCTGTGACACACGTGCATTGATCTCCCTCCACGGTCCACCTCCAACCCTATATAATAGAGCACCGTGTGCCCCTCATCTCCCTCATCCATCCCCGAAAATCTCAAGTCCTCCCTCTCTTTCTCCTCTCCACAATTGACGTTTTTGTCACGCCGGCCAAAGCTCTCTCTGACGATGATTATGCCGCCTACAGTGGAGTCCCGCCGCCATCGACCACACCCCTGGTTTCGCCTCACGACGTTCTACACCGTGCTACCCTCGCCTTCGCCAGAGCATCACTGGAATAGCACCGCTGCCGTGTGCCCCGTGTCACGCCGTCGGTTCTCTCCTCGCCGCTGGCCACCCGTGGATGCCACTCCATCGCCAAGGTGAGCATTGTGTTCCCCATGTTTTTCTCTTCGTTTCGCCTCAAACCCCACCTGCTACCTCCTCTCCGTTTGCCCAGAAAGCCGACGTCAACCCGCCGGTCACTGTGGAGGCGTCGCCTCGAACCATATCCGGCCAAACCGACCGCACCTATGTGCTCCTTGGGCCGAGGCCATACCCGTGCTCACCTCTGTTCCTGCCCCGCGCCTCTAGAATGCTGGTGCCGCTATTCAGCCCGTGCAACGCCGTCACTCTGGATGACGCCACCGCTACCTCGATCTGTCGCCGGCCGAACCGTTGCCACCTAGAGGTAGAGGGACCCCATGGGGTCCCATTTCCGAGCTTTGCCGGCCAGTCCACCATACACCTCACCGGTGCCATTCCCATGGCCAAAGCTCTGGACGTCCTTCCGTGCTATGCTGGTTGAAGTCTCTCTGTTCCTTTGCTTCAACGATTTTGCCATGAGTATTTGTCTCATGAGCACTTTGGCTCAATTGGCTAGATGAGGCAAGCTAGTCCTCCGTTGCCTTAGAGCATCTTTAGTGTATTGAGCCGACGTCAATTCAAAGTCATGCCACATAAGCATTCTAGGAACCGAGCTTGTTTTTCTCTAATGTATTGAACTGATTCCTACTAATAACTAGGACCCACATTTCATTAAAAAAACCACAAAATAATAATATCCTCTCTCAACCGCACTCTCTCCTATGTAGTTGCTTAATGCTTATATGAGTTGTTTAATGCTTTGAATCGATTCCTAAGTAGGGTCTGGTTCCATGCATTTTTTTGTTGGAATCGACCCCTCCAATGTATTGAATCGATTCAATGTCTTCTCTCTCCTCATTTGAACCGGCTAAAACACAACATTGGAGCTGGTCTTAGGTCTTGAGTTCAAATCATGAGAACCCCTTGTTTTCTAGTTTTCAAATCTTTCCTTGGGTCAATGACAACCGGGCCCCATGTGTCATACTCACATTTCTATCCCAGCTAAACATCATTCTCTCACTAGTATGTGGGCCATTGATTTCATATACACATACACATTCATTTGGTCTTCACTGTAAACCATCTGAAACTACAAAATCTGGAACAGTGATTTTCGTAATTCTATTATTCCATGTGATATCCAAACTTCTGGAAATTTGTTCTCCCTCATATGAACTCCGATTCCATCGATTCAAATTCCTAAATTCATATAAATTATATATCTTCCTTGCAGTATTTATTCTATAATTTTTGGATTTTATTTCAATTTTGTTTAAATTTGGCTCGTTTTCACATATAGATTTCGACTACTTCGGACAACCGGATTTCGACGCCGTTTGAGAACATCGATTAATCAGGCAAGCCAAGTTACATCTTTGATCATATTTGGTCCCATTATTTCAAATTATTTAAATTTAGTTTTAAATTATTATTGCATGCGTATTTCTATTCAATGTAATTTAAATACTTGTTTTTAAATTATAGTTATGCCTAAATCCTTTGTCTTGCCAATCTTGATATTGAAATAAACCTACCTTGACACCTTAGATAAAAATCTAGTTTATGCAATAGTATGAACTAGAATATTTTGAGAAAAAATATGCTTAGCCATGCTTAGACCTAAAATATTTGATTTGGGAATTTATAGCCAAAAATCAAATATTGTTTAAATTGTATCCATGGCATTAGTGTGTCATGGAAGTTTACAAATGCTTTGAAAAATGAAATAAAATTAAAAATTGGTTTGGACTTGGGCGAAATGGATAGTTGGTGGGTGCAGATTTATGCACGGCTTAATCCTGATAGGGTTGTGGCCTAAGGGTTATTTTGGAAGTCGTCCAAGTTAGTTAAGGATCGGTCTTCGAGCCACATCTTATAAAGCTCCATCGTACTACCACATATCCTGAGTGGGCAGGACTTGGCTAACTAATTTGTAATATTCCACTGTGGTTGTGCCTGGTTGCGTGGGTGTCTTTATGACCTACTTTTATGTATTCCCATATGACGCAAGAGAACGCTTAAATCCGGCGGATGGTTCAATCCAAAGGAAGCAAAACCTTACCGAGGCGGGACTACGGTGGGATGGTGCATTGTAAAGGCTTCGACACGTGCTCTAGACTGCTTACCACAGGTAGTGAGCGATGGTATCGACGGATGCCAAACAAACTAGAGAATTCGTGTATTGTGAGTAAAGTTGTACAACCTCTGCAGAGTGTAAAACTATTCGAATAGTCATGTCCACGGTCATGGACATGCTGAGCAAAGCTACTCAAAGTTAGACTTTGGTTTTGATTTCAAAAGATTTTGACAAATGATTCTGGATAGTTTATCTAATTAGGAAATTGGGCAGTTAACCATGTGATAGGTGGGCATCCATCACCATATTTCATATGGAGGTTATCTGACTATAAAACTTCAAAATTTATAAAATGAATTTTAGTTATAAAATAACTGCTTTGGAACTTAGTACAAATATTTAAAGAAAACATTGCTTTATGCAAACTCAACCAATAAGCCTTCTTTTTGGTATGTCCTTGCATGCATTATAACCTGTTATTGGGTGTAACTTGCGAGCACGGAAGTTGTGCTTACCCTTGCTTAATGCAAATAAATTTCAGAGGAGAAGGATTTCGCTATCGGTGTGGATTGCGACGACTAGGCCACTACCCCAGTCGATTGCCTGTGGCAGATCAGCTGGACTCTACTTCGTCTTCTTTGTATTCCACTGTGTTCGCTTGTAAGCCTCTTTTGTAATAAACTCTGTGATTTATTAATAAAGTTATGCGAATTATGGATGTTACCATATTTGTTTACTGTGTGAACTAGCTACTGATCATGGGACTAGTTCAGAAATACACAGAGGATTTGGGAGTGTTACTCCCGGGTCTGACATTACGTTTTGAAGAATCCTTGGTCGCATCGTCCCGACCAATGTATCAGAGCATAGAATGTGCATAGGATTTCAGAGGACTAATCCAGCGCATGGACAAATCCCTCACCATGTGCCAGAAAGTTAGACCCCTGATGTTATGGTGTTGGATGGCTTCAATCCATCTCCCCACCTTTCCCTCCTTCATCAAGGAGCGCCACCTTGCGTTTTCGACCGCCACTTTGACGGCGAAGCAGAGGTTGTCTCCTTTAGTGACCGTCATGTAGAACCAGTTTTTCTTCCATGATGACCATGAAAACTTTGGGTACATACGAATGTACTCCTCAGCCTTTCCGTCGTGGAGGTGCAAAATACACTCTCCAAGTGACGCCATCGATTTCCCCGACTTCGCCATCTTGTAGAAGTACCTAAAGACCTTCAGATCTGGCGAGATCCCCAGGTAAGCTTCATAAAAATAGATGAAGATGCTGAGGTTGGCGATCGAGTTGGGGGCAAGGTTTACTAGTTCAACTGCATAGTACTCAAGGACTTTGGAGAGGAACAGATGTGTTGGTAACCTAAACCTGTACTTGATGTAAGCAAGAAAAACAGGGATTTCTCCCTCGTTTCTGCTCGGAAAGTGTTCTCCAACCGCAGATCTCCAAGAGATCAAATTCGTGTCAGGAAGCATTCCGTTATTCTCCAAAGCCTTGAGCTTCTTTTCACTCAAATCACAAACCAACCAGTTAGTGATTGAGCCCGACATTGTTGAATTTTTGGCGAGGAGATGAAAGGAAGTTGAAGAAAGTTCTTGGTGAAAAGGTGAAAAGGATTGAAGCAAAATCTGAGAGCATAAAAACCCTAAAGTAATGTGTTGTATGGAATTTTATAGCCGCACCTCTTTAACTGCAATAGGGAGTTGCCCAAAGTCCAATAGACAGAAAGCTCTTCGGTTTCCCAAATAGTTTCTCAACTTTAAAGTAAATACACACCGCCTCGTTAACTTCGCCATTAAAACGAGGATGTTCCCAATATGAATTTTCGTTAGAAGAGGTTCACATTACAGATTCACTTAAACGTTCGGGGGCTAGCTGACGAGGATTAAGTTCCTAAATATTAATTAAAAGCCACATAGCTTATGTGGTCGTAGACCTCGTGGCAAACGACCCCTGTGGCCAATAGGATCCCAAGGGTCGCCCAAAGGGTAACCTGGTCGAAGGGGGTCCTGTACCCATTGCATGGCCAGATGACTGCTCGTAGAAGCTTTGAACTAGTACTTGGAACCGATTCCAAGTATATCCCTTTCGTGTGATGAATGGAACATGTGTCCTAATTACTCCAAACCACACGACGTTTCTGGCCCTAAGTCACTAACAATAAACCACTCTGCAGTTTTTTGTCCCACTGACACCAACCGGCGATTAGTTATTAACTGTAACTGATCCTCCAACCAGACGCAATGGTTCTAGGAGGTGTTTTTTCCAAGAGTAACTACCACCACTTCACCAATTATTTAGAGGATCCGAACAGCCAAAAGGCAATTCGATCAAGTTCGAGACAACCAGGAGAGAACAACCACAACACATCTGATCCTTTATAAAGCTAATAGATTCAAGTGTAACTAGGGCTAGTCCAGCGCCTTATTCAAGGCAGCCCTCAGTAAAGATCCAGTTCATTGCAATAAAAAGCAATCACATTCTCATCCAAGAACTCTTAACCATTTTCCTCTATTTATTTCGTAAGATCGGCGACTTGATCGTCGACACATACACGCATGCATAATGGATTTTGCAAAATGAAATACGATAATTGAAATAGCAGGATCAACATGGTCAAAGGAGGTGCTTGCCTTGCTCTAGTTGCTCAGAGAATGAGGATGGTGGATCGTCAAATATCTCGATCGCGTTTCTGGTGTCTAATCAAAAGAGCCCATAAGAAATCACAAATACAAAAATAATTTTAACAGCAACAAAATCCAAATATTTTTGCATATTCAGACAGAGCATGATTTTATATGAATTTAGAAAAAAAAAAGATTCATTCAATTTGGAGTTCATATGCAAAAGTTATTAACGTTTTAAATTTGCTCGGTTTGAAAAATCCTGGAATAATAAAAAGGATGATGTCGAAAGCGCATTTTTGGAGGTTTACGCTTTTCAATAGAGAAAGCTTATTTCCTCTTAACTGAAAGGCTTATTTCCTCTTAACTGAAAGTGAATTTTTTTATTTTTACATTGTTTTAAAATTTCGTTAACTTACATGTAGGCCCTACTTGTCAACGACTCTTATTTTTATTTCTTGAATTTATTTATAAAACAGAGATGGTCTCACATGTCATAGACTCATTAACAATTAACTAAATGATTAAATCCTAATTTGATTTAACCTACCGACAGCTGGGGTCCACATGTCTGTCTCTCGATTTTTAAAACGTGTTTTAAAACCAAAAACAGTGGATGAGTCCCACATGTGAGTGACTCATTTACTAAACATGTTTAAATTAATTTTTTGGTTAACTTTTCAGCCGGTCCCACATGTCATCGATTTAATCTACTTAACCACTGTCATTAACGTTAAGCAAACCTAAATCACGAGTGGGACCACTATCAAGGAGAGAAAGAGAGAAGGAGAGCAGCGCATAATACCGCACTAGCTTGGCGAGCTCGCCAACGACAAACGGCACATCAGCTTGCCTCGGGAATGGGCAAAATGGGTTCTTGGTGCGATGGTGGTTCTACCGGGTGGTGGCGGTTTTGGCGAACGGGACAAACACAAAGTGAATGGTGGTGTGCATGGGCTCCAGGGGGTCATTGCGATGCTACAGACGGTGGCATGGCGACCAATGATCACCGAAGCGGTGGCGACAACGCTTCCCGCAGCGGCACCATGATCAGCCTCATCGAACTCTATGCTACGTTAGCTAATCGTCCAATCTAAAACGTGCAAAAGCTCTAGGGGACTACTAGAAGCTCACCAAGGGTGTAGATGGCGCTGGGGGTGGTGGAGAGCTTGGAGCGATGGCAAAGAAGAGAGCTTCAAGGCGACCTGACTCCTTGGTGAGGATTGTCAAATGGAGCTGCACATAAGCTCACGGGCATGCTAAAGAAGGATAAGGTAGAAGGAATTTGCCGGGGACTCACCGAAGTGGTGTCAAACAAAAAAAGAGTCAGCGGCGACTAGATTTGGGGAAGAAGCTCGATTCCTGTGATTCCCTGTTCTTGGGTCCACGTTAAGCAAGGAAGAAGCATCACTGGACTATGGAATGCAATATGACACGGTTGGATGAGGTTCAAGCTCACTAGAGCACCGGGAACGTGGATGTTTGGATCGGGGTGTGTGTCGGAGAAGAAGAAGATGACGGCGTGATCACCCTACAGAGTTCCCACGACTACATCAAGCAAGGAAGAGTATCAGTGAGGTAAGATGTGCATGGTGACGCAGGTGGCGTGGGCAAGAAGCTCACCAGACGAAATGGCTACGCAGAGCTTGCTCACCGGTGTTGAGAACGATGCACTCGTTCCTGGCGAACCAAGGAGTGAGAAGCTCTCATTCTTGGCGGGAGGCGAGAATGGCGTGATAAAGACGGCAAGAAAACGACGGGCACGGCGAGAACTCGTGGCTCTCTCTTGCATCTCTGCCCGTTCGAGGTTAGGCGGCAATAGGGGAGTCACTAGCATGGGTGCGGTGGAGCACAAAATGGTGGGCGGTGATCCCGAACCGGGGGCGGAGCAGGCGAGCGCGAGGTAGAATAAGGGTCCAGACACGCGGGCCTGGCGTGTCAGTGAGAGGGAAGTGGGCATGAGCAAGGCGTGGTAGCTAGGCTACGGTGGTGCATGAAAGGAAATGGGTCGCGCTGGATTTCGGCCCAATGGCACTCGGGAAATTTGAAATGAGGTTTGAAATTTCCAGAAAAAGACTTAGTTTGCTGAATTTTTAAGCTTAGCATTCGGGCTCCAAAATTTATGCAAATTTTGGTGGAATCTCCTGGCATAGTATGGTTTCTTGTGTAAATTTTCTAGAATTTATGTGTTATGTATTTTTCTTGAAAATTGTTTCAAGCTGATGTTTCCATATAATTTCAATATTTGATTTATGCAAAAATTCAAAAACATGCTCAAAATATTTTTTCCAACATATAAACATGCTCAAAATTGTTCCCTCATTTATTTTCAATATACTTTCCCAAAATTGGGATTTTTGGGATGTTACATCAATCGATCGAGGGGAGAGAACATATGGAGTGACTACATAACAATTAACTAAAAATTTGATGGATTACAATCAAATTTTGAGCCATTGGATCTAACCCTACACATATCCTGATAAGTACCACATGTCCTATCATCCCCCTACTTCCTCTCCCCACGCACCGCATGGGGCACAACTTCGACCAGATTGAGAAAAGAAATCGCCACCACCTCCGTCGCACAGTGATGCACCACCACCGCACCTCCCGCATCCTTACTTTGGACCATCGCCTCCTCGGTGCCGATGAGCCCACTGCCTTTGTCTTCGGTCCTCCTTCTCCTCTTCCTTGTGGTGCCTCTTTTCCTCACGCTTCCATCTCGTCCGCCGTCGCCGCCATGGTTGTCTTCTCGGCATCTGGCGTTCTCCCCACGCCTCCTCCTCCTCTTCCTTGTCATCACCTCCGGCGATGGGACATAGCGCCTCCGGCGCATCTCCTTAATATAAGAAAAGGAAAGGAGGAGGGCATCTAGTGGACAGATAGGGCACCCTTTCGTCGGAGGGAGCATGCGGCAGAGGGGGTCCTCGATAGCAGTGGCGAGGCGGCTTCACCGAAGCGCGATGCGATGCGCTAGCGAGGTGCTAGTGCTCACACACACGGCTCAAACTTTTCTAGTGACGAAGAAGGAGATGGACATCGCACGAATCGCAAAGATGATCCAGAGGTTAGAAATTCGACTGAAATAACAAAAAATATTAGTCAAGTGTTCTATGGAAATTCGTTTACATCTTGCTCCAAAGGGATTGTAATAGGTGAGAAATGATATGTTATTGTAGTATTTTGCACATCAACCAAGGGATGCATAGAAAAGACCATATTACCCTTCTTCAATAGTTACCTAATACTTTTGGATGGTATGTTACTCTAATCCCTAGCAGTAAATGACATTGGAAATAGTTATGGACAACGAATGAGAGGAGTATACAAAGAAAAAATGGTACGAAGTCATCTAAAAATCGTAGAATGACATGTAATTGGGAACAAATTTTGAAAGCTAGAATGACATGTATTCGATAATGGAGGGAGCAATACTCAGGCATGATGTGATTTTCCAACATTTTTTGGGAAATGAGAATAATTAAAAGGGGATCGAGTTTATTTATCGTCAGTATTTTTTGGGAACTAGTAGTCGAGTGCTCGTGCAATGCAACAGATTTCAAATAAACATAATATAAGTTTTAAACTTAGAAAACCAATATGCATAGAATAATTATCCCTACGTGTGAAAGTTTCATATATAATTTATCTCCAATCAATAAAACTTTATCACAAGTCACATGCGTTGATAATTATCCACGGAAGATGAACTTTTTTTATTAAATAATCTTTTTTTAACTTTTATTTTAAAATTAACCTCCGGCGCACTTTATTTTTAAAAATAACCCCTTTGGTCACGCCACCACCCATGACGTGACCAAACAACACTGTCACACTAGGACAAACTCTTGTCACGCCATAAGATAAGTCCGCAAAAAAACCTCTTTGGTCACGCCACCACCCATGGCGTGACCAAACAACTTGCCACGCCACCACCCATGGCGTGACAAGAGTTCAGCTAAATTTGGCGTGGCGGTAGTTGTTTGGTCACGCCATGGGTGGTGGCGTGACCAAAGGGTTATTTTTAAAAATAAAGTACGTCGAAGGTTAACTTTAAAATAAAAGTTTAAAAAAGATTATTTAATAAAAAAAATTCACGGAAGATTGATCTTTCAAGTAACATATACACGGTGCTCTTTTACGATAGTATAAAGAAATGAATCAAGATGGAGGTACGATACGATTTCTGATACGTTAATAACTAGTAGGCTCATGGCTGTCAGTCAAACTTGAGCTCCACGACCATTACTCATCGATTCACCGACAAGTTTGTTTGTGTAGTCCTGCACATTGTTCGATCATTTGTTTGTACAAAATGCTCTTGGCTCGTCTGGGAGCTAGCTGATCTGAACAAGATACAGAGAGGAATTAGCAGGCTCATTAGCCACACCGTACGCAATAAAAGATCAATTGGTTTATTAAAGTATGTGTTGGACCGAAACAGCGACTAATGGAGGGTTGAATAGGAGCTCTGTATATTTTTCTCCTTGATTGGATTCACTCAATTTTCTCTCCAATAGCTATGAAAGCTATGAAGATCAACGAACAAGCACAGCGGGGGTCTTGTATTGAATCCAATCAAAACCCCGAAGCACAACAAACAAAAACTCAAATCAAAGTGAGTTAGACGGTTTGACTGTTGCCTGGTGGTCAGACCTCTCACTAGGGGCGGTCTGACCTCCAGCCCGATGAACAGTGAAATCAGCATGAAACCAAAATCACAAATCGGCTCAACTTTTGATCTGGTGATCCAAATCCCCTCAAAGTTCGACGATCGAGAAGATCAAAGCCCAGGTTCCATAAATTTCATAGATGAGAAAAGGAGGACACAAGAACCTAGGAAAATCAAACTTTGATCTCAAAACTTGCTAGTGGGTGAAAGATGATCAAAATGATCCTAGATGCACTCCCACATGTCATAGTAAACAAGATCACAGCAAGAAACTAAAAGAAAACCAAAGGATTATCAAAAACCCAAAAGTCACCAAATTGAGAGCAAGAACAAGAAGAGACGCATCTTGGAGAAATCTTGCATGGATTGATTTGAGATAGAGGTTGAGCAAACAATCAATCCATCTATCACAAACCCTAGCCTCAACTACTCCAAAATCCCAAAAACACAAATTAGAGTATGTCTCTTGGAAGGACTTGGGAACTCCACATATGGATATTCCCTTCATAGTGGAGGCAAGGCTGAGAGAGAAAACCCTAACGGGCACTCGTTAAGCCCACACACAAATGAGTCTACACTGACGCACGCTTCTCAAAGCGGATGACTAACTGGGCTTCCCAAATCCGTTTCTTCATGATCTTTATCTTCATTTGACCTAAACCGTCTCTTCTTGTGCCGCGGTTTAGCCAAAGGTCATTAAGGCGGAACTTTGGTGAAGTTACCAAAATACCCATTTTCGATCCTTCTCCAAAAAACGGAGTCCAATCTTCATGAAGCAATCACATGCTTCGCCGTGTGTAGGTTGATCAACGGCTCTCTTCATGTCGGCAAGTCTCTCCCATCTGGCTCCCACTGAAACCACCATTGCACTTGCACCCATCTCTTGCCGATTGATGCAACCCGTCACACCGAAGTTCCGTTCGGTCATCCTTGTCCATTTTGCACCACGCTTGAGTCTACTGACTTCACCCAGCATCCTTGATCGTTCTAAACCTCAGCTCTTCAAGCCTAGTCCTAATCATCCTTGTCGTTGACCGTCATTGACCTCCAAGCCTCCTGCACAATTATAGACCAAGAAATCGATTCTGCGAATAAGTTATTCGCAACTTAACCCACGTTAGTCAAAGCATGCATCATGCAACACATATGCACTAAAATCCATGAAATCGACCTAACCTACAAGCATCGCTGCCAAGTCGGCCAACAAATAGGGCAAAACTGGTCAGATCGCCACCCATGGTCAGTTTGACTGCCCCCTGGCCGGCTTGACTACGCAGCATGGGGACTGTGAGGACCCCCGGGTTATCTCCGTAAGACCGAGATTAAACATGGTCTTAAGGACATAACTCTAGAGCCTCAAGTAAATGGATTCCAACTTAACTCGATCTTAGTGAAGGCTTAACTGCAACCTAGAGCTCCGGTGATCATGCGCGCTGCTCCCATGCAAGCACTACATGATTGTCGGTTCTCCAACAAGTCAAGCACCACACTTAGTGAGTTAAATAGGAAGTTACTTAACAGCTTAGTATGCAATCATATTGGCTCCCAAGATCAGCGACCAATATGCTCATACTCTCATGCAACGTTGATCACATCCATACAACAACATACATAGATAGTTCAAAAGACATACAACGTAATAGTTAAGGTTTACATCTATTACAAGTGGCCGATCGCCAAACTCAAATAAAAGTCTTAAGTAGCAGCGAAGCAAGTAAATAAACCAAAATGTCCAACATGGTATGCCCCATAACCCATCGGCAACCGACTGGGAGTTAAATGATAGCATTACTCATTAGCGTCGCTAAAATCGGCACTAACAAGCTCAACGGGCTCATTCACTTCCTCACCTGAAATTGTAGCAACCGGGTTGAGTACAAAGGTACTCGCAAGTCTTACACAAATAAAAAATAGTCATGCTAGAGGTTGTTCCAAAGGATGGCTCATATTGGCTTAGTTTTGCAAAAGAGACGCAACAATTTACAACCTACACATACTAGTTTTTCAAGTGCCATTTTGAAATCAGATTTGAAGTAGAAGTAAAGCATGTGAATAAGTAGTAAATTGAATAACAATAAATCATAAAAATACCAAAGTGGATGTCCACTCTGATACAACAACAAGTATGAACATCCCATTCATGACGATACCAAGTTATACCACAATTTTAATTCCAAGTCTAACAATAAGCAGCCACAAACTCAAGCGGTCGTCCATAACCGTGGACACGGCTATTCGAATAGATTTATACCCTACAGGGGTGTACTACTTTACCCACACGACTTGATTAGCCCGTAAGTCTCCAGATGCCTCCGAATATAGCATACTTCCTATGGTATGCCGGCCGGGTAAACCAAGACTTAGTATTTTTCAGCAAGTTGATATCATTGAGTTGAATCGCCCAAACGCGACGTAACCCCATTTAAGTGTAGGCTAGCCTCCTACATCTAAACGGCACGCAAGTTGTGCCGGAAATGCCAACCCAATTAATAAAGTTTAAAGAGGGCTCACCCTCACAATAAAGAATTGCAATCGGCACCCTTATGGAACGTATATGCGATGGAACACGTATACGCCCTCACACCACCAGTCATCAACTCAACAATACCAACCCCTTACTTTACTAAGCAGCGCCCATACACCGTGTGTGATAGCATGAGTTTTGCTTGAACCGTAGGTACCCAAAGTTCGGTCCTCAATTGTCCAGACAAGACAAGCCACAACCCAAAGTGTGCACGAAGGCACCCTCCATAACCAACCACTTGTCCAGACCAAAAGCTCATTTAAATTGACAAAATTTAACTCATAAAACAGATACGAAGATCTGAAACAAAAGTATAAATTGAAAGTTATGTGTATCCCATAATTGTCGGGTTATTCCCGACAATCGGCTACCGTTCTAGACTTGCATGGCTAAGCAAACCCGAACATCATATACTTCACACAATCCTATCTTAAGCATTTCAGTACTGGAGTAATTCATGGATAACCACAATGACAAGGTAATAGGATGTATCTAACTATTCATCACAAAAATAGCGACATTATCAAAAATAGCATGCAAGCAATTATCATTGCACTAACTTAACAAAACTGGGATCAAATATGATGCAAAAGAAAGTTCAAATGATGCTTGCCTTTCAGGGAGTTCACTTGTTCACTCTCGGTTACATACTCACTTACTTCCGGCAACTCGGAATCTATAGAAAGACGATATCGAATAAACATCGAGAAAAGCCGAAAAATCAAAGTGCTCAAAAATGCATGAATTTTATACAGTAGCTAGATGAGGATTTTAGATGAATTTAGGTGAAAGAATTATTCTATTTGGATTTAGTATGTGAGAGTTGTAGCAGTTTGAATATCAGTTTTCAGAAAAAATTCCAATGTAATTGTAATCTGTTACTGTTCATCCGAAAATAATTATTTGGCCAAAATTTGCAGAGCAGTGGTGAGGATGAGGATTATATGGATGGATAGGGAATATTAATATAAGACCAAAATAACTTCGTTCATCTCATTTGGAGTTTTTATGAATTAGTTATGAATTTTTAAAGTTAAAAGCATTTTCTAGTTCAAAAGTAAAACAACTTTGGATCACTCTCCAAAAACCATATTCTCTCTGAGGCAGAGACATATTTCAAAGATATTTAAAATTAAAATACATTTAAAAATAAAATTATCAAACTTGGTTTCACTTGATTTAGAGTTGATTTGCACTAGTTATAAATTTTTGAAATTAAATGAATATGCAAAGGCATAAATAATTGTATTCCGGATTTTTCCAAATCATTTAATACATTTTATGAGATGCTAACCTAGCCTCTATCATGACAAATGAGGCCTAAGTATTTCCTTTCATTTTTCCATTTAATTCCTAAAGTAAAACATCTACCGGCAAATCTAATATTCTCAATATCATTGACTTAACAAATTCTTCGGTGTTGAATCCCATCACATGCATAACACTCGCTGATCATATTCTCATATCTTGATCTAAATCCCATACTAACCTTCACTAAGGCATAATCAAGGTAGTCAATCCAACAAATAATTCCCGAACTCATAAACTTCCATCTACACAATCCATGTAATAGTTATATGAAATCCACCTAGTGATAAGCATATTACCATGACTAAACCCATCAATCATTCTCTGATATATCATTTAAGCTAATACTAACTATCTAGCTCTACTAGTATTTCTTCGGCAATTTACATTCGTATACACCAAAATTTCCACCGATCGAGATTTATTTGACTTACCGATACCTAATGAGCTTTACAATTTAATATCACATCCAACATTTAATAGCTCACTAATAATTCAACTTACATCCATCTCACCGGACTAGTTGTGTATGACAACTACCAATCCAATCACATATACGTCTTACCGATCGACTATTAATCATTTATCTACTAATCCAATAGAGGGTACAAATTCACCAATTCGGCACAAAAGGACTTATCTATTAATTGCATGGCAATCCAATTAGTTATCTGAAATCAAATCATTCATTCTACTATCACCCAAATCTAGCATAAATGACTTACATAGCTATTACTTAAGACATCCCATCAATTTACTCATGATTAAATAAATCATCCGAATCAACATCCATATCTCATTAAATATCATCCGATCAAATAATCAACTCATATATTTAATCTAGTATCTACCGATCAACAATACACATATTCCGCCACAACAATCTAATTATTCCCATCCACCAATATATCAAAACATAATCATGCCTACGCACAAATACGACCTAACCGGGGAATTATACCGGTCTTAATTTACCAAAACATTTTTACAATTAAACATGCATATATAGATGACATGCACATGACTAATATGCAACATGCACGACTAGTATTGTAGCGCGGTAACAAAAATAATACTAATGTTTTACCACAACGCTAGGTGTGCGTATCGTCGACGGGCGATGCCTTCTCCCTCGATCCACGCCCACCGTAGTCGCCGCTGGCTCGTCTCGTCGTGTCGCGTCGCTGCCCTCGCCGCGTGTTGGGCGCGCTTGCCGATAGCGCCGCCGCTCCGCTTACTTGGCACCACTCTGCCGCCATCTTCGCCGCCCGCCGCCGCCGGTTGTCGCCGAGCCCGGCGCGTGCATGCATGGCTCCACATGCATGCACCGCCGCTTCGCCTTGTCGGCTCGGTCATCTTGGTGCCGTGCCGCAGCAAGCCTCCGTGTCCTCACGCCGCCTGCTGTTAGAAATGATTTAGTCCGCGCAACAATTAATTGTAGCTTTTTGGTTTATGCTCCTTTTATTCATGCTGAATACATGGATGTTTAGTTACGTGCAAAAGGGCCCGGTACTGCGTGAAGACCATTCCATGATCTGGATGGATCGAGAGACTGTGTGTGCAAAAGAGCCATGGACTTGACGAAGCTGAAAGTTGGATGCAAAGCTCGGCATGGCCTTGGAGCATGTCCTCGGTGCCGAGCCAGCCACAGCACCGCGACACTGCATTGTTGCCTCCTGTGGTCGCGCAGCACCACCTCCGGCTCCAAGGGCTCGCCGTGCTCCGCGGGCCACCGTCTTCATGCCGCTGCAGCGCCCCGCAGGGCCGCCACGTCGCCTCGCCGGCCTCCCAGGGCTTCCGCGCCGTGTGCCACATGGACCTCGGCTTGGTCGCAGCTGCTGCAGCGTTGCTACATGCGTGTGTAGCTGGTGCACAAGCTCCTTCGGACAGTGCTATGCACAGTGCATCGCTCCTCTTCCTCCTCTTGCAAAATGCTCAAAAGAGCTTGCATGCGAAAATCAGTGGTATGGATGGGGAGCTTAGGTGATGGTGATTATGATGGCATAGCATGCAAAGCTTGGTTTTGGTTCTATGGATGAGATTGGAAGGAGAGAAGTATTTGAGATGAACATGTTCTGAAGTGTTGCTTGGGGAGTGACTAGAAGTGTGTTCCCTGTTAGCGAGAGGGAGCAGCGTGACAGAGAAATGAAGTGGGGTGTTGCTCTGTTATCGGACATTAAAGAAATAGGGATGGAGATGGAGATGGCGGTGGGATCTGAGAGCTCTCACCGGGAAAAATTAGTGTATGAAATGTGTGGTCGTGCTTGTTTAGGTAGAAAATATGGGCAAGTTTGGACTAAAGAAATGGCGGTGGTTGTCTCTATTTGGGAGTAAAATTCGGATGAATAGTGGACAAGAAAAAAATGGACAGAGAGAGTTAAAGAATATTTGGGCTTAGAAGTTTAATTCCAAAAATCATAAAATTTTTAGGGAAGGTACCTGACATAATGTTGGTGCTTAGATAAAATTTTCAGGAATTTATTCAGAGTGTGATGCTCTCTAAAAATCTTTGAACTTCATATTTGCTCAGAAGAAGAATAGCAGTACAGTGCTTCCTCTTTTTTCCGGCTCGCTCCAACGACCTTGCATGTGTGAACTAACCGCCAAATTGGAAAGCTCTCGAGACGACGATCGCAACGGTATAACATGCATCGTCGGATTCTTGATTTTTGGTTGTGATTGCGAATAGAGAAGTTAGGGAAAAGAATAAACACGCAGTTGTTTTATCTGCTATTTCTTTTTCTCTTTTCGCGAATTCACTCAAACTGCCATGCATGCGAAATCGAATTGCAGAAATGGATTGGTCGTGCGATAACGATCGCGATGGTATGACATGTATGGCTCGGTTTTGAGTTTTTGGATGAGATTAGAAGGAAAGAAGTGAAAGGAGTTAGCAGGGAAGGAAAAAAGGGAGATGACCGGAAAAGATGGAACACGCGGGCGTTTAGCCTGCGGTTGGTCGAGTCGAAAAATAAAACGACGATACTAATGCATGCATCATAGTATGATTTTTGAAATGCATGTGAAAATAAGAGATCAATACAATAAATTTTAATTTTAATTATATATATATATATATATATATATATATATTGACATAGTCTTTCAAACAATTCGGTTTTATAAAATGCAACCTTTTCATTAATTCAATTTGATTTTCAAAGCAACATTTTGATTAACACCGGAAAAAATTTTAAAACCTAGTCAAATGTCTAATAGATCACCAAATTAAATATTAACATCTGGATTCTAAAAATCGGGATGTTACAGGGACTTAGCCAAATTTCCTCCCAAGAAATCCGAAACCTCTCTGGAAATTTTAAACGAATAGAATTTTTGGCTCGAAGCTCCAAAAATTATGAGACCAAGTGTAGAAGAATCATGTCTCTTGCCTACAACCTCTATTTTTGGTCTGCCACCAAACTCAAAAGTCACCTTTATGGCCGGTCAGACCGTCGCCCATAGCCGGTCTGACCACCAGCCTTTTGGCCAAATCCCTAGCCAGTCTGACCGCTAGAGGTGGCTGGTTTGATCGCCACAAAGGCTGGTCTGACCGCTGCACTGGTCTGTCTGACCGCCTACAACCTGACGGCTTCTGAAATTTTGCCAAAAATACGTGTTTCAACAAACCCTCAACACCATTGCCAATTGTATCACCATCTTATGATCATGAGCATATCCCCATGATATCCACAGTATGTCTCACACTATCCAAGGATCGTGATTGACAAGCTAATGTACAGAGGTTTTATATTCTTTGATGGTACTCCAGTACTACTGTTGCCGTTGCTTATCTGATAAAACAACATAATAGAAGTGTTTTCAGGTATGACATGCGGAAAAACTCCATAGGATCATGACAAGCGTTATCTAGGCGATTTTCAAATAAACTAGGCTAAAAGTGCGCGCTTCGCCGTGCCGGTGTTTACAACACATTTCCAGGGTAGAGGACACTCCATATTTGTCAGTTTGGACTTGAATACGCAACAAGACAATAAGTTTCGTATCTAGTACAGTAAATCGACCATACTCCATATTTATCAGTTTGGACTTTGGGCATGAAATTAAATGAGGGAACCATTAAATAACATCATACTGTATTTTACCTGTCAGGGTGATATGGCCTACAATAGAATAGGTGGGTTTGTATGTGGGGTGATATGAACTAATTATTCATTATGATATTCTAAAGTATTATTTCTCTAAAGAAGTAATTGGCATAAGTACTATAAATGAAAGTAACAATGATAAATAATTGAAATTTGGGCTCAACACGATCAAAAAATGCAACTTCCCTCCTCATTCGCAGTCTTTGAATAGATTTACTTCTCCTACGTTTTGATCAATTTCTTTTGTAGCTTGATCAACAAATTCGAGTTATAATGTTGAAGAAAAAAATCAAATAAATAAGTCCATGCTCAACAATGAGCGAGCCGAGAACAAAATGAAATAAAGAAATTCGACAAGAATTGCAAAGAGAGGTGGTGTGGGTGGTTGGGATCTATCGGGTGCTTGGTTATGTTAAAATGAGTTGAAAACGGGTTTCACGGGTTCGAAACAGTCGAAATAGGTATATTATGTACTACTGGGTCTGTGATGAACAGTAATAGAGTTGGATAAATAGTACCAGGCCTCGTAATGTTCACTAACGGGTTCAAGTGGAATAGTAATGGGTCGCGTAAATAGCATTGGGTTGGGTTCTATAAATAGTAACGGGTCGGGTCAGGTGCTAATGGGTTTAACAGTAATGGGATCCTCGAGCTGGACTGTGTACATTGTCGAGCCTTAAAATGGCAAATAGTGTCAGCCCAGTTCGCTTAGCTTTGTGCTTCGGTGGCCCAGCAAGGCACGTGGCCCACCTCCGTCTCAAACGAGCTGGAGCTCGCTCCATGGCAGCCGAGCAGGGAAAAAGGCGGCAGTGGCAAGGGTCGATGCCGATACTAGGTGGTGCCGGGAGCAACCATGGAGTATGGGGGTTCCATTTTTGTGCTCAGGTGTAGCTAGGGTTGGCTCGGGATGGGCTCACAGCAGTGGTGGCACATGGCCGAAACAGAGCAACGGCGCGGTGGGCTTCCGAAAATGCTCCAGCCAAATTGGCCGGCTTGGGAGCATCAGTGGGGTGTGGGGATCTTAGTGTTGGTGATGGTGGAGCTCAGGGAGGTCCAAGCCAAGTTGGCGACGATGAACGTGGGCGGCGGAGCCATGGCGCACGGCGGTGCTGAGCTAAGGGCGACGGAGTTAGGATTGAAGCTAGGGGATGGGTTTGTGGACTCGAGATGAAGCTAACGGTGTGTTTGATGGGGCGAGAACGTGGATGGAGGCGGCAAACCGAGGAAGGGGCTTATCGGGCCTTGTTGGGCGCGGTGGCGATTGGGGCAGCACTGCCAGAGTTGGAGAGGATGGAGAGGGGCGTGAGTATGCGGTGAGGCTAAAGGAGAAGGTAGCGTCGTCGGGGTTGGCTTTAAACGCACGGAGAGGCGGTGGCACCGAGCTGGCCACATGTCCGAAATGTGGACGGCCGGGCGGTCTCCACGGTCGAGCACACGCGTGCTGGCGGCGTAGGAGTCGTGGACTCCCAGTCCGGGCGATCCAATGTCTCGCACGCACGCGAAGTGGAGCTATGCGCTGGAGGCCAGGAAGGCATGTGTTGGCGTCCGAGTGGAAGAAATTCATCAGGAAACGCGGGGAGCTCACGATTTCTAGGCGCAATAAGGAGAGTGATATATCTACTGGATAGGTCTAAAAGTTCTACTGGTAGGTCTAAATGTCTTTTTATAAGGAATCATCGTCATTCCATTATAGCAAGGCATCAGCAGAATCGCTTGCTACCACTGAAATTGCAACTTCTGGGATTGATTCCGGCCAAACCATGGAAGCACCTGGATTAATCGTATCACCAAAACCAGCCAAGACATGAGCTACCTTATTACATGATCGAGGAGCAAATAGTACTCTGAAGTCTAGAAAACTACAACGCAAACAATACTTAGCTTCCCTAAACAACACACCAATATTTGAAAGATCACGATCTGTGCTATCTAGAGCAATTTTCAAATTTATAGCATCAATTTCTACTTCAATACTCCCAATACCTGCCATTGCAGCAAAATGCAAAGCTTGAAGACAGACCTTCGCCTCACAGTGAAGAGCATCTTGAACATTTGGCAAATTACCTGCACTAGCTCCATGCACCTGGCCTTCTACAACCTGTATGACAAAACCCCACCCTCCTGATTTGTCTTCTTGAGAGAAAGATCCATCCACATTTATCTTGAGGAAATCATTTCCAGAAGCCTTCCAAGGAAGATTTTGCTTTACCTTGACTACTGTTGTTTTTCCCAGCACCTCAGTGAAATCTTTGACATGGTGTTCAGTATGATGCCCAACTTCGTAGACAGGAGCTGGACGGTCACCTACATTGACTCTATTCCTTGTTGAACTTTTTTTTATTAATTAACCCTTTTATTTATTTATTTATTTTTATTGTTAACCCCCGACATACTTTATTTCTAATTCTGACCCTTTTGGTCACACCACCACCTGTGGCGTGACAAAACAATATTTTCACGCTATAGGATAAGTCCACTAAATAGCACTTTTTGTCACGCCACTAGTGGTGACGTGACCAAACAATACTGTCACACCACTAGTGGTGGTGTGACAAAAGCTTGACAAGATACGGACTGGCGTGACAGTGTTGTTTTGTCACACCACAGCTGGTGGCGTGACCAAAAGGGTTAGAATTAGAAATAAAATTTGCGGGGTTAACAATAAAAATAAATTAATAAAAGGGTAAATTAATAAAAAAAAAATTTCTTCCTTGTTGTCCACAAGACCCACAGAAGTAATAATGTTAATACGAAGAACCTTCGAATTTTGCCATATGCTAATCAACACATCCTTTGGAGTTCACTAATGCAATGTACTAAAAGAAGAAGTAAAAAATGGGAAAAGAGTTGGTGTCAACTAGTAAAGGGTTTCTCACTATATATATAAAGGATTAAATGACTAAGGACCATGAAATAACCAATGATAATTCTGTTACAACGTAAATCAATCAACTACGATATCCATTGTCTCTCGACTTTGGTTACTATAACAGGTAGAGTTGTTTGCCACTAGGTCGATCAGATGATCAGATAGATAAGATCTTGTCAGTCACCACACACCGATCGATAGAATATAGATCAAACATATAGCATACTACTAATCTCCTGAACAGGGCGTACCTGAGAATTTGGGGCCTATGCTTAGTTTAAAATTAGGCGTCGCGGTTTGGAAAAAGTTGATTACCAAAATAAAAAAAATCATTTAGAACTAGACCTTAACGATAGCTCTTTGGTTCCCTTTTCGTCTTATGCTTTTCATAACAACATTCATGTCTCCTTATTTTAGAAGAGAATGAAAACTAGAACAACATCCGCATGCATTGATACAAAATAGAACAATAATAGTAGGTTTTACAAATTTGGTAACAAAACTGAAGTTCTAGACTCCTAGTTCGACGATGCCGAGTGGCTACTAGATGAAACTAGACAAACTAATTGATACGGTGAATATGGCTCTCGTAGGCTACGATGTACCACGAAAGGCTCTCTTCGGCGACCGACCAAGCAGTGTAGCATCAGAGCCCAATCAATACACGAAGATTAGAAGAATGAGATAAGAACACAAATTTTGTGTTCGAGTTAAAAAAATATCACAATAAATATATGAAAAGGGAGTGGATTGATTCATCGTCACCAATTTTGGTTATTTTAGGAAAGCATGAGTTAGTTAGGAGGAGGAGAATTAGGAGAAGAGATATTAATTTTCATAGGCAAATACGAGATAGGAATTGTAGTTGTGCGAAGCAAAGAGGGAATGAAGAGAGCAATAGAGAGGTAGGGAAAGTTCTCATTAAGAAGGCAAAAGAAAAGGCTTGCTTAACTATTTAGTATCTCACACAAGGTTAACTATAGTAGTAATAATAATTTTTTTGAGATATTAACAAATAGTAATTAAAGATTAAATCAAAATTAGGGACCTGTAGCTTTTGGGGGCCATGCAGTTTGACCGCTTTGCTACTGCCTTCAGTAAGGGCCTGGTACGGGCCTGCTCCTGAAATATGGTTGCTTGGGGAGTTACATGTTGCGAAAAAGGCCGCGGTTGATCAGCGACTACCTTCGGTACGGGCCTGCTCCTGAAATAAGGCTGCTTGGGGAGTTACATGTTGTGAAAAAGGTGGCAGTTGATTATTGTTTTAAATAATATTATTTTAAAAGAAAATTACAAAATTAAATAGCCGGAATTTCTTTTTACAAAATTAGGTCTCTATCGTCATTTCAAATGACGACAGGCTCCTATCGCCATTTCAATTGGTGTCAAGGACCTTGTTGACTACCTGTCGCCGGTCCAACTTCCTATCGTCATTTGAACTGACGACAGGAAGTGAACAATACCCGACCCCGACCCAACTGAAAAGGCCTCAGATGAGCCCAAGAAAGCAGATGAGTAAGACAATACCATGTGGGCGGCGGATAAGGGGAAGGCTCCTGCAAGTGAGACCGTGGGTCATACTACAGCTCCCTGCCGCCCGGGTGCACTCTGAATCTAAGAGGTAAGTTATGTTCAGTATGCATCATAATTATTGATTTGGCCCGACGTTGCATTATCCTAACATTATTCAACCGTTTAGCCTGTCTCGCAGGACATGGACGACTTCGAGACTGGCCACTACCGCGGCGGGCAGCAAGCGGACAAGGGGAAGGCTCCTACAAGTGAGACCGTGGGCCATACTACTGCTCCCTATCGCCCGAGCACACTCCGGATCGAAGAGGTAAGTTATGTTTAGTATGCATCATAATTATTAATTTGGCTTGACGTTGTATTATTCTAACATCATTCGACCGTCTCGCAGGACATGGATGACTTCGATATTGGCTACCGCCAGCACGGGTAGCAAGGAGACAAGGGGAAGGGAGCGATGGGCCACCGAAACTAATGATCTTTGTTCCAATCGACTTTATTTCCATTCCAAAAAAGACGCATATATATCGTAGGTATATTTCTGTTTGTTACATCGTGCATGTGGTTGTTCCTTATACACGTAACCAAACCCTGCGTGCCATGTAATTCGTAATTTTATTATAAAGTCTATTTCAATTCGCAACTGCGTTGTAAAGCCGCCCACTTCAAATCTCGTTCTCTTTTGGAATTTAATTCTTGTTGTAGCAAGGCAGGAACAACATAAAAATAAAGGCCCAAAATACGTATTGTGGAAGTGGGCACTAAAAATAATGGTCCACATATCTTATACAACAAATTACATCTCTTTTCCCCTAATATCGGGACAACATCACGCATGAGAACCCTAATCCCAAATATTTTGTCCATTCTCTACTTCACATTACATTGTCTTCTCTGATTTTGCATTCTGAATTACGTCGACACTTCAACGTATTACAAAATTTTAAAAACAAAATTACAAAAATTAAAAAATCCTGCTACACATAGATTTTTAAAAAAACAGAGCCCTCCTGTCCTGTCGCCAATTGAACTAGCAATAGGAACCTCCTCATTGTTCCCTTTGGCGATATGGACCTAGTTTTGTAAAAAAAAAATCGATTATCTAATTTTGTAATTATCTTTTAAAATAATATATTTTTTAATACGGAAGCTGGTGGCATCACATGTCAAGTTGCACATGCAAATGCAATACTGTTAGGGTGCTAGCCAGTCTGATAGGGCGTTGCTCTCTGCTTTACACCCTTGTCTTGTGGCTCATACCTAACCTGAGCTATCCTCTATCCAATTAATACTAAAACTAGGTAGAAAAATGTGCTTCGCTGCGTCCATAGAGATGTCTACGTTCATAGAGACGGTGGTCATTGTATGATGCATCAGTGAACATATGTGCATGCAACTGTAGGATAAAGGAAAAAGATGGTAGCACTGTCTGAGGATTGCAAAATGTGTCGTATCAATGAGGAAACATCACAAATGATAGCTCTGAAACAAGATTTTGTAGACTAAGAGCAGCACGAGTTCATTTGTACTATATATACATGGTGCTGTGACAAAACATCCAAGTACGATATAAGGTTAACGGTAGTTAGGATTGTCTCTACATGACGTTCATTATAGCGGGAGGTACAAAGACGCTAGGGTGGTACGTACTAAATAGTTAACAAAATGAGTAGAGTCGATATTCTTGCAAGCGCTTCCAAATTGTGTTGGCGAGGTGAGCACCAAAAACTGTGAAGGTAGAGGCGAGCCTTGTATGTGTCGTCGTCGTTGTCTGGTACAGAACAAGGAAAACGAGATGATGTTAGTTGGGTGATGACGTACTGAAAAACAAAACTGTATTTTGGAATGAGCGAATCTAATGTCTGTATTGAATAGCCTATTTCTTTCGGATGGAAAAATGCCGCACAAACGTGATTGAACTATGATATTCTTTCAGGGTATGTCTCAGAGGGGGAATTAAGTTGCATGATGAAATTAAAGAAAGCAGAAAAGAAAGTAATTAAGGAATATGGTTAGTGGGATTATGTAGTCGGACGCGGCAGTGAAGTAGGAAGACATACCGAAAGCGATAGGGTCAGCCAGAAGATACGAAAAGTTTTTTTTTTGTATCTACAGCATATCTCTGTGATTATTAAATAAAAGTAGTAGAAAGTAATATAAATCTATGGTAGTACCCTTTTTTCTAGGCGTAGGCTACGACTAACGAACCTAGAACAATGAGCATGTATGAAAGTATGTATACGTTATTGCTTAGACATGATGAAGCGAAATATGTATGGAATGACAGGTCAATTAATGAAGTGAAGCACTGTTACTGCAGGCACATACAGGATGTAAATAAACGGTATCAATGGTAGTAATAGATGGTCTGAGAATATAATTTATAATCTAGTAGTGCGGTAGGAAGATGTATGGAGATGGAAAAGGCATGCTAGTACTCTGTTACAAATCTGGAAACCAATGTAAGTATTTCAGGAAAAAGCAAGATAAATGTCAAAGAAAGGAGATGATGTTGCTGCAGGACTGTGCAGCATGTACTTATATTTCATGCACAGGCATGTCCAGCATAGAGGTAAATATAGGTGAACTGAATGGGGCAAACATTCATAAACCTTGAATGTGTGTATAGAAAGTACCTATCATCCTAGCAGTTGGCTGGCTCATCCATGTCTAGCTTCCTGATAGTCGAGGATTTCTTTCTTTTTTTATGGAGCTTTACGCTAGTGAGATTAGAAGAGGTGCGTTAAATACAGTAAGGTGAAATGTTTTGTTATCTATGTAAACAGTAAGAATAGATACCTCGTGTCATCTTTGGAGCTTGCGGGAGCTGTTGCTTTTCTCTCGAGATGTGCATTTATGATCAGCAGATGGCACGAAAGGCTTTGTGGGCATCTGTAAACCAAGAACAAGGATGCTATATGTTAGGATTTTTCTTTGTAATTGTCTATCGAAGATGTCAAGATAATGATATGATAATAGTTAGGTTCAAGCATGATACCTCTGTAATCTGAAGAGATGGTGGTGTCGGGGGGTTTGACTGGTGTGGCGTCTCATCGGATCAAGAAAGGAGACTGGAAAAAATTTAGAAGAACTGGTGTGCAAGCAATGCAATGCCCTTATTGTTTGAATTGTAAAAACTAAAGATAGTGTTTCATTTGTCCCAGTATTTTTTTTTGTCATCAAAAGATAAGATGCTATGACCCAACTAATGAAATAAAAGTTTCTGTGAATTTATTATAGAGAAATGGACATGTTGTAGGACAAATTAAATGGGAAAGCAAAAACAATACACATTATCCTTCTATTTGTTGCGACATTATTCTGAGGATGTAGGAGCAAAAGCTAAACTTAACGGATACATCTATCATAGACAACAAGCAAATAACAAAACCTAGATCATTGAAAGAGAATGACAATATCCTGAAGGACAGCCTGTTGCGATTAGTAAGAACTGACATAAACTAAATTTACCTGAAAACGACAATATCCTGAAGGACAAGCTTCCGCTGTTCAGGAAGATCTGGGGCTTTGGTCACTACAACACTAAGTATTCCGCAGATCATACTAACCACAAGAACTGACAAATCCCCAGAATGTCCTCAACGATTATAAATAGTGCAGCTCTCAATGGTCACCCGCTGACAACAAGCGCCCCGCTTGCGCTCCTCCTGGTCAGAGCTGAGACACCGCCGCCGCTTCGCTTGCCACATTCACCGTGCCTACATGCACCGAGTGCTTATCTGCAACTATGGAATGAACAAAACTTAATTCAGTAGGCCACATTTCAGATGGTCTGCTTTCTAAGCTATGATACTAAAACAAATTGATATAATGTAATTCTTTATAGCTTGTGTCCATCAAATCTAGAAATGACTATAAAAATAAATGTGAGACAATAACAGATGGCATCTAACTCTTAAGATTATTTGTTTGCAACTTTGCATTGTAGTGTTTCTTGGCAAGCAGGAACTCAAAAGGACCATTCTCATAAGCTAGTTTGCAGCTCTTGACATGGACGATGAAGGGATTAAACCCTCTTATTTCATCGCAAATATCGCTAAACGAACAATATGATTCCACTGCGCAATTTCTCGAAATCTAAAAGGACTAACCCTTTCTAGTACAAACATGTGAATTTGTGCGTCACGAAATTAAATCTAGAGGATATAACACATACAACATATAGCCCATTAGCTCCAAAATTAACACCAATCAAAACAAGAAGGTTCAAGGAGAAGAGGTCAAGCCTTTATGGATTAGAACCCAAACAAGATGCATGTTTCACCACGAACTGCATTAGATTGCAACAACAAAACCGTACCACAACACAAGACCAGAGCAGATTAGATCAAATCGTTTGATTCAACAACCTAAACATTCCAAGGGGAAAGGGATTGATTATTCACCCAAGATGTTTGATTCAGCCTCAATTGGTCAACAACGATCCTCAATCCGGGGACAGTCCACATAGTTCATACAGATTATTACTACATTCTGATTGTTTAACATGTCTGCCAATAAAGATTCCATTACTACACTGCAAAAGAGACACAAATATCAACCAATAATATGGAAAGCAACTCGTTTCTGGTAAATAAGAATCCATGCTCTAATTAAAGATAGCGATAGCCATCCTGGTTAATACAACTTGTTAGAAAAAAAATCGAAGATTGACTTCTACAAAAAAAAAATGAATGCAAAGACAAAAAAACAACCCAACGTTTTGAAACCTGTACAGTGGTAGTGTGTATTATGAAGACAATGGAACAACACAAACCAAGAGGCGGTGGCTTTCAAGTTAACCCAGTAAATCTCAGTAACGAAACTAAAACATGTACCTGAGTTTTGGTGTTGGGTACCCTGCAGAAACGAAGGGAGATGAGATATACATTGTCAACCAGTTAAAAGTAGAAACAAATCCTTTTCCTAATCCCACGATGCGAGGAGACAACGTTACGTAGTGACTGTGGACACTGACCGAAGATGTCAGAGGCGACGATGACAGCGCGGGTGGCACGACGGGGCTCGGTGACGTATGCCTCGATGCCGCCGATGTGGACGACCTCGGCCACCTCGCAGCCCGTAGCCTGTGACCGTAAGGTCGGGCCGTTGTCGAAGCCATAGGCAGCGGCTATGTACCCAAGAAGCGGTGAAGAAGAGGGAACAGGTTGTTGTACTGCAGAAGAACCGATCGCACGGGCAGATCTGGACGACGATGGTCTAAGAGGCGGTAGAGGAGAGGGAGGGAGCACGTCGGGGACGCAAGGGAAGTGGAGAGGGTGAGGGAGCAGGGAGACAGCGAAGGCAGTGCATGGGCAAAGAAAAGCAAGCCACCACCACCACCTGCAAGAACAAATCGAAATGAAATGAGTAACGAACAGACGCCGGGATCGGATTCCTTTGGGGCAACAAAACAAGAGGAAAAGTCAAGGGGATGGACCTGAGGGGAAGCATCGAGGCGGCTGCTGGGGAGGGAGATCGAGGGGGCGACGGGGGAGGAAGAGGGACAGAGCGACGGAGGAGGGAGAGGAAGGGAACGGGAGGCGGATGGGAAAAGAAGTGTGCAGCCGTCCCGACCTAACTAAGCACGGCGACGGCGACTGCAGCGAGATAAAGTAGAGGGGGGAGGAAGAGTGCAGAGAGGGGGGGATGAGGTGGGCAGCACTAGCGAAGGGGAGAAGGGGTGCAGCGCGGGCTGGGCTCGATTGCGAGGGGGAGGAGGTGGTCGGAGGGGGGAGGAGGCGGCGAGATCAACGCGACCAAATGGGAGGATGGGGCCACGAGCGTGCAGCCGAGCGGAGGACGCGGGGCGAAAAAGGCGCAAATGAAGGAGGAAGGAGGAAGAAGCAGAGGAATGAGGAATGAAGGAGAAGCTTCTCGTGAAAAGCTGAGTCAAACGGCGACGGCGGCAAGGTAAAGTAGAAGGGAGGGAGGCGACGCGGGCTGGGGGAGGACACGCGCCGAGGGGAGCAGCCAAGCAGTTAAGGGGAGTAGGGGGCGTCGTGGCCGAATGGGAGGAGGAGGGCGGCGGGAGCGATGCGGGAGAAGGGGAGGAGGCGGGACAAAAGGCGTCGAGGAGGGGCGGGGGGGCGTGAGCGAAGGGGAGGAGGCGGTCGAAGAGGAAGGAGGCAGGAAGACAAGGAGGGCGGCGGGAGCAGTGCAAGCGAAGGGGAGGAGGCGGACGGCGAGGCGATGCGAATGAGTGGGTGGTAGGGGCGCGAGCGAAGGGGAGGAGACAGTCAAAGGGGAAGAAGGCAGGAAGCCTCCCGCGACGACCAACGCAAAACAAAGTCAAGCCGCGTGCAAAGGTCGAGGTGGCGTGCACGGCGGAAAGCGTGAGAAGGAACACGTAGCCAAGCGATGGCGCGGAGCAAGAGGCATGAACGGCACGTCTGCATGTGAAGGCAAGCAGCGCAACACGCAAATAGCTTTTCTCGAGACCTGGACTGCAGATGTCGCAATTGGGAAACAGACATCGACCGGGCGTACCAGTAGCGATGTCGCCGGTTTAATTTGAAGTGAACGTGGCGGGCTACGAGGGAGGACTTAATGTACGGGATCGCTCTGGGCTCGTCATTCCCACGAGGCTTAATACAAGGTAATATTTGCTTCTTGCTTTGTATAATGCTCACTTTCGTTTCATTCGGTACATCCGAAAATGTCTGAAAATGAAATATAAGTGATAAAACTTATATAATACAGGTTGTTGGTGTTTAATTAAGTGCAGTTTTAGCAAATAATCACCATTAATTCCAGCAAAAATAAATGACACTGAAGCATAATTCAACATGCATTTAAATGACCAAATCAACATATACATATGAAGTTTCTCCAAGTCATTTAAAAAGAATAATATGTTCAACATATACCACATGTATATTAAAGAACTCAGCATAAAGCTCAGAGTTTTGAAGTTAAAGGGTGCTCTCAGTAGGCTAGATGCAAAGGTCAAAGCCCTTGCCATGACAGCCCTTAAGCCTAATACACTTCACAAATTGAATCAAATAACTAAGATTCAGACTATGAGCTCTTATTACAGCTAATTGGACAAATGAAATTCTAGATAGAATATATATAAACCAGACTATCTTTCGGCTAGCAGAAGCAAAGTAGAGTGCAAGATCACATAATCAAGACTAATATCAGCAAATAGAACAGAGAAGTGCTGCTAGAACAAAATGAGCACAGATTCAATGTTCAGCTTTTGAGGCATTTTAGCAATACAAGATCAGACAATCAGAACGTATTAGAAGCTAATTAATCATTTGAACAAAATGATCCAATGCTCTTGACTACTACCGAAAGTAATAACAGGAACAAACAAAGACAACAGGTAGCTACCTCAATTATAGAGCTCAAAAGATTGAATCAGTTATTGAAACAATTATCAGAATATGGCTATAAACATCACAGAGCAGATTGCAAACCCACTGTTATCACTTTGCACTTCTTCCGGTACTAGAGTCTAACTATCACTGAAAGAATGAACTACTAGTATAGCACAAATGCAAAGGAACAACTGAACTGAGCAATGTCGAAATACTCACAGAGCCGGTGGCACTCAAAGCTACCTAGAAGAACCGACCAGTCACGTTGAGAAGCGATGTCCCAGAAAACCTAGCGCCCCACCGTGGTGTGGTGACGCCCCACCGTGGCGCGGTGAAGGATGAGGTCAACGGACATAGAGAGTCGAACTCCACCCACAGATCACACCAAGAGTGAAGATGAGGAAGCAGGATATATGCCGCACAAGCCCAACCACAAGATGCTCCGGCTGAAGCACCAAGGGAGCCAAACCGATGGATCAAAGCTTTCTTCTTCTCAAAACCAGTTCAGATAACTCACCAGAATCAACTCCAAACTGCGCACAAACCAAATCCTAACAGAACACCCAATTAATGAACAAGGGCGCAAAGGGATCTGGCCAGGTGCGCAAGGAGGAGGAAGTTTTTGGCCACAGCACCGATGACACCGAGAAATACACGGTGGCGATGAAGCTCCAAGGGATCAAAAAACCGAAACTCCAATTGGAATCAAAGAAAAAGGAAATTTTTTGAGATTCTCACAGATTTTTTCCGAGCCTGTTTTGAAAGGAGCCGAGCCCTGCTTTTTAGAGGAGGAGCCCGGGCCACACGCCTGCGATGAACGGCCAACGTGCACGGCACCGAGCCGTCCGCACCACGAACGCTACCATTGCCCGATTCTCCTGCTCCCGCTGCAACTACCTCCAAAATCAGCGAAAAGAGGGGAAAAGCTAGCCTATTCAAACACCGAATCGTGCTGGAGATGAGGCTCCAGTCTGATCTACTCTCTCTCCCACCAACAGGTGGGCTCAGCCACCTTTTCATCTCCCTTTCCTTTAAATGCTCTTCTCTAATTGGAAAATTCCCAAAAGGCCCTAAAAAATACAACAGTTGGTTCGGTTGGTTCATACACAAGTTGGAACCCTTTTTTGCTGCGTTGGTAATCATCACGGACACCCCTATGCCCACCAAGAAGAGCAATGGTACCGACATAATCTGCATGTTGAGCCACGCTTTGCAGCGTCCATGCAAGATGCTTCTAAGTTCTAACAAACGGGAAGGTCACATGAATGGCTCCGCAGATAAGACTCGAATGTTCAGATCGGAATTATAGCGTAGTATAGCTACTGTTTTTCTCCTTTCAGGTACTTTCAGGACAGAAGAACTGAAGACAGCAGAGACGTAGGTTCTCTGATTGTTAATGTACGACTGCATTTGCTGTACTCATAAGACTGTGGAGTTTGTTGTGTTCTATTGGCATGGCAAGTAAGAGGAATAGAAGGTCAGTCGCATCTGGAGCCTGCATGATTAGAACTGCAGTAAAAGGAAGCGCCTGAAACTCTGAATCTACAGTGTAACAACCGGACGTGAACACAAGAATGGGAGAACAGGAGAAAGAGGAAAAGAGTAAGTTGGGCTGCACATGAACGGAAGGTGCTTGCAACATGGGCCAGCCCAATCCGTAAATAACTATTCGTGAGCCTCAAAGGAACAGCCAAAAGCCCACATCAGACACAACTCTCTCTTCCATGTGCAAACAAATCAGGCGTTCGCTGAAACAACTGGGGTAAAAAGTTTTTGGTAATGTTAAGCTCAAACACACCATGCTAATTTCAGACTGAGTTCACAGTTCAGTCTGGCCATTTCCCTAATATGAATTTCCGGTTTATTGCATTCGAGAGAAATTTAGAACCATACCAGTTTCAATTACAAATAAGCTGCTACTACTAGCATCTTGGTTCCTAGCTCAACTATTCGTATCTCCATTCCTTTTATCAGTGTTTTTATCAATGACGGACAGGGATAAAAATTAGCTTGGGCGGAATGAAGCAATTGAAATATCCATTACCAAATCAAGAAATACACAATCTATGTTGCAATCACACTAATAAGAGTGTATGACATTAAATGGAATGCAAAACTACAATCCACATATGAACTTGTGGTTCTTTAGCTACTGTAGCGTTTGCACCAATACTTAGGGTCAAGTCAGTCGACGCAATACTAAAATAGTTCTTCAAATCTAGTCAATCAACCAATCACAAACTATGGTCCACTCTATTTTCAACTAATTTCTTTAATTCCCGTTGCTCGCTGTTGTGGCCTGTGGTGCGCGCCTCAGCAACCCGCTCACCTTGCTGGCTCACTGCCTCGACTTGCCGTCGTGCTCCCCATGCCCCGCGGCCTGGCACCCACGGTCGCAAGCTGCCACCTACGCGTGACACTCCTCTCCGTCGACTTGTCGACACCGCTATGCCACCGCACGCCGACTCAACCCCACCAGTGGTGGCGGAGCTAAAAAAAATTGTGTTGGGGATGCACCATTGACTACTTTACATATTCAGTTGTGAAAACAACTTAATTTTATGGAGTGATGATGATAACAATTACTAACATTGATAAATAAGTTTTAAATGTGTAAATATATTATTAAAAATGTGTAGTCATTCCATAAATTTTTATTGGTACACCACATGGCCCGCATGATAGTTCACATACCCTACTACTCGAAAAACACATATGGTTTTAATACATTTATACTTAGTGCGCCAGCATTGATGCGGCCTATTTACATCGCATATGTCTTCAGAATTTGTAAGCAAAATATCTATTAGTTTTGAATCATTGCATTCATTGTGATGGTCGTAATGATGCAAACAAATAGAGTATTGGACACTTGATTTTTGAGTTAGAAACTAAATAAGTTCCTAAGAGCTAAATAAAATAAAACACTTTTGTGCTATTCACATGGAGTCACATAGGTAGAAAAAAAGTGTCAGACTGTCTGCAAAATCTTTAAAAAGGGCATGGAATATAATTTGCATATAATTCTCACAAGTATTATCAAATTGCAATCAAGTCCAATTTCAATTGGAACTATAGCAAAAGAAAGTATATAAGATAATTTTCAAAAACAATTGGGGGTGCCTGTACATACCGGGTACCCCAGCTGGCTCCGCCCATGCCCACCAGCCACCATGAGTTTAAGCGCCACTATGGCTCCACGAACTTGGATTAGTCAATAGAGTATTGTGGTGGGCTGGGCTAGTGGGTCTCCTTTTTTTGAAAGGGAGTAAAATCCGACTTTTGATAGAAAGCAAAATAACATATTCTTACCGAACAACAAAAAAACAACCTGCTGGGAACACCAGCTAACAATGCCAAACAACTAATAGGCACTAAACTAAAGCACCACTGGAACTAGCCAATTACAGTATTGAAAACAGACAAGTCCCGATTACAAAATCCCTTAGACCAATTTTCGGCCATCAGCAGAAAGCAGTTCATCTTGTCTCTATTGTCGTTTTTTAGGAGGACACTCCAGTGCTACAAACAAGATAGAAAATTGAAGATCACTTCCATTGGTTGCTTAGGAAAATGCTTGTTAAAAGCCATTCTATTCCTACATTTCCAAAGATTCCAAGCCGAAGCTGCAAAACTAAACAGAACAAAATTGTAATCATTAGCCCCCCTATTTTCTAACCAGTTCATTTGGAAATCATCTAAAGAACTTGGTATCCTCTCCCAACTTAACATATCCTTCATGTAGAGCCAGAAAAAATTAGCCAAAAAACAAGAAAACAGAATATGGTTAACAGTTTCTTCAGAACCACAGATAGCATAACCACACAAAAAAAACTTTGACTTTCAAAGGTAGATTACTTTTCCATAACTTTTGCAACTTCCTGTAGATCACACCCCGAAAAACCAAGTGTCTATATAAAGACTTAACAGTAAAAGCACCAGATTTCTCAAAACACCATATCACTTTATCCCTATAATTATTAAGCTCCACATCCATAAGATAGGTCTTCAGATCCTTCCACTGAAAAGCTTCTCTTAAATGTAATATTCCACACGCCTTCCACCAAACCTTTGGCAACACTCATTTTCAGAAGCCTGATAGATTTCTAAAAGCTTATCATACTTGATCTTCAAGGGGCAATCACCCAACCAAATATCTCCCCAAAAAGAAACATTGCAACCATCTCCGGTCTGATAAGCTGCACCCTTATAAAACAAAATTTTGACCTTCTGAATACTTTTCCAAAACTGTGAACCATTAAGCACTTTAGCTTCTCTAAAAACACCCATATTCTAAACCAAAGTTCATTATTAGCAAATTGAATTTTCTAGATCCATTTGGCTAAAATACAGTCATTCATTATCCTTGTGTTAACAATCCCTAAACCTCCAAAATCCTTGGGTCTACAAACAGCCCCCCAATTCATCATATGATACTTGAACTTGTCACTAGCACCTCTCCAGAAAAATCTAGCTCTAATAGTATCCATTTTCTTATGCACCCCCTCATTAAATCTATAGAAACACATAGTGTACACAAGAAGGCTACTTAAGCTGCTATTAACTAACACTAGTCTACCCCAGAGGAAAGAATATTATTTCTCCAATTGTCAAGTCTCTTGTTCAACTTGGTAATCACATTTTCAGCAGCTTTCATTCCAATATGTCTATCTCCCACCATAATGCCCAGATAAGTCATAGGAAGTTGAGCCAATTTGCAATAAAAAATATTTGGCACTTTATTAGCCTCCTCATGATTCACCCCCAAAACATAAACCTCACTTTTGTGATAATTAATTTTCAAACCCGACATCCACTCAAAACAATAAAGCAAAAACTTTAGGTGTAAGAAATAATCATCCTCACATTCTACCATTATCACAGTGTCATCTGCATATTGCAGAATGGGCACCCCCTGGAACCAAATGAGAAATACCTCCCTTCACTAGACCTTTGTCCTGAGCTATGTTAATGATCTTTGCCAAAGTAATTGTAGCTAAGTTAAAGAGGAGAGGTGAGAGAGGATCCCCTTGTCTCAATCCTCTATAGGTTCTGAAATAAGGACCAACCTCACCATTGATGTTAATACTAACTCTTCCTCCCCTCACTGAGCTCATAACCAACTTAATCCAACTATCAGAGATACCTTTTCTCAACATCACTTCTTCCAAGAAACTCCAATGAATCTTATCATAAGCTTTCTCAAAATCAAGTTTCAGGATTACCCCTTTCCTCTTTGAACATCTAATCTCATGGACAATCTCATACAGAGCCACCACCCCATCCAGAATGTTTCTACCTTTGATAAAAGCAGATTAGCTGTCATTAATAATTTTACCTGCAATCACCCCCAGTCTATTAGCTAAAAGCTTAGTTAGAATATTAAAGCTGACATTAATAAACAAATAGGCATGTGTTGTCTAATGCTGTTGACCTTTTTGAGTTTAGGAATTAAAGTTATCACCCTATAATTAAGTCTTTTCAAATCCAGATCCCCTTTGCTGAAATCTTTAACTAACTCAAGAAAAGGCTTCTTAATCACACCCCAAAAACATTTGTAAAAGAGGTTAGGAAAACCATCTGGGCTAGGAGCCAAATTAGCTGGCAACTCCTTAATAATCTTCCACACTTCATCCTCAGTGAAATTCTGAAGCAGAAACAAGTTATCATTCTCCATACTTACTACTCTAGATCTCATCAGCCAACCCCACATCATGATCTCTATCAAAACCAAAAAGAGACTTGTAAAACCCATCAATGTGATCTCTTAACTCCTTGCTTCTTAAGAGGACCCCATCATGAACCAAACTGAGAATTAGGTTTTTCCTTCTCCACCCATTTGCGCAAGTATGAAAATAACCAGTATTAGCATCTCCCTGAGTAATCCAATCCAGGCTACTTCTTTGCTACCAATGTTTCTCTTCTACTTCTAAGACCTTTTCCAACTCGGCTTCCAACTGATATCTCATAGCCCACTCCACAGATCTTAGACCTTTCTCATCTGCCAAGGAATCTAAACTTTTGATTTAGTCCAGAATTCTCTTCTTTTTCGGCTTGTACACCCTATTCAAATTAGCACCTCATTCTCTCAAAAAACTCCTGAGAGAAGCCAAACAACCACTCCACATATCTAAAGAATAAACTCCACATAAGTTCTGCTCTCTATATCTAACCATTTGTCCTAAATCAAACTACTAAAGTTCTCTTGACAAAGCCACTTTTGCTCAAAAAAGGACCTCTCTTTCTTAACAGTCCCCCCTCACGAGAGTCAAGCATGATGAGAGTGTGATCAGAACCCACTCTAAGTAGACACTTCACATGGCAACATGGAAAATTAGTCTCCCAATCAGTGGTGACTAAGATCCTGTCTAGATTCACCATGACTGGACATTTCTATTAGTCTAAGTGAATTTAGCACTCCCTCTTTTAATCTCCAAAAGCTTATTATCAGAAATAAAATCATTAAAAAGGTCCATAATGTTCCAGTTCAAATTGTTATTGTTTTTATCTCCTGACTCTCTAATCAAGTTGAAGTCACCCCCAGAATTAAAGGCAGAATAAATTTTTTGCACTTTATGTCCAGCTCTTCTAAAAAAAACTTGGGAAAGATCATGATGGGAAGGCCCATAGGCTACCACCAGCTCCCACCTGAAATTAGTAAGTCTGTTTCTAACTCCCGTGCTAACAAAAAAATCTACCTAAATCATAGGCTTCCATTTCCAAAAGATCTTCCTTCACCCCCAGTAAAATACCACTTGAATGTCCCACTGCAAGAATCCAGTGCCATTTAAAAGGTAAATCCCCCACTAGGTCCTTAAAATCTCTATCAGAGAAAGTTTCCTTAAAAGTTTCCTGCACTCCAACAACATCCAAACTTTCTAAAAAAATGAACTCCTTGAGTTGTCTTCTCCTTGCAATCCTTCCTAAACCTATAATATTCTAAAAAAGAATCATCATGTTGTAGAACAGTTATCACCTCCACCCCTTTTTTTAGTCCTACTTTCCTCTTTCCTGCTTGATTTGAAACAAGCAGCACCCCTCTTGTCATTGTCAATTTTGTTCAAAATGTCTTCCCCTCCCGATTGCTCCTTCATAGCATCCCGAGTCTCAAAATCCTCTTTTGCTATTTTTTTTCTTTTTCAGCTCGAGCCAAAGCAACTCTAGCAAGCTCTTGAGCTTACATGGCTGAAATGATCTCATCAACATTTTGAGGCTTTTTCCCTAGAGTAATACCACAAGTAGTAGCAACTTTCTCTAAATAATTAATAGAAACACTATTTAGAATATTAAAAGAGTTTTCAGATTTACCTTTGTCTTCTAGTTTCTGGATAGACTTCAACTTGGAAGCCTTCTTCTCCATGGAGATACCCTGATCCTGAATACAAGAGCTTTTCTAGTAGCTAGAGGGGGCTCCAGAATTTTGTTCTTCTTGCCTCTTTTTTCTTTGCAGATACCTATAAATCTACCACCCCCTCAGAATCAGACACAACCAATGATTCCTTTTCACTGTCATCACCCCAGATTTCTAGAGCAACATCTTCTAAAGCAGATAATTCTTTGCTTGAATCAAACCACTCTTCTGATTCAACACACCTCTTAACCATTTTTGGATAATGATGCACTTTGATTTGGTCTGAACAAGTCTCCATAACCTTTGTAGTAGTCTGACAAACTGTACTCCTCCTGCCCTTCATAGGTGTCTGAAGGCAAGGCCACAGAGATGCAGATAATAAGGCAGGACCCCTCTTAGTGTGAACCACTAAATCGCCTTTTTTTGTTCAAGGAAGACTGGATCTATTTGAGGTTCCACTTGGTCCCTGACTTCTGGGGAACAAATAAGATTATGCACCCCTAAAGCAACTTTAACCTGTCAACCTCTCTCCTTTGATTAGAAGGGAAGCTAAAAGCTAAAGGTACAATCTATAAAGCTTTCAAAGTAGAATCCAACTGAACATCACTAGTACACTGGGCTAGACTAACAGACCAAGAATGCAAATCCTGTTGATTGTGTTGCTTGTTGTTAATCTCTTCACCATCTTTGATAGCTAACACTTTATTCATCAAGTTCATAAAGTAAGCAGGAGCATTAGTCAATCCAAAAGACATGACCGTGTACTCATATAGTCCATAATGGGTTGAGAATATTGTCTTGGGGATGCCCTCTTGGTGGATCTTCAATTGATGGTATCCTGACCTCAAGTCTATCTTGGAGAACACCCCGACTCCCTTTAGCTGGTCGAACAGGTCATCAATTCTGGGTAGAGGGTACTTGTTCTTGATGGTGACCTCGTTGAGTGCGCGATAATCCACACACATCCGTGGAGTACCATCATTCTTTGCAACAAAGATCACTGGAGCACCCCAAGGTGAAGAACTTGATCTAACAAATCTTTTAGCTTGCAATTTCTCGATCTATTTCTTCAACTCGACCAGGTCGTCCATGGGCAAACGGTATGGTCTTTTGGAAATTGGAGCAGTTCCAGAGACCAAGTTGATGACGAACTCCAAATCTCTGTCTCGAGGCATTCCAGGTAACTCATCTGGGAAGACGTCTGGGAAGTCACAGACCACTGAGACGTCCTCTAAAGACACAGTCTTAACACTACATACCACTACTTCTTCAAGCTTCTTCGAGGAGACTTCAAACTTCACTCTAATCCCAGCTGGACTGGTCAAGGTGATGCTTCTCCCACCACAATCCAAAATGGCTTGGTGATCAGTGAGCCAATCCATTCCAAAGATCACATCTAAGGACTTGGTGTCAATGATGCTCATTTTAACTTGTGGACAATCTTGATTCGTACTTAACTTCGAACTAGAGGATTGAACCAACAAGGAAGTCTTAAGAGTGGAAACTCTCAAATGATGCTTTGTAGCAAAAATTCGAGAAACAAACGAATGGGAAGCTCCAGAATCAAACAAAACGGTGGCAAGTGTGGAATGTACTAGGAACTTACCCAACACGACGTCCGAGGCAGTCTGGGCTTCCTCCACAGTAAAATGGTTCACACGACCTCTCTGGGAGGTCCTGGTCGGGGGATTGGAGGTCTGAGGAGCTCCACGTCCTACTCCTGGCAGGGAGGTCCTAGTCGGGGGAGGTCCTGATTTGACTTTGACCTGAGGAGGTCCTTGCTTCAAGGGACAAGCTAATGGCGCTTGATGTCCCGATTAGTGGCAACTAAAACAAGTGATCTCATGGCGCAGATTAGTGATCCTTAGCTGCTGATTGTTGGTGGGGCTGCGAAGACCTGGAGTAACCAGGCCAGAGGTGGTCGCAGAGGTGGTCCTAGGAGCAACATAAGGAACAAAGCGGGCAGGAGGTCGTGCAGACGTCTTGGCTCTCTGAGGAGGTCCTTGATGAGCAACATGCTGCACCATCTTCCACTTATAAGACTCTGCGAGCTCCCTTCGAGACTCTTCGATGAGCATTGCCTTGTTCACAAGATACTGGAAGTCCTTGTTGTCGTTGCCAACGACTTGGACCTTCAAACCTGGGTTGAGACCTCTCTTAAAACGCTTCTGGCGTGCATCATCTAAGGAGACGTCCTTTGGAGCATATTTAGAGAGTTGGGTGAACTTGTGGAGGTATTCACCCACTAACATATTCCCTTGTTGCAACTCTTGGAACTCATTCTTCTTCATCTCCAGCTTCCCATCAGGGACATGGGAGTGGCAAAAAGTTTCGAAAAACTTAGCCCAAGTGATGGTCTGGTGGTCTGCATGGGCGACACAATAACTTTCCCACCACTCTGCGGCTGGACCTTCCAACTGGTGTGTGGCATACAAGACCTTCTCACGGTCGTCATACCGGATGATGGCAAGCTTCTTTTCGGTTGAACATAACCAATCATCTACGTCCAACGGCTCGGAGGAGCTGGAAAACGTGGCTGGTTAAGTCCTCATAAACTCTGCCAGTCTTGATTGGGGAGCAACTAGTGGTGGCAGTGGTGGTATGGCAGCTACTTGGTTGCTCTGGTTCTGACAAGGATATAATAATCCTCATTTTATCTTTTATCTATAATTCTTATTATAGGTAAGTATGACGTCATGTGGACCCTGAGTATACCCCTTAATGTTATGAGGGAAGAGCCTAATGGGTGGTCGTAAGTTCTTCTACGACCACCCCCATAGTCGTAAGTTATGCTACGACTACCCCCATAGTCGTAAGATATGCTACGACTATCCCATAGTCGTAAGTCTTGCTACGACTACCTCATAATCGTAGGCTCCTCTACGACTAGGTCAACTCGACCACCTTATGATCAAATAAACCTCTGAGACAAGTGGGTCTTCTTGATTAAGGGATTCAAGCAAATATCATCATCTGTTGTTATTATGAGTAATGGCACGTAATACTCCATTATCTACGGTATATAGCTGTTAGCGGCGTGGAGGAGTTAATACACCGATGATTATTACCAACGTCGAATGCACGAGAGGTAATGAGGCCGCTTTATCTCGAGTAACCGCTCCTTCACGTATTATAAAAGGCGACAATCGAGAAAGGAAGGGGAGGAATCGGGCCATCGGGAAGACAAGTACTATCTGTAATAGTCTTAGTTTTTCCCTTATTGTTCAAAATACACTCAATACCATACACACACAGAGTAGGGTTGTTATTCTCTCCGGAGAAGGCTGAACACGTATATAAAATCCCGTGTCAATCTCTGTGTGATTCCATTCTAGGAGACCCCGAATCAAACAATCTTTACGTAAGTTCGGTTCTAAAACACCGGTTAGCGCCGACCGTGGGGATCTTCGGTAATCTCTTGTCAACATACTCTCTGTTTTCCAAATCTCATGCATTCATGGCGGAGAATGAAGCGAGGAGAACTGGTTCGACTTGGCGGTCTGTGACGTCGACATGGATGCGGATTCGATTATGAACCAAATGATGACTCATCCTATGGCATTCTTTGCCTCCGGGATCTTCCACAGATCCGAAGACAATGTCGTCGGCGGAGTTGAGAAGGATCCTTATCCCTACAGTGATGCGTCCAGAGAGGAATCTACCCTCTCAAAGGACAAGGGTCAATCGACCGGGACCACACCGGTGGACTCACGACACGACGAGTTTTTCCTCGAAGTGTCCAAGTCCCCTAAGGTGGTCCGACTTGGTGAGGCAAGCTCTGGAAGCCACAGTGCAGGACTTCACGGCATCTGGTGATCCTCTCTCTCCGGATGGCCTTGAGAGAGCGGGATCAAGCATGCTTTTCCTACAAATTTGACCATCTCTCCATAAATCACACTGCCGACGGAGGCGGTTATAACCAGACTTCCCCTACGGAGGATTACTCCAAGTCGCCAGATGGTGTCTCGACAACTCCTCAAGCGAGAGGCCTCGGCGCAAGTGAGAATCATCAACGGAGGTCTTCGTCCTTCCTCGATCAAGATCACTCTTCTAGAGACCCGGATGGAGACCCTTCGAGAAGATCACACTGCTGCGCCCTCTCGTGACATTGGCAAGGGCGCCACCATGGCGGACACGACCAACACCTTCATGAATCGAGGAAATCCTCGACATTCTCGCACTTCATTAAGGCGATCTCAAGAATGGAAGAAAATTGAAGCCCGAGAAGAATATATGCGGGCGCATCCAATATCGATCGAAGGAAGCTCAAGAACTTGATACATCAATGACTTGCTCGAGAATCCAACTCAAGAGCTAGCAGAGCACCAGACTCGACCTCTTCGTTGAAGAGATCGCACAAAGGCTTGAACACGATGGCAAGGCCGAAGCGCCTCGCCGACATCATTGAAGTCATAGCAATCGACTTTCGGCTACGGTCGATCGAACATATCACCACGGAGGAATCGCCTTAGCGATGAAGTCGATCGATCACCTACTCGAGAAATGTCTTTCGAGCGGTGATGATCAACAAACCCCTCGGAGGTGATCGCTCACCATTCCGAGCATGGGAATCTGCGGAAGAGATAAACTACGAGTATTCCCTCGTAACATCGAGATCTATCATAGGTCCGGTCAACCTATTATTGGGTATCGTCGAGTACGACCACCGATGATATCAACCCTTCTTTCGCAAAGGCGTCAAGAAGTCATTCTTGGATGTCGGGCATTCTCGCTGATCTCCGAGCCGTTATTTAGCCACCTCGTTTTCGACCCAAGAACATGGAGAAGTTTGATGGTTCCCAAAATCCCATCGAATTCCTTCAAATCTACTGGCAATTTGTCCGAAAGCGGGAGGAGGAGGAGAGCATGTAATGGCAAATTATCTTCCAAGCGTGCTCGAAGGATCCGCTCGATCGTGGTTCTTGAATCAACCACTCGAGTCGATTTACTCTTAGCAACACCTCTGCGACCTTCTATTGGCAAATTTCCAAGGCACTTACAATCGCATACGGAAAGGAGGATGACTTGCACGGATGAGATGAGAATGACAACGAGACCTTGCGCCAATTCATCAAGCACTTTAGTCGGGTTAAGTAACTCAATTCGGAAGTTTCGATTCATCGTCATCGAGCATTCAAGCAGGAGTCCGTAGTAGGAGAATAACGAAGACATTGCTTTAAACCCACCTACTTACATTCTTTGAACTCTTGAGATGGCTGATCGATATGCCACTTTATACGAGGCGGTCGAGTGGAACAATACAATAGATCGAGAAGACAATACCTCTCGAGAGCCAAGGCGACATTGGTAAGAAGGATAAAAAGCAAAAAGTCCAAGAACAAAGGCGAAGGGTCAAAAACTCCAAACCGGCGGTTCCAAGGAGGTATTGGTGTGAATGATAAAGAACCACGCACATCAAGCCGCACTCACCGACAGAGGCAAAGGTAAGCATACTGATCGGAAAAATGATAAGCCTAGGTGGTGTCCTTTCCATAAAAGGAAGGGCATGACCTTCATTGAATTGCAGGTCTTCCACTAAAGCTTGAAGACTACTATAGCGACAACGAACCACTTCCACTCTCGAGCAGGTAGGTCAAACAAGTGGTCATAAATCTTGAGATGAGCGAAGAGGAGATGCTGTTCGAGGATCCGCAATACACCATCAAACACATCTACGGGGATCTTGGCATATGAATCAAAGCGACGACTTAAGGTCAGCTGAGCGTGAGGTAAACTCCATAGATCCTCCTCTCGTCAATAAATTACGAAGTGGTGGAAGTCACTATCTCTTTCGAGAAGAGGATCGCCCGATTCCTTCGACTCGACAGTCGATACCCAATCGTGGTCAAACCCACCATCAACAATTGTCGGGTCAATCGAGTTTTGGTTGATGGTGGAAGCTCGTTAAATATTTTATTTACGAGTGCTCTGGATGACATGCAAGTACCGGGACCAAAGTAAGACCGATGCGATACTCTTTCCATGGGATCGCAGGGATCTTGACCAAACCAATTGGTCAAGTTTCTCTTCCTTTAACATTTGGTTCACCAAGTAATTTCGGAGACGAGAAAATCTCCTTTGATGTGGTCGATTTCGATCTGACATATAACGCCATACTCGGACGACCAACTTTGGCAAAATTCTAATGGCTACTCATTATGGATATCAATGTATTAAGATGCGAGTCCCAAAGGAGTAATCACAATCCATTGTGACAAGAAGATGGCGCATACTGCGATAAGTCGATCCCTCGAGATGGTAGGACAAATACCAACTCGAGAAGAAAGTCGACCTTCGACTAGCAAGTGAAGCCTAAAAAAGTCGCACCAAAGCCGAACAACAAAGTCAAAGAGGTTCCTCTCGGGCCGCAGGGAGCCCTCGAAGCTATTACGCATCGAGGATACTTCCGACCCCAAATAGGAAGGCGCCCTCATCACCTTCCTCCGAGCTAACGCAGATGTATTAGCGTGGCAAGCATCCGACATGCGGAGTCCCCGGGAGGTGATCGAGCACGAGCTAACTACGGCGACAAAGTACCGTAAAACAAAAATTGCGGAGATTTGCCTGATCGACGAGATGCTATTAAATCGAATTGGATAAGCTACTTAAAGCGGGCTTTATAAGAGGTCAACCACCGAGAATGGTTGGCTAACCTGTAATGGTTAGAAAGTCAAGCGGCAAATGGCGTATGTCGCGAGACTTTCTTGATCTTAATAAAGCTTGTCCAAAAGACGATTTTCCTTTACCTCGTGTCGATCGGTTGGTTGACTCTCTGCGAGGTTGTGAAATGTTAAGTTTTTAGACACATATTGCGGATACCACGGATCAATATGTGTCTAGGCGATGAAGAAAAGACCACATTTATTACACCATTTGGTATATTTTGCTATGTCAAAATGCCATTTGGTCTAAAAAATGCGGCGCTTCTTTTCAGCGCTTGATGCGAGCAACTTTTTCATCTCAATTAGGCGAAATCTAGAAGCCTATGTTGATGATCTAGTTGTCAAAAGCATCAAGAGACTTAATCATATTCTTGACACGCAAGAAAGCGTTCGACAATCTCGAAAACATCGCTTAAAACTTAATCACGAGAAGTGTGTATTTGGAATCTCTTGAAATTGCTTGGATTCCTAGTATCAATACGAGGAATCGAAGCAAATCGAAAAGATAAAAGCCATTTTAGAAATCGCCCTCAACTACGGAAAGAAGTCGAAACTCACTTTGGGTGCATGGCGGCTTTAAGTCGTTTCATCGCATGCGATCGGGAGAAAAGGACTACCTTTCTTTAAACTTCTAAGGAAACACGAAGGTTTTGAGTGGTCGAAAGAGGCAAACGCTACCTTTGAGGATGTCAAGAGGTACCTTCACGAGTGCTCCTATTACGGTCTCTCCGAGGGCGGAAGAAAGCGCTCTTGGTTTACCTATTTGCCACGCCACAGGCGAAAAGCGCGATGAGTGGTCGTAGAAACGTGAAAATGTACAACGACCGGTCTACTACGTAAGTGAAGTTTTATCACGGACCTAAGGGCGTTACCCTCGGGTCCAAAAGCTTCTATATGCCCTCCTCATGTCTTGAGAAGCTGCGGCATTATTTTGAGCGCAAACTAGTCATGTTGTCCGAGTTTCCCTTAGGAGCGATCCTCGAATAGGAAGCAATGAGGCGCATGGCAAAATGGTCGGTCGAACTTGGGGAGTTCGACATCCATTCGTGTCGACGGCCATTAAATCCTAGATCTTGGCGGACTTTGTCGCCGAATGGACAAATCTGAACACATTGGGATCCCCGATCTGATTCCCACGACCGATGGGCGATGTACTGACGGTCGCTTACTTTAAGTGGCTCGGGTGGGGTGGTCTGGTATCTCTCTAGGAGAGACCTTAAAGTATGCCATACAATTAAACTTTCGGGCCACTAATAATGTGGCGAATCTGAAGGTTTGCTAGGCTGGTATCTGAGCGTGAAAGCTCTCGATTCGCCGACTACTCGTGAGAGAGACTCTCAACTAGTCGTGAATCAAGTCGGCAAAAAGTACGGTGCTCTAACCCGACAATGTCTCGGTACTTATCGGAGTCGTAAGCTAGAAAAGCATTTTTTAGGTTTGAGGCACAATTCATCCCTCGAAAGGATAATTTCCTCGCAGACCCGGCTTGCTCGAATAGCTTCTTCCGATCTGAAGTACCAAAAGGAGTCTTCTTGGAACAACTCCGAAGCCTTCTCGGTCGACGAGCCGAGACACCTCCTATTGAGATGACCTCTCTAGAGTGCGAGGATACATGGATGGTGCCCATCTATGATTATCTTCGAAGGGTTACATGCGAAAGGCGATCTCGAGGCGGATCGTTTATCGAAAAAGTCAAAATGTATACTTTGGTGGAGGAGTTCTCTATAAGCGGGGTACTCAAGGGGTGCTCATGCGATGCATTCGCATGAGCGAAGGATTAACACTTCTTCACAACATACATGGTGGCATCTGTGGAAATCATGCTTCCTCTGAGCGTTGGTCGGCAAGGCTTTTCGACAAGGTTTTCTCGCCATGACCCTATACGATGCTAAAGAGTTGGTTAAAAAGTGTGTCGATGCGGTTTCATAGCGAGCAAATACACCAACCGGCTCGGGCATTACAAACAATACCTCTATCTTGGCCTTTTGCAACTTTGGGGTCTTGATTTCCTAGGACCGTTCCCCAAAGCTCCGGGAGGATTGAGTTCCTTTTGTGGCTATTGATCGTTCACAAAATGGATTGAAGCGAACCGTGGATGGGATAACAACTAAGCGGCAAAAGCGGTTTATGATGAGATCGTAATTACTCGATTTGGAGTACCGAGTCGAATAATTACGAGATAATGGTAAGCAATTTTCGGCGCAAAATTTGAGGAATTTTGCGACGAGTTTGGGTACCAAGTTGTGTTATGCTACATGGCCCATCCCCGAGTAATGGGGCGTCGAATGTGCAAGCGGCCAAATAATGAGAGGAATTAAGACTCGAGTTTTCGACCGACTCATCAAACGCTTCGGGGCTTGGGTACAAGAGTTACCCTCGTATTATGGGCATTCGTACAACTACCGATCAGACTACAAGAGAAACACCTTTCTTTCTAGTCTTGGTGGCATTGAAGCCATGCTTCCTCCGGAACTAAAGATACGGTCAACACAGTGAAACATTCCACAGACTCCAACGAGGAACAAATTCGAGCAAATGATATTAATCTACTTGAAGAAAGGAGAAACCAGGCCCTAATTAGTTGGCGGTCTACCAACAAGCCTGCGAAGATACTACGATCGAAGGTCCAACCTCGCATGACCTTCTTTGTAGGTGACTTAGTATTGAGGCTTTGCCAATCCAAGTCTAATCGGAACAAACTTTCTCCCAAGTGGAAAGGTCCTTACAGTGGTCGGAAGTTACTCGTCGAGGTCGATACGATTGGCAATGGAAGGCGGCGGAGTTCTCTCGAATTCTTGGAACATCGACCAGTTACGCAAGTTCTATGTGTAACCAATCATTCGGACAATAAAGACTCAGGTTTTCTCTATCTCTATTGTCTTACTTTTGAGTAGTGCTTTCATAATTTTTCGACTATGTTTCAAATACCCAGTTTTCTTTACACTGGTCGAAAGGCAGATAACATCACCTAGTCGAAGCCTCTCCTATCTGCATGTGGTCCTGCCCACTAGAAGGAGCTTCCTAGTGTCAACTCGTTACTCGCTTTTGTTGCCAACACAAAGAACTCGGGTTTTATTTAGTCGAACAATTTTTTGAAGGCCAACTCCTTTCACCTTAGATTATTTCTTCGCTTCATTTTTGAAAAATATTCTAGCGAGTGTACTTTTAAAGATTTATTCATTTGCCTTTGGTGTATTCAATTAAGTCTTAACTAAGTCGGAGGAAGAAACACATCTAGTCGAAGTCTCTCCTCTCTCGCACGTGGTCGCCCACTAGAAGGAACTTCCTAGCATCGTTCGGTTTCCAACTCTTGATAACAGGCGGACTTATTGAATCCTCCAAAGAAGGGCGAGCGAATTTTTGAAGTTCTCTGGATGTTTGTTTAACTCAAGTTCTTTGTTCTCGATTTCATTAACCTAGTCGGAGATGTTAACATTACCTAGTCGAAGCCTCTCCTCTCTGCGTGGTCTTTGCCCACTAGAAGGAACTTCCTAGTGTCAATTGTTACCACTCTTTAGACCGATGCATGACAATTGCGGCCAAAAACTACAAGTTAAACAAACCTCTCTGTTTTCAGAAACCCTTTCTAAAGACTATTTACTTAGTTTGTCTAAACAAACTCAGCAAATAGTCGGGGGCTAGAATAATTTGATTTCAATTCTTAGTCTTTAAATTCGTTAATTATCTTTTGAGTTACTAACTACTCGACAAGATGATTTGCAGGAGACAAGACTATTTACTTAGTTTTCAACAAACTAAGCAAATAGTCGGGGGCTAGGATAAAGTCATTAATTATTACATCAACAAAAACTTGTTTTTCACAGGTTTATTACAAACTACTCTGAAGAGGGAGATCCCAACTGCATCTCCTCTGAAACTTTCAAACCAATGATTGCATCTCCTCCATCGACGCGTCTTCATACGCTTGAGCGATCGAAGTCGACTTTGAGTGGTTGCACATTAAGGTTGGGGTCATGAGTTTTAAGTTTTGCTAATGCATAACTTCTGCGATTTCGGCCGCTTCCTTTATCGATTGACTTGGTTGGCCTTGAGTAGTCACCAGATCTTGCAAAGTCGACTTGATCCCCAATAGTACTTATGTGGCGGTTATCGTATCATTTTGAGAGTCTTTCCCTCACTATGTAGCTCACCAAGCACATTGTTCAGGGCGTGATGTTGCCTTGAAGTTTAATCTTCATTGCTTCCATCTCTGTTGGGTACAAGTCGAAGCCTCATGTGACTTTTGTTTCGACCACTTGTTACGAAAAGAATAAGATTGGCCAAACAAAGATAAACTTCTAGAGGAAAAGAAAAGAAAAATAATCACGGGTAAAGAATTTCTTACCCACTAGTCGAGAATCCAACTTCTTGACCTCTTCATTATGGGAAATAACGGTCTCGGCATGCTTTTTCTCCCATGATCTAATGTCCTCTGCATTCTTCTTTGCAATAAGAGCGGTGCAGTTATAAATCATGGTTTTTCCGTGATTTCGGTCTCGAGCTTTCCCAATTCAAGATCCATTCCTAGAAAAGAAGTGAGAGTAAGAAAAGGAGATAACTTCGTAAGGACTACGGTAAAAAATTACTTACGATATTAGAGTTCTCGGCGTCTCAAGATCTTGATCTTTATTTTTGGACATCTGAGTAAGCTCGTGAATGGTGAAGTTTTCTCTTTGACTTCATTCGGAGCTTTCTCATCTCATCTTCTTTTTACGAAAAGAAGCGAAAGTTAGATAAAGATCAAAGTCGTAAGCAGGTCTTAAGTTCAACACTTCTTGTTTATTCCTTCCGCAATTTAGCGTTTGCGAGTTGGCTTCTTTAAGTTTCCCCAAAAGGAATTCTACTTTTCCCATAGCTTTTTGACTCCTCTTTTTCATAATCGGCGAGTCGGCTAAGGTCTTTCGTCCTTGTTCAACTTTGCAAAAGATAAAAGTGAACATAAGCATTGGTCAATCGGTTGTAAGTTCTTCTACAACCATCGACCTAGTCGTAAGTTTTTCTCGACAAACTCTCATGGTCGTAAGTTCTTCTCGACCATGACCTATTCGTAAGTTCTTCTACGACAAAGCCATCGGGTCGTAAGTCTTTAACGACCGATTACCTAGTCGTGAGTTTTTCCATGACAAACCCCGTAAGCACTATATAAGTAGTCAAAAATGATTATGAAAAGCAGTGATTTACCACCTCTACACTTTGTTTGCGAGTTCCTCTTTCATGTCGCGACTCTAGAAGTTGTCGATGATATTCACCGACAACGGCGATTTGCTCTATGGCTTTCTGCAAAAGACAAGACAATGAGAAATAAGAGAAGATTATACCTGTATGTATAAGTATCATCAAATACTTACATTCATGGTTGATCGAGCAAATATTGAGTAAACCAGCTCTGGGTGCTTCAGCTCGTCCACTCTCTCAACTTGGTCCCACCAAACCTTCTCAAGGCACTCATTATCAAAAGTGTTCCCTCTATTGGGAATGTCTTTGGGATGGGGGACTCGGTGGCGAGATCTAAAGGCAGAAGACCCCACTATGGAAGCAGGGCCAAAGAAATCAGAACAGAAATTGAAGTATTCTTCATCTTGGATTCTGAAATTGTAGTTTCTCTTTGGGTACCGGGAAGGAGGTCTGCAACGATTTCCTTCCCCGCACGGTGGTCAGGCACATTACCACCTTGGGCAGAGGCTTCTGCGACTTCCTCTGCTGGTCCTACGACCACGTTAGTTGTCATGGCAACTATCTCAGTTGTCATAACCGCTGCCTCAATAGGTGTAGCCGCTACCTCGATAGTAGTAGTTGCAACCTCGGTGGTCATGGCGGTTACCTCGGTGGTTGTAGATGCCACCTTAGTGACTATGGTCATTGCCTCGATGGCCATAGCTCTGACTTCGTGATCGTGACAACCGCCGGGAGCCACGACTTCTTCTACCACCTGGGCCGAGGATGATCCATCGACCACTTCTCTTGTTGTCTCTCCAGCAGCTGGAGATGTAGCAATAGGCTTCTCAATGGAAGCATTCTCGGGGGCTGAAGGAGTCGGGCTAAAAACAACAAAAGGATAGCAAGTCAAATTGTGAAAAGCAAAAGGTAAATGATGTTCTTACACTTTAGCTTGTTTCACATACCTCTGCGTCCTGGACTTAATCAGAAACTTTGGAGCCATCTTCCCGATGGAAGAATTCTTTGACTTCTTTTCTACGACTACGTCTGGTCGTAGTTCAAGTTGGGGAATAGGTTCAGTCATGACCACGTCCGGTCGTGAGTCTTGAACAGGGACCATCTCTTGGTCTCCTAACTTTCCGGAGGACCGAGATCGGTCTCGATCACTCCAAGAGCAGCGCTACCCTCAACGGTAGGCTCAATTTGGATCGGCGTTGTCCTTCACAAAGACATAAACTCCTTCGGTTCTCCTTTTCTAGTTGCTTGACAAATCTAGAAGTGGCGTAAAGCGTGAAAGCTTTCTTGTCGTAATAAAAGGTATCTTGGCCTTGCGAGGTTTGCGCTTAAGAGGTTAATTGCTTGACCTCCTCGGCCGGTTGCTTGACCGGCTTCAAGCTGCGGCTATGTCGACCCACGGGCTTTGTAGAGGATCGGTCGAAGGGCTAGAACTCGAGCTTGCTCCTCCTTGTCGTGACTCTTGTAAGTCGGCGTCTCTTGGGCGGAGGAGCCGAGCCTTTGTCTTTGTCAACTCTGCACCGATGGTTATCGGTCTGACTTCTTCGTTGTCCAGACGATTTTCCATACCTACTTTCTGTAAAGCAAAATAGAAAAAGAAGAATTACTAACTGGTCGTAAGACCTTCTACGACCAGTATCAAGTCGTAAGTTTTTCTACGACCTTTCCTCGACCGTAAGATTTTCTACGGTCACTACTAAGTTGTAAGTTTTTCTACAACATTTCTCTAGTCGTAAGTTCTTTCTACGACTATGAAGTCCTAAGGATAAAATCAACTACTAATTACCTTTAGGCGAACTATCCTTTCCTCTGCGGATACGACCGCAAGGATCTTAGGAACTGCCACACTAAGTGGCGGAGGCTTCTCGCAAACGAGTCTGACTCTAACGTCAATCTCCATTTGGTGAAAGATCTCATTCAAAGCAGATAAAGGCATTCTTTAAACAACTGCGGAAAGACCAAAGCGAGAGCTAAGTCGAAAAACTACTTACCTCCCTCGTAGTCCACCGGTGGGTCTTTTGGCCCGTGTACCTCCACATAGGAGGCACTCGTTTCTTCAAAGGACTAATTCGGCGTGTGATGAAATCTTTCACCACATGCCATCGATCAACCCTCTGCTTTCAAATCTTTGATGGCTTGAATATAGGGGCAATTGATTGATATCCCGGGAGTCGAATCGGGAAGCTTTCTTTTCGGCTGACCTTCCTTGAAAGAAAGATCGTCTTCGGAGGTGACTTTCGAGTAAAACCACCTCTTCCTCCTAGCGGCCATGAGGACCGAGTGAACATCTGAATATACTCCTTCGACTTCCGTCATGGAGCTTCAAACCACAACTTCGGCTATCAGTTGTCGAGCCATTAGTAGAAATCTTGAAAAAGCTCAAGATCATTTGGAATTCGAATCGCCGCACACGGATATCTGAATACACTCGGCATGGTGATAGAATTAGGACCAAGGTTCACCAATTCCACTCCAAAATGCTCGAGTATCAATGTGAAAGGGGTGGCGGTGTCGAAGACCACGCTCTGTACTTTGGAAGGGGATTTGTCCTTCCTCCCCGACGGCCATTCTTTGCTTATCTTGTGGGAACCACTCCACAAGAACTTTCTCTGGAATCTTCCCGGCATTGACAAGGGTTTGCATCTTCGCCAGTATCCATCTCCGACTCGGCCCATTCGGAAACTCTCCGGCCATTTTCTCGGGAAGAGAGATTTTCGGTGAGTTGGTGGCGGAGAAGACAAGAACGATGAGCAGTAGAATGATTTGGGGAAAGGTAAGATCTTAGATTTTACCCCCCAGTAGGTATTTATAACCACGTACCTTGAGCCGGAGGCGTGACATTCTAAGGGTCGCCACTGTCTCGGGAACCGCTTCAACAGATAGGCTAATGGGCGTCCTTTGAGGTTCCCCAGTGTGTCCGATTCGAGAAAATCGGGTTTGCGTTTACACCTCAGCGAAATTACTTCCTTGGTTAGATCTTTTCAACCAAAGGAAATGATAATCGGAAAGTTCTTTCTTCCGATCACTATACTACGACCACCTCGTGATCGTAGGAATGCTTTTACGACTACTTAATAGTCGTAGGTAATTTTCTTGACCAAGCATATTTCTGGTCAAAGTAGTATATAATCGAAGAGTTTTTTCCTTCGACTATTTTTCTACGATCCTCTCATGGTCGTAAGATCATCTATAACTCCTTTACCAAGTAAGTTGCTTTCACTTGAAGCTGGGGGGCTAGATGACGAGGATATAATAATCCTCATTTTATCTTTTATCTATAATTCTTATTATAGGTAAATATGGCGTCATGTGGACCCCGAGTATACCTCTTAATGTTATGAGGAAGAGCCTAATGGGTGGTCGTAAGTTCTTCTCGACCACCCCCATAATCGTAAGTTATGCTACGACTACCCCTATAGTCGTAAGATATGCTACGACTATCCCATAGTCGTAAGTCTTGCTACGACTACCTCATAATCGTAGGCTCCTCTACGACTAGGTCAACTCGACCACCTTATGATCAAATAAACCTCTGAGACAAGTGGGTCTTCTTGATTAAGGGATTCAAGCGATCATCATCTGTTGTTATCATGAGTAATGGTACGTAATACTCCATTATCTACGGTATATAGGCATTAGCGGCGTGGAGGAGTTAATACACGGTGATTATTACCAACGTCGCTTGAATTCAGGGAGGTAATGAGGCGCCGCTTTATCTGGAGTGCCGCTCCTTCACGTACTATAAAAGCGGCAATCGAGAGAAAGGAAGGGGAGGGAATCGGGCCATCAGGAAGACAAGTACTATCTGTAATAGTCTTAGTTTTCCCCCTGATTGTTCAAAATACACTCAATACCATACACACACAGGAGTAGGGTTGTTATTCTCTCCGGAGAAGGCCTGAACCTGTATAAAAATCCCCGTGTCAATCTCTCTGCGTGATTCCATTCTAGGAGACCCCCCGAATCAAACAATCTTTACGTAAGTTCGGTTCTAAAACACCGACAGGTTCAACATTGCAAGAAGAGCAACAGATGTCTGATTTTGTTGATTCATCATTTGATTTATGTTTTGTATCATATCATTCATCAGCTGAGTCTGGGCTGCCATGAACTGCCCCAAGCCCTGATCGGAGGGAGCTGCTGGAGGAGGTGGTGGTTGAGAAAAGGGGTCCACTGGCTCATCGTGACTTGCCGAGTTGTGAGTCTGGACCATCTGTACAAACCTTCACAAGCTTAATAGATGAGAAAAGAAAGCACACTAAGTAAGAGGGAAAGCACAGAGGTGAGCAAGAACAAGGGAGAAAGATGGAACAACCTAACTGGGGAGGCCGGTTAAACTCAAAGAGCAAATAGCCGGAGAGATAAAAGAGGCAACAAAACTCAAGTAGGAGGTCTAATCGGTACTAAACTGAGGAGGCAACTCTACTAAAGCACTTCTAGCCTAACTTATCTGGGTGGTCAAATTAAAGCAAAGCCCGATCCTATAGAGATCACTAGGGTGAGGGAGATCAATTTGAATTTGGAAACAAAGTTTAAGAGGGGATAAGGGGTAAGAATTTAAGAATGAGGTGAGAAGAGATTAGAATAAGATGAGAACAGAAAATAATAAGATGAGAGAAGAATAGCTACTCATGTTACTCTGTTGGTTTGATTAATAAAATAAGTTTTGAATTCTTGACTAAGACGACCATGCTAACTAGGGTTACGTCCTACAGTCGATATGGCTCTGATGCCATCTTTGTCGGGACCCCGAGTAGCACCCCGGGACCCTCTGTGCTCACTGGACCAGTCCCATGATCAGTGGCTGGTCCTTACAGAGATCAACAACAATGTCATCACAACCATACAACAAACTAAAGATGAAGCAGACAAATTAACAATAATAACAACAAAAGACCTTATGATCAAACTTTTTTACAGAGGTCCGCCGCACAGGGCTAACAACAAAAGAGCTCACAGCAAAAAGCAAAATTAACACGTGGATGCCATTCGACATGCCCACAGGCAATCGAGTGAAGGACATCCTAGCATGAGAGGTCTTCAAAGACCTCCTCTTCAAAGAGCTCGGAGCACCCTGGGAGGTCTTCTTCAGCTGCTGATAAACCAGAGGGCACAAGTCGTGAGTACTTTGAATGTACTCAGTAAGCCGTAAGGAAATGTATGCAATAATATTCATGCAGGTCTTGACGAGGTTAGCTTTATGGTTGTTTTGCAGAAAGCAATATTGAATTGAAATGCAATAAATAGATTGTAAAGCACAAGTTGAAAGATTATCACATAAGTAGACAAGTTTTCTTTTGAAACAACCCATGACCACCCTAGCCACTACCCAGACCACTCACGACTACTCTGGTTGTGAGCCAGACCACTCACAACCACCCTGGTCATGAGCCAGACCACTCACAACAAGTTTTGAGAAAGTATACCCCTTGCGTGAAATCACCAGGCATGTCCATAACCGAGGACGCGGCTATTCGAATAGATTTACACTCTGTAGAGGTTGTACAGCTTTACCCACAAGACACAGGTTCTCTAGTTTATTTGGCACCCGTCGATGCCCCTGCTCGCTACCTTAGGTAAGCAGGCTAGAGCACGTGACAAAACCTTTACAAGGTTCTGCTTTGACTCGGTTCCGCTCGTTAAGGTTTCGCCTTCCTGGCCCCCTCTTGTGCCAAGTGTGCGTGTCCATCCCATGTCTTACACACTTCCACCAAAATGGAACCGAAGCAAAGCATTGCCAATTAGTTGGCCAGGACCACCCCATAATGGTCTTGTGGTTGCACAGTATGGCCCAGATCAAACTTTTACAAGGTTAAGTCCGTAGTGGTTCCTCAGGCGAGACCTCCTCATCCCAATGTGCTTCTTGTACCCCCTTTACTGCACGATCACTCGCCCGAGCAAAAATATTTTGGGTTCAACCTGGCCAATGACCACCCTAGTCATGGCACCACAAATTTTATTAACGGCAACACATGCCAGGGCAATGCTTGCCAAGATAACACATGCCAAGACAACACGTGCCACAATTCTATATTCACTTAGTCAAGTTCAACATCTTTGAGACAAGTGATCGAGACATTGCATAACTAAGTAGGTCTAAGCAACAAACACACCCATGTTGGTTATCACAAAGGGGTCCAACTAAGATAACCCAACCTATGGTGGTCCAAAGGTACATGACAACATGTCAAACACAATTATCCAAGGGGTCATACTGCCAAGTAGGTGTTTAGCTAATTCCCAAACCATTTTTATACAAATAGCCCTGCATGTTGATATAAAGCAAAGTAATTTTGCAAAACTAGGTTCAACATGATCAAAGGTCTACGACTTTCCTTCGATGAAGAGTGGAGATGCTTCGGTAGAGGTCGTCGGGTCCACGAACTCTTTAGTAAAGCCGGAATCTACACGGGCGAAAAAGAGCCAAATAAATACAACGAATTCAAATAAAAACCAACACTACCAAATAAGAACCAAAAGAGAAACACTGAAACAGAAATGGACTCTCGGGAGGAGATCCTGAGGAGGGGGTCCAAAGGAGGGGGCCCATAGGAGGAGGTCCACAGGAGGAGGTCCAAAGAGGGATACGACTACTCAACGTGGTCATATAAGGGATACAACTACGCAACGTGGTTGTAAAAGAGATACAACCACGCAACGTTGTCATGAGAGCAAAAGAGAACAAGGCACGGAGGAACTCACTCGGGCACACACACACACACACACACACACAGAGGAGGATGGTAAACGGCGTGGGTGCTCCGGTAAATTCTACGACGGCGAGGAGGTCGAAGACGGCGCAAGCTTCAGCGGCTCCTTGGTGAAACTTCAAGCACAGAGAAAACAAGGTGAGAGTAAGGGGGAGTTGGGTGAGGAAAATGTGATGATAGAGGGCTGCTCAGGCTTTTTTAGCCAGGGGAAACGAAGAGAGTCACAGAGACTCAGAAACGCACGTGCAAGGACAGGTGAAGGAGAAGATGGGAGTAGACGAGGACGAGACAAAAGGAGGAACAGATACTGCAAAAGCGAGAGCATTTAATGCGATACAACAACATTTAATATGCTAAGACATTTGTGTCGAAATGGCGCATAGCAGTGGAAGGAGAAGGTGAAGCAGAATCCAGCGGTGAAATTTGGTCAAAATTTGAAAAGGTGATCCAACCAAACGGGAGGTCGAGACCAATGGAGGAGGTCGTGACCCAGGGGAGGTTGTGACCCAAGGGGTGGTCTTTGCAAAGAGGCCAAGATGGTGGTCTTTGCAAAAAACCAAAAGGGTGGTCTTTACACGAGGGGAGGTTGCTAGGACCACCCGGAGGTCTTGGACAGAGGGGGAGGTTCAAAGAGAGGGATGTCTAAACCAAAAGGGAGATCTAGACTGAGAGGGAGGTCCAAAGAGAGGGAGGTCTAAACCAAAAGGGAGGTTTAGACTGAGAGGGAGGCCCAAAGAGAGGGAACAAGGAGAGGAGATTCAACACCAGAGAACTCCAGCAACTCAAAAGGAACCAAACTCGAATTGGTTGAGGTTGGATTAGTTCATGTTAAACAATGACAAATTTTCGAAATCTCCGAGTTAAGCTTGAGCAATTCAACAAAACCAAATGGTTATTTTTGCTTTTAAAAACTTAGAAAACTTGGGACGTTACAAGTAGTCAGAGAGGTACTGACCAGGATGCTGCGCCACCGTTGAACATGCGGCTATGACATAGGAGCAGGGCTTATGCAGAAGATGGGGCTTGTTGCACGTGCATATGCAACTATCGCAGCGTAGCATGCACTCGTGGGTAACCCTCTCGTGGTTCGTCCCGCGGCGTCCTTAATCCATGCACATTATCTCGAAGTGAAGCTCCCTTGTGCCCATCTTGAATGCTCAGTGCATCTCACCCTTCTTGCTCTTCTCCTTCATGTACTTGGTGACCATGGTGGAGTAGAGTATTCTGTCATTTGCCAAGACAAGCGACGCATTGTTGCTTCTGTCAACAAAGTAGTTCATCGTACTGCGAAGAATTGCCTCCACAATACCAACCAAAGGGAGGCACCTTGCGCTGCGCATGACCCAGTTGTACATATCGGCTAGATTAGTTATCATGACACCATATTAAGCACCACCCCTGTCATGTAGCAGCGACCACTTCTCCTTAGCCTCGTGCTCAATCCAGTCCGGGACGCATTTCACCTGCTTCCCCGTCCTTCTCGCCAATCTGAGAGCATCTGTGGGTAGCTGTGGCAATGCTTCGGGGGCCTGGTCAGCGTTTGGGGCAACCCTTCTCGCTGCCTCCCTTCTACGCGTCTTGGTCCGCTCATCCAGAATCTTCCAGAGTGCTTCGAACTTCCGCCCCTGGTTCTGGTTGCACAACCGCTTGAACAGGTTCATCAAGTCTTTGTTACGGAACTGTTTGTAGAAGTTTGCACCCAAGTACCTCATGCACCACCTGCTCTGTAGATCCGACCAAGAAAGTGGTACGTTCTCTCCTTGTTGCTTGTTTTGGGTTATTACCTCTGACAAGTGCGTATCTTGATCATGTATGAGGCATACGTTGGGGATGACCTTACTGTGAAATCCTCACATTCTTTAGGAACCACAACCAACTGTCCGTGTTATCGCTTTCAACGAATGCAAATGCCACGGGAAGAACTTGATTGTTCCCATCCGTCACTATTGCAGCCAGTATATGGCCCTTGTACTTTCCAGTCAAGAATGTCCCATCTACGCATAAGATTGGACGGTAGCGCTGGAATGCATTAATGCATGGACCAAACGCGAAGAATGCTCGTTGCAGTACCCTCTTATTGGCCAACTTCGGATGCGTGGCGTCTTGAATGTCGATATGGGTGCCAGGATTTCTGTCTTGTATGACTCGAAGTTGCCCGGGGAGGTTATGGTAGGAATTCTTGAACATGCCCCACCTTGATTCAAATGCCTTCTGTTTTGCCCTCCAAGCCTTGGCATAGCTGATTGTGTACTGGAACCTTGCCTCAATCGCCCGAATGATGGATCATGGCTCAAAATCTAGATTATCCACGATTTCACTGTACATGAGGTTGGCGATAAAGCCTGATGACATGTTCCAGTGGGACTGCATTGACTCAGAAACGACGCATGAATGAAGGACCACTATAGAGCACTTCCAGTAGATGTCCCACTTAGGCTGAAATACGTGCACTCGCCAAGGGCATCCCTCTATGCCGCGCTTCACGTCGTAGAATCTTGGGGTAGACTTAACGACTTTTAATGTGCGCCGCACCGACAAGGCCCAGAATTTGACCGCGTCCTGCACAGCTTCCTTGCATTTGTACATAGCTCCTAGTCTGACCTCGCTCTGGTCGTACTCCCATGACACATGGGAGCATTCGTTGACGACGAGGTTCTCGAACTTGTATGTGTTCCAGTCGGATGGAACTGCCTGCTGGTCCACATCATCCTCGTCGTCGGAACCTTCATCTTCAGACAATGCCATGTAGTCTCGGTCTTCGAGATCCATCCTTTGCGCTATGGCTTCCACCTCCTCACAGCTTGCCTGATCGAATGAGCTACTTCGCGAGGTCTTTATTGTGACATCAATAACTCGGGAGGTTGACCATTGTGTGCTTGTATTGTGTGGTGGAGTCCCGACTTCTTCTTCGGCGTCAGCACCCCCATCGACAACATCAACAACTCCAAGAGCTTCAGCCATAGATGGAGGAGTGCGTTTGGCATATGCCTGGACCAGAAGGACCAATTTCCACCCTCCCTCCCTCGCCATGTGTACATATGACTACTATGAATTTGTTCCATTCAGCTGCACTAACTCCCAATATGTGTGTTGTGCTAGCCGCGGGGCAAGACAACTCAATCTCAAATCGTACACAACACGATCCACTTGGAATGTGTGGAATAACCACCGCATCACAGCGCCCCACGTACACTGCTCTGGTCTTGGTAGGGGCACGGTCGCCGATTGGAAATAACGCAAATTAATCCCCTCAGGACCCTCCATAATAGTCATTTGACCATAGTAAAATTTGAAATTGGCGACATCAGACATATTTGACACACTGCACCATAAAGAACATTTTCACGATTAACCGCATATCTAAAACTAGACTACTCACTGAAATGTATTACGTAAAACGTACTACACTACGTAATCGTACATATAAAACTATGTAATCCATTCGGTTAAAAAAAATTACTCGAGAGGTAGACAATCGGACGGGTAGCGCTTCGCTAGCTTCTCTCCTCCCCTCTACTTTTCTCTCCTTTTCTTTTTTTCTGAATAAAAGTGAGTCCTGTACCAAATTTTAGCGTTTCAAGAGGTTTTTTATAAGGGCAGTCTTCCTGTCGCCAGTTCAAATGGTGACAAAATGCTATCGTCAGTTTAAATGGCGATAGGTTCAGGTATTTGGACCAGCGACGGGGGGCGAGAGGGTCCCTGTTGCTAGTTTAATTGGCGATATATTCGTGTTGCCGGTTGACATTTTTGTAATTTTTAGGACGATTATTTATTTTTGTAATTATCTTTTTTTTTTAAAATTCCGCATCATCCGTCGTGCTCTTCTTCCCAGTACCACTGCCAGCGGGCCCACAAACGCAGGGTCCCACCTGTCAGTCAGCGCATCTCGTCGCCTGACTGACATCACTTCCCCCCTTCACCACTCCAAAGGCCCAAACCCTCCGCCGCACCGCGATCCCCTCCTCCCTTTGGAAGGAAACGCGATTCGAAGGCTAACTTGAGCGAGCCTCAAAGCCAAAAACCCTTGTCATCTCTGCGTGCGCGGCACCGCGATCGCCTCTCCCCCTCCCTGATGCCTCCGTCGACGCCCAAGCGGCGGCGCGGCGGCGGTGCCGCCTCCCGTGGCCGGAAGAAGCAGAAGCGCCTCGACGCCATCCGCGACGTCGCGCCGGCCCCTCCTCCCCCGGGCGGGGGCGACGATTCCGACGAGGAGGCCCTCCGCCGGAGCACGCGGGTGCGCCGCGCGCCGGTCGTGCTCGACACCTCGCCGCTCCCCTCCCCCCGCCACAAGCGGCCCCGCCGCGGCGGCGGCGTGGCCGGGTCAGCGGGAGCTCGCGGAGGGGGAGCAAGGGTGGGTCGCGGCGCGAGGCGGATGCCCTTGAGATGGAGGACAAGGAGGACGAGGAGGGGAGTGTGGTGTGGCGCTCGCGGCTGCGGGATAGGGTTAAGGGAAAGGCCAGGCTGGAGAGGCGAGCGAGGACCCTATGGTTCGAAGATGACGACGACAACGAAGAGGAGGATGCCAGGACGGTGGTGGTGGACGTGCGGGAGGGGGCTGAGGAAGAGGAGGTGGGCAAGGGCAGCGGAGGTCTGCCGTCGCGAGGGAGGGAGGTGAGAGATAGGGAGATCAATTTAACCATCGATTTGAATGTCGAAGCACACGAGGCTGTGGAGGGTGTCACTGTAGTAGAAGAGGAAGAGGAGGAAAAAGGAGAAGGGGAGGAGGAGGAGGAGGAGGAAGGCGAAGCAATTGGTACCGGTGTTGACCTAGAAGAAGGCAAGGAGGAGGAAGTGGGGGAGGAGGCGGGTTTGCAAGGGGAGGACAAAACCGAAGAGTTGGAATCACCTGTATTAGAAGGAGAAAATGATGATGGGTTATCTTGCGATGAGAATAATGATGAGGTTGGGGCCGGCAGTTCAGGTGAAAATGAGCGGCTTGACGTGCACCACGAGCAGATTGCAGAAGAGAACAACCTTCCTGATGAGCAGCAAATGGAACTGGATGGCTGTGGCCCTGGTGAGCAAACGGGGGAGGTCCAGCAGGATGAACAGATGGATGATGCCCCAAATGTAGTATTGGCTGAGGACGCTCTGAAGGAGAGAGTGGGAAAATCCCCGGTTTCAGATGAAAAACAGGGGGTTACGGAGGTTAAAGAAGGAAGGAGGTGTGGGCTATGTGGAGGGGGGACTGATGGGAGACCACCTAAGGTTGCATTGCATGATACCGTCGACAGTGAGAATGAAGCCTACGAGGGAGCTTTGCCTTCGGAGGAGCCAAACTATGATATGTGGGATGGGTTCGGTGATGATCCTGGGTGGCTTGGAAGGTTATTGGGTCCAATACATGATCGATTTGGCATCGCTCGTGTCTGGGTTCATCAGAATTGTGCAGTTTGGAGTCCTGAGGTCTGTGCCTGCAGTATATTTCAAAATTCTCATATGTGTTGTATGAATGTGTATGTTAAGTTGCTTTTATGCATATTGTTGCTGTACCGTTGTTCTGTTTTAAACAGGCAGCAATGCCCTTGTCAATACCTCTTGATTTTCATGATTGTATTTCCTCATAAAGTATGGCCCACTATGTGGTTAGGGATCAACATTGGTTGCTCTGATTGCTGACTGAAATTCAACAGAATGTGTTGCAAGCAGAACAAGCTAAATGCTTCACTATACTGCATGCTAGTGAAGTAGTGATATTGAGATTTTGATGTAATTTTACTGGTGTATGAAAATCCAGTTTTTGTCAAATTTCAGGTTTACTTTGCTGGTTTAGGGTGCCTAAAAAATGTAAGAGCCGCACTTTGCCGTGGAAGGCTTTTGAAGTGCAGTCGATGTGGCAGACCTGGAGCAACTATTGGGTGCCGTGTTGATCGATGTCCGAAAACCTACCACTTGGTAATTGTTGGTGCTTAAAGCCTTAAACCACGCTTCGCCATTCTATTATTGGCCTTTAATATGTATTATTTCTGTATTTGTAGCCTTGTAGTCGAGCAGAAGCCTGTATATTTGATCACCGGAAGTTTCTTATAGCTTGCAACGATCATCGACATCTCTTCCAACCCCAAGGAGATAAGTATGTTGAATTACTCAGGAAAATGAAGATAAAAAAGATGAAGGCGGATATCAGAAAGGTGTCACACGATGCGTGGAGAAAGGACATAGAGGCTGAAGAGAAATGGTTGGAGAACTGTGGGGAAGATGAAGAATTCTTGAAACGTGAGGGGAAGAGGCTAAACAGAGATCTTATGAGAATTGCACCTGTTTACATAGGAGGCTCATCTGAAAACGAAAAGTCGTACAGTGGCTGGGAATCTGTTGCTGGGCTCAGTGATGTTATTCAGAGCATGAAGGAAGTGGTGATACTGCCTCTTTTGTATCCCGAGTTCTTTAGCTCTTTAGGTCTTACACCTCCAAGAGGTGTTCTGCTGCATGGTCACCCTGGTACTGGTAAAACACTTGTTGTACGGGCACTAATTGGGGCATGTTCTCAGGGGAACAGAAGGATTGCTTATTTTGCTCGAAAAGGTGCTGATTGTTTGGGCAAGTATGTTGGTGATGCTGAGAGACAGTTAAGACTTCTATTTCAGGTAGCTGAAAGATGCCAGCCTTCTATCATATTTTTTGATGAGATAGATGGTTTAGCACCTTGTAGATCCAGACAACAAGACCAAACACACAATTCAGTTGTGGCAACTTTGCTTTCATTGCTTGATGGTTTGAAATCACGAGGCTCAGTTATAGTAATTGGGGCTACAAATCGCCCGGATGCTATTGATCCTGCTCTTAGGAGACCAGGAAGGTTTGATCGTGAGATATACTTCCCGCTCCCAACCTTTGAGGATAGATCTGCTATTCTTTCCTTGCACACAAAAAACTGGCCAAGTCCTATTTCAGGTGCATTCCTCTCAGTTGTTGCAAGCCAAACTGTTGGATATGCTGGTGCTGATCTGCAGGCAATTTGCACCCAAGCTGCAATAAATGCTCTGAAAAGGACTTGCCCATTGCAGGACATTTTACGCTCTGCGGAGAAAGGATTTGAGCATGGGCGACTTCCTCTACCATCAGTTCTTGTGGAGGAAATGGATTGGTTGGCTGCTCTTGCAACTGCTCCCCCACCCTGTTCACAAAGAGAAGCAGGGATTGCTGCAAATGATATAGTTCCCTCTCCTCTTGACTCCTATCTTGTGCCATGCCTTCTTAAACCACTGCTACACCTTCTTATTTCCCTCTATTTGGATGAACGGATCTGGTTACCTTCATCTCTTCTGAAGGCATCTGCTTCTATCAAGGAAGTTGTGTTCTCCTCTATGGAAAAGAATAATGTACCTCACACTTTCTGGTCTTCCTATCTCCCATCTTTGATACGGCAGGAAGATATTGCGAGTAAAATTGGATCAATCTTGTCAAGCTATGGTCTAGTGGCTTCTCAACTAGGAAATCATGGCTCAATGTTGTTAAGTCATGATGTACAGCACGAGAAGTTTGATGTCCGCAGATTGAATTCCACTGGTTCTCATATGAAAGGAGGGTTAGCACATAAGTTATCAGGTTTTCGAGCATTAGTTGCTGGAGCACCCAGATCAGGCCAGCAACATCTAATCCGTTGCCTTCTTCATGGTTTTATGGGCCAGATTGTAATACACAAACTTGATCTTTCAACTATGGCACAGGAGGGAAATGGTGATATCCTTAGCGGATTGACACAAATTCTTTGTAAGTTTCCGTAATTTTCTTTTACTTTCGAAATGTTCATTGAGAGAACACCAATTGACTCTTCATTTGTATTTTGCCTGTGGTAGGTGATAGTATTTTTCACCTGTACATTTTGTTTCTTTACTTTATACTGTATTAGGGCATGTACAATGCGAGATGCTTATATAGAGTGCTTAAAGAAAGATAATATAGCCACATCATCAAGAACCTATGTAAAAGTCATTTCCTCCAATACAAGCATCTCTTTTGTAGGTGCTTAGATGATTATATTATCTATTGATTGTATATAGTTATATACATGCCTTTTAAGCACTGATGCCTAATTAAGCATCGATGCTACAAAATAAACACCTTATCTATCTTACATGGCAAGAAAGATCAGTTTTTCTTTGCTAAGCACCTCTCTAAGCACCTGCATTGTACATGCTCTTATTGTCTAAATGCATGTGACTCCATGAGTATTTGAAATGAATGTCTGCTCCAAAGTTATCTGCATACAAGAATTGAATCAACGATAACTCTCTTCAAGCTTAAATTTGTTTACTGTGTAAACATACCTTGTTATTATGAAACACCATGGTGCTACTGTTGCCCACTGCCCAGTAGCTGCAACTAGGGCTGTTCATCTACGGGTTGAACGGGTCCACAGCATCTAGGGGCAGCTTCTACTTAGCACAACCACAGTGTTAACAGTTAACACCAACAATATCCTCCTACTTAGCACAATCAGCAATGTACAATCCTACTTTGAACGGGTCCGTGCAAACCACAATGTACATCCCTAGCTGCAACGGCATAGAGGACACCTGAGTACCTGACTGTCTTGCTATGACTGCCTGGTTCTCTACTTCTACTTCCAGTCTTCTCCACATCCATAGCATCAGGAAATTGAACTGAGTGGTTTTCATTACATGAACATGATGTTTTGCCCCATTCCTCTTTTAATTGATGTGAAATGTTCTATTGATTATTTGTCTATTAATCTATTAGTATTCTTTATTTCTTTTCAGTGGATATGAGTAAGTAATCATGGTTTTTTCTTTTTCTTGACTAGTAAAATGCCTAAACCTTGGAAGGTGCATAATCTACATGCCTAGAATTGATTTGTGGGCCGTCGATAAGGTCTATAAACAGGAAACAGAAGATCATGTGCTCAATATGGGGACAAGCAAGTTAGCGTCCTCGCCAATCAACAACATGAGAAAATGTTCTGAAGTTTGGAATGCATTGGTTGAGCAAATGGGTTCATTGTTAGCTTCTGTGTCCATAAGTGTTCTGGTAAGCGTCATGTCTACTATTCACGCCATATGCTTCTTCAATTATTTTTTGTTTGAAATTTTCTGGGTATTTATGCATGTTCGTGCTGCCCCTTTACATAAAATGTCACAAAGGAATTGTGCATGGTGAGTTGATGGCTAATATAAATATATTTTTAGGTTCATTAACATGATGATTATGAGTTTATGACCAGCATTGGCTGAATATACAGCTCTGGGGATTTTTATTTATACAATACAATCACCTAATCTGTACTATATCCCTTCCAAGAGATATATAATCACCTAAACAACTAAACTTATTGTTCAGGAATGCCAAACTAGCCTAAATTTGCTCCAGAGCTAGAGGTGAGTTCTGAATAGTTTATACTCGGGAGAGTCATTACTCATTGCTCAAGTTCCAAGTTCGTATAGCAGTAGCTCCCCACGGATCTGATTAGCAGCAATAATGGTGTGCTTAGCTATGCATTTATTGTGTATTATTGTTGTGCAAACGATCAGGATCTGGTTGATTCATTTCATTTGTTATTGGACGAGCTTTCATCTCATGCTCATGTAGAACACAGTGAATGTTGGATTATTGTCATTGGCCATTGCCCCTGATTTTATCAGAATTAAGCTTTAGTGGTAATTTTTATTGGTCACATCTGGATAATTAGCTGACCTGTTTATATACAAATAGGATATTTAGCTGATATAATTCATTCTACAGGCCACTAGTGAACTAAAGTTTCAAGATCTTCCTAGCGGAGTAAGACATTTCTTCAGCACACATGTTGTAGATCAATGTCTTGCTTCTTCAGAACACCCAACACCGAGGTTCTCTGTGAATGTTGACAGCTACTTTAACTGGGATCAGGTGATTGATTCATGCGCTTTGCGGTTATCACAGGACTTAATTCAGCATCATGTTCAATTGTTGCATGATAGAACTCGTAACAATCATGATGAACAGAAAGAAGTCTTTGTTCCCATGGAAATTAGTGCACCATGTGAATGTAAATCCAGTGAGGATAAGGAATCCAGAATATTAACAAAACATCCTTTGTACGTTGATAAGCCACCCTCATATGGGGTCTCTTCAAGGGAGAATCCTACCCAGGTGGCCGCATGCAGTGCTCAGCAAGGTAAAGAGGAAAATGCTGAGAAAATTGATTTTCATGAGAGTGTCCCAGGAAATCTTTCTAATAGAATTGTGAAGGGGAATGAATCACTTGCTATTATTGCCTTTGGAATTCAGATACTACAGCACCCGCAGTTCTCCAAACTTTGTTGGGTTACCTCAAAACTACGGGAAGGCCCCTGCACTGATATAAATGGACCATGGAAAGGCTGGCCATTTAATTCTTGTTTATTACATAGCAGTACCTCACCTGATAAGTCATTATCTGGAGGAAACAATGTTCTTAAGGGAAAGGAAAAGATTCTGCGTGTGAGAGGATTGGTTGCTGTTGGCTTATTAGCATATAGAGGTCTCTATGCATCTGTTATGGAAGTCTGCACTGAGGTGAGAAAGGTTTTGGAACTGTTAGTGGGACAGATTCAAACTAAAATTTTGGAAAAGAAAAGTCGATATCGGTACTTTCATATTCTATCTCAAGTAGCTTATCTGGATGATATTGTGAACAGCTGGGCGTACACCTTCCAAAGGTAGGCCTGACGAGCTTTATCTTTGTGTTTCTACTTTCTATCGATTGTCACTTTATTGTTTATTTTTGAAGTTCGGTAAAGTATACAGCTTTCAGTCAGCAAAAAACATTTCGGCACCTCGCACTGCTGTTCTTGTGACAAAATTGTGCTGACTTTTTTTGTGGCTTTTATGTACAGATTACATATTGATAATAGGACAGGAGCATCAGGTACAAAGATAACAAGTCTAGGAAGGTCATGCACAAGAGAGTGTCAAAGCACCAGCTATGCCGCAGAAAGCAATGTACAGGTTGCTCCTGCTGGCTGCTCTGAGGTCCAAGACATTCCACCCCAACACACACATGACCATCAGGTTGATCCTGCTTGCTGTCCTAGTGAGATGCAAGACAATCCAGTTCAACATGCTCCAGACCAACTTGAAATCCATAAAATGGTCTGTGACCTTGATAATGATCATGTGGCATCTATATCCAGCATGGATGCAATGGAACATGATCTTGTCCATTCAGCTTCACCTGATGTGCACAAGGGTTCCCTTACACCAACAGATACTGTAATAAATGATGGAGAATCCGTTGGGGTAAACAATGATGGGATGTCCAGAGTAACCAATGGTGAAGAAAACTGCAGACCAGATATTCAAAGATCTGAAAGCCACACAGAATCCGTTGAAGATTTCAATGATTTCCGAAGGGCAGAAATTTCTGTTGCATCCTCAGCTAGTATTGACAATGCAGGAATATCCAGGAACATGGTGTCTTCTGAAGCTCATGGCGTTCGTAATGAGTTGAATACCAATTTCCCTCAGAATGATATTGAATCAGGTCATTTAATTAATGGTCAACTGCAAGGTTGCATAAAGAATCACTCAGTTCCAAAATCTTCGTGTCTCTACAAATGTTGCTCTGCATGCTTCCATGCTGTTTATAAGATGGCTCATGATATTCTTTCAAATTCAGTAAGGCCTAAGCTGCATTGCTTAACAATTGATGATATGCATGACATTCTCTCATCATGGTCATTGAATCTACTAGCAACAGTTAGAAAATGGTACAGCTCTCAAGACGTAGTTGGTTGTGAAGAAAATTTTGGAAGAAGGCTCTATCGAGAAGTCCTCTCAGAGCATTGTTTTTGTCAGAGTGATGTTAGTTTTCTTTCAAGGGAGTGTACATGCCACATGGAAAGCAATGAAGATGCTGGAACGATAAATAACGAGAGCCATTCTCTATGTCATCAACCATTAAGTTTTTTCTTTAAAGATGGTGTATTGATGCCACCAGATCTCACTGCAGAAACCACACTTCATTGCAGCTTTAGGAGATTATGTGTTTGCTCAATACTCGGAGCTATTTCTATGTGCAATCAGATCTCCAGTTGATGTGATCATGTGATGGAGATAAAAGTAGTGTGACTAAAGAAGCCACAGTTTGATTTTTCCCTGAGCTGGCCCACCTATAGTGTTGTACATACCATAAGATTATCAGGTCTTCTGCTTTTTCATGGGATTCGATTGTTTCCCTGTGTTAGCTGGTAGTTGCTTCCAATTTCTCATCCTTGATGCAACTTTCAAGCTAGCCTTTTGCAAATAAATTGCCTTTATCGGTTTTGGTCAGCAGTGGGATGCTGGCTCATGTAGTTGCTGGGAGACCTGGATTGGTTGAAGAGAAGTGAAGCTGTTGATCTTCTGTTTGTTAATTAAGTGGCTCTGTTGTAGACAAGGACTGCTGTTACTGGTGCTGGAATCTGTACAACTAGCTAATTGGTGATGCCTTCTCAAATCTCAATTGTATTATGTGTTATAACTCAATTAAGCCCTCAAGTTGAAACACGAGTGACAAAGACTAACAGTGTTTGAGTTGTACCTTCAGACTGGTTACCGGTATGCTTTCTAATGAGCAACTAACATTTAGCATGATAATTCTGTATAATTATGACTTACGAGTATGCTGTTATTTAGGCATGCATGAAATTAAAATTATGATTTTTAGTTACTTGTTAGAATGTACACGTTTCTACTGGAGGCTATTTTTGGCAATGGAAATAATGTTTAACATATGAGATTTTTGTTGATTCGGTGTTGATGACATGAATTAAACTTCTCATTTTTAATTAAAAAATGTGGATATAGCAGTGAACTTTAGATGCGAGTAAGAAACTTTATCAGACGTTTAAAGCTTTAGTTGATTGTTTAGTGCATATACTAATTTGTTTCAGTAGGTGTCTTGTACTCTTGTTTCTCTGATCTTTGCATTGAATCAAGTGATGGTTGTGCTATGAATATTGTGTGTGATTTCATATGCCCAACTATGATGCATGGACACGAATACGTCGACATGACACGAACACAGGAATTCGCTATTTTCCTAAAAATACCGATACGGCGACACCACTATATATATTTAAATAATAAGAATAAATTACATACATGTATCGTTTTTTATGTTTCTTCATGCTTGTCGAACTGAAATGTTGTAAAGTGTAAAGTAAACTCGGAATATGTACCTCTTAAAGATGACCCTTGCCTCTTCATTCTTCTTGTAGACAATTCATGAATCATGAATCATGATATGTTCAATTGTTCATATGAATACCATTTTCAGAAATCATAATTCTATAAACCTAGGAAAAGAAGTAACATGATCAACAAGAGTTACAAGACTATAATGATAACATATATACTTGAATACTTGATTCTTGAACAATCAAAGGCTCAAAGCAATAGAGCAACAAACTCATCCAAAATCACCCAAATCTAGTTAACATGATAACTCACCAGTCACCAAAAACACAAACACAAACTGAAATTGACCTGCTAACATCAGTAACTAGCAGACACCCTAACAATTTCCAGAGATCTGGCTCTCACCATGAAATTAACAAGGCAAGCATTTCAAAACTCTCCACATCGTAATTTCCTTCTTAATTGCACACAGTCCTTACCATCAGAACTTCGTGAACAGATCATATTAGGAATAACTAATTCTCAGTTATGGAAATTAGCCCAGCAATTCATATAATAAGAACAACACATGAATTATTTTAGAACTACAGCTACGACTTCGACTGGGAGATTGAGAACAGCCGAACGCTACTCCACTCCAGTACTTCTGCGGTGGCAGTGGCATCAACCAGACGGCATCAAGATTCAAGAAGACAAGTGAAGAAGATAAGAGGGGGAGTGAGGGACTTACACAAGAGAGGTTGGAGGCGGGAAGGAGGTCCGATGAGGCAGCGAGCAGTGGCCGAGAGGAGGAATCTTGAGGAGGCCGGCGAGAGGAGCGAGGAGGAGGCTGGAGCCGTGGTGAGGAGGATCTGATCTGGGTGGTGTGAGGAGGCCGGAGGAGGAGGCTGAGGCCGACTGTGAGGAGGTCGAGGTGGTGTGTGAGCCAGTGGCAGTGGGAGGAAGTGAGAAGTCCGGGCGGCATGAGGAGGAGGAGCTGGAGCAGAAGCGGTCTGTGAGGAGGCGCCAGAGGCGCTGAAGGAGAAGCGAGCTCGATTCCAGGTGGAGGGCGGAGGAGGAGGCAGGAGGAGGTTGATCCAGAGGCGCGAAGGAGAAGCGAGCTCGATTCGGCGGCGCGGAGGGGCGCGAGGGAGGAGGAGCGCGAGGGAGGTGGCTAGGTCTGCTCGGGTGTGGGGATTTGGGAGGAGGCCAGGAGGGTTATCACCGACCGGGGGCGTGGGCCATGTCCCGTGTCTCGGGCCGTGTCGGACACGCGTTTGGGATTTTTTGTAATTTAAATTAAATTTTAAAGTGGCCGATACTCCGCCGACACGTGTCCGAGCCGTGTCCGACACGTGTTGGTGTCGGACACGGCGTTTGATTCTGGATCTGGCGGTTTTTACGGAGTGTCAGGTGCTTGAGAGGCCCAATGAAAAATATATATAAGGAGTACAAAGGGGATATTACAAAGGAATATGCTATACACATATAAGGAAATACAACAGACATATAAGGAAATACAAAAGAATTCCTATTCTAACACTCATCTCAAACTCATGGTGGATCACACACACTGAGTTTGGAGAGAAAATACAAATGTTGTACCCTAGTTTGTGGCTTCGTGAAGAAGTCAGCAATTTGTAACTCTGAGGGCATAAACTATAAAACAAGTACTCCCTCTTGCACCTGTGAGTGTATGAAGCATCTACACCAATGTGTTTGGTGAGCTCATGCTTCACTGGGTCACGTGCAATGCTGATAGCATCTATACTGTCAGACAAAAGAGTCGTAGGTCCCATCACAGACACTCCAAAATCTGCAAGTAGCCACCTCAACCAAGTAACCTCTGTTGTCACTGCTGCCATAGCTCTCAACCCAACCTATGCACTCGAACGGGAAACTGCAGTCTACTTCTTTGTCTTCCAGGCAATCAGGGAGGAGTCAAGAAAAATACAGTAAGCAGAAAAAGAACGACAATCAGAAGGATCACTAGCCCATGTCAGATCGGAGTACGCTTGAAGCTGTAGTGAGGTGGAGTTAGGGAAAAACAAACGACGAGAGATAGCCCCACGCAAGTAGCAAAGAACACGAAGAAGGTGATTGTAGTGAAGATGGGTAGGACGAGCCATGAATTGACTCAAAATATGAACAACATAAGCAATATCAGGATGAGTGCTCACAAGATACACCAAACTCCCAACAAGATGACGATATCGAGTAGGATCCTTAAGAAGATCAGCATAAGTGGCACGAAGCTGTAGGGATAGCTCCATGGGAGTCTCAGCAATACGAGTGTCAGTCAGACCAGACCGATCAAGAAGATCCTGGACATACTTCTGCTGAGAGAGGTAGTAGCCCTCAGACATGGAAGAGATCTCAATCCCAAGGAAGTACGTAAGAGAATCAAGATCAGTCATAAAAAATTGTTCACTAAGATGCTTCTTCACATACGTGATGAATGAGGAATCATCACCAGTGATGAACATATCATCAACATACAGAAGAAGCAGTGTCTTACCCTGAGATGGACAAAAAGAGCAAGATCGTGAGAACTGACAGTGAAACTGACAATAGTAATCACTGAGGTAAAATACGCAAACTAGCCACGAGGAACCTGTTTGAGGCCATAAAGAGCACGACAAAGACGACAGATGTGCCCATTGGTAATAGAATACCCAGGTGGTGGCTGCATGTAGACCTCCTCATGCAAAACACCATCAAGAAAGACATTCTTAATATCGAGTTGAGAGATAGACCACCGATGAACAAAAGCAACCGCAACAAGAGTGCGAACAGTGGTCATATGGGCAACAGGGGCAAAAGTCCCATCGTAGTCACGACTGTACTCCTGCTGAAAGCCGTGAGCCACAAGACGAGCCTTGTAGCGCTCGATGGTATCATCAGACCGGGTCTTAATCTTATACATCCATTTGCACATGATAGGACGAGCATGTACATGTGTCGGTACAATATCCAAAGTCTTAGTACATCAAAGAGCATCAAGCTCCTCTACCATAGCGAGCTGTCACTCAGAATGAGGAGCAGCCTCACGATAAGAACTAGACTCAGTGACAGAGAGAGCATGAGCTATCGGAGTAAATCCAAGATGATCAAAAGGTCGAAGGGATGTCCGGTCACGAAGGACATAATGGGGAGCATTATCAGGAGGATCAACTGTGGGTGTCGGCAAGATACCAGGAGAGAAAACTGGTGAAGGACGAGGACGTCTGGAGTAGTGAATACCAGAGAAACGAGATGGTGGTGCTGCAGGAACAAGAGGCAGTGCTGTAGGAGGCAGCACTGGAGGCAAAGGTGCCAGAAGGAACCACTGGAGACAGACTAGGAGAAGGCTGTGATAGTGGAGAAATAGGTGAAGAGTCAGAAAGAGAACCATGAAATTGACTCAATGGTGGAAACAAGATAAGGAGCCGAATCTCGATAGAAGAAAGCTCGAGATTCGTCAAAGATAACGTCTCGTGAAATCCTGATCCGTTGAGCAGAAGGATCATAGCAGCGATAACCCTTATGCTCAGAACTATAGCCAAGAAACACACACTCAACTGATTGAGCCGATAGTTTGGTGCGCTCATGAGGCTGCTGCAGAACAAAACAAGTACAGCAAAAAACATGAAGGTGAGTGTACTGGGGGGGCTTAAGAGTAGAGATGCTCTATAGGACTGACACCCTTAAGAGCAGTGGAAGGTTGCATATTGATGAGATATGCAGTCGTATAAACAACCTCAGCCTAGAACTGTGGTGGAACGTGAGAGGCAAGGAGAAAAGTGCGGGTAGTCTCAATCAGATGACGATGTTTGCGCTCAGCAACCTCATTTTGAGCATGGGCACCAGGGCAAGAAGACTGGTAAAGAGTGTCCTGCTCAAAAAGAAACTGTCTGGAGAGGCGGTGGGGCGTGGCTTCTGTTGGGGCCGGCACGACGAGGAGCTCGGGGAGGCCGGGACGCACGGCCGATCGAGGCGGGACCCGTGGGGAGCTCGGGGAGGCGATCTGGGTCTTGCTGGAGCTCGCTGCAGGCTTTGATCAGTGAGACAAGCGCGAGTAAGATATCCTGAATGTAATGCTCCTGGGAGAGATAGTAGCCCTCAGGCGTAGAAGTGATCTCAAGCCCAAGGAAGTAACGAAGAGGACCCAAATCAGACATCAAGAACTGCTCACTGAGACGCTCTTTCACAAAGGCAATGTACTGAGAGTCATCTCCAATGATGATCATATCATCCACATAGAGAAGAAGAGGTGTGTACAAAGAGGGCACGGTCGCGATCACTGGTGGAGAAGCTGGCAGCAGTGACAACAGAGAAGCGGGCAAACCAAGTACGAGAGGCTTGTTTGAGCCCATAGAGAGAGCGATGAAGACGACAAACCATACCTCCTCACGCAGCTCGCCATTGAGAAAGGCATTCTTAACGTCCAACTGAGAGATGGGCCATTGTCGAACAGATGCCACAACAAGGAGAGCGAACAGTGGTCATGTGAGCAACAGAAGTGAAGGCCTCATCGTAGTCACGACCATGCTCCTGCTGAAAACCACGCGCTACAAGACGCGTCTTGTAGCGCTCAAGGAAACCATCCGATCAGGTCTTGATCTTGTACACCCACTTGCATGTGATGGGAGTGGCGCACAGGTAGGGGCACAAGATCCCAAGTGCCAGTTTGCTCCAAAGCAGCAATCATCGCGAGCTGCCATTCAGGGTGAGCAGCAACCTCACGGTAGGCCGTAGGCTCAGAAGAAGCAGCAACTGCAAAACCGTAGCGCTCAGGCGGCCTGATAGTGTGACGATCACAAAGATCGTATCTAGGAGGAGAAGGCGGAGCGGGACCTAGCAAGGACGAAGAAGAGTTGGGAATAGGGCCCAGCAAAGATGGAGGCTCAACTGGAGGAGTAGACCGAGGATGACGAGAGTAGTGCAGAGGAAAATGTGGAATCTCAACAAAAGACCGGGAAGGAAACTCCGGCGGAGGTGGAACAGGTGCAGCCGGAGGAGAGGGAGGTGAAGGTGGAGGAGGAAGCAAAAAAGTAGTAGAAGGCGGAGAGTCAGGAAAAGTCAGAAAGGAGATCGACTCAACAAGAGAATCTGACCTGACTGTTGGGGAACGAGGGTAGTAAGGTCAGGACTCGTCGAAAGTGATATCCCGAGAGATCCTCATCCCGCGAGCAACAGGGTTGTAGCAACAACAACCCTTATGCTCAAGACTGTAGCTAAGGAAAACACACTCAAGCGGTGAGCGATCGACTTGGTGCGCTCACGAGGTGGAAGAAGTACAAGCAGAACCTGGTAAAGCTGCGAAGGTGACTGTACTCTAGGGCTCGACCATAGAGGCGCTCGACAGGAGTAGAACCTTGAAGAGCAGTGGAGGGTTGTATGTTGATGAGAAAAGCAGTAGTGGAATTAGCCTCGGCCCAAAAGTGAGGGGGAACAGAAGAGGCAAGTATGAGAGCGCGAGCGGTCTCAAGCAAGTGATGATGCTTACACTCAGAGACACCGTTTTGAGCGTGAGCACTAGGACAAGAGTACTGGGGACGAGTACCCTGCTCAGCGAGAAAGCGACGCAAAGTACCAGATAGATACCAGCAGAGTCGGCACGAAACACACGAATGGCCGAATCAAACTGAGTGCGAATCATGGTCCTGAACACAACAAGAGTCAGACTCAAGAACAACACGACAATCGTGATAAGTGATCTGACCAGCTGACATAAGCTGCATAGTAAGCTAAGGAACATGAGAGACTGTAGGAACATGAAATGAAGAAGTGGAAAGGGTGCCTCGGCCTGCAACAGGAAGTGGTACCATCTACAGTCTGAATAGTGGAAGGAAAAACTGTGGAACGAACGGAAGTGGGGTGAGTGGAATCTGATGTCATGTGAAAGGAAGCACCAGAGTCCAAGATCCACGGAGACAAGATACCTGACAAGGGAGAAGGCGGAGACGAGGAAGACTGCTGAGAGGCAAGAGATAGACAAGCGAAACTCGAGGAGTTTAAGGACGAGCAGACACAAAGTCTTTGGAGCGATGGGAGGAGGCTGTTGTCTTGGCGTCACCGGAGGAGCCACAGCAGAGGCGCCCGGCTCTGAGTAGGAGGAACCTCTAGAGCCCTTTGGGGGACGTCCACCATGACGACTCTGGTCCCTCCTTCACTTGTAGCAGTTCTAATATCTGTGGTCGTCACGCTGACAGTAGGTGCAGTGGAGACCCGCAGTAGAAGCAGCAACCAACGGAGGAGCCGGGGAGGATTGATCTTGAGAAGCAGTGAAGGAGCACGTCTTTGAAGCAGACAAACGATCAGCATTTGAGCCACGCCACAGTGACGAGTCTCCTCAGCACACACCCGTGAAGGCCTCCACCAAGCTTCGGTTCTTGGTGGCGAGTCGAGCCGAGCACGCGCGATCTTGAACTTCGAGGGCAAAGACGCGTCGAGAAGTCGTGAGGCGGTGGAGTCTCTGGTGGCGTGAGCCACATCTGGCGAGGACAGTCCGTGGACATCCGGCCCCAGAGAGTCAAGCTGACGCCACACCTCAGACATCTTCTGGTAGAAGTCATTCATGGTGGCATCGAGCTGCTAAAGAGAATGCGCCTGGTGCAGAACATACCATCACTCGTCGGCTGGTAGTGAGCTCGGAGACGATTCCACATAACCTGTGTCGTCGGCAGCTCTACCATATCCATGGAGATGGCCACGGGCATGCTACCCACCAGGATGGTGGTAGCACGAGCCTTGGCATCCTGTCATCGCTCGTAGGCGTGTAGCTCAGACTGGTAGAGGTCCAGGGCCTCCTCCAGTGTGGCATTGGCGGCCTTCTGAGCCGCCTGATCCGCACCCATAGGAAGAGCTGGTAGAACTGGCTGTGTAGGGCGAGACGGACAGGGGTGCTCGCCGATGAGATGACCCAGAGACGCTGGCTGTTGAGGTGGATCCTCAGGTGAACAGCCCACTCCCGGAAGTTCGTCCCGTCGAAACGAACCGAGGGGAACGAGATGGCGAAAGAGCCACTAGTGGTAGCCATCCGAAGCAATGGAGCTGTTCGGAGGGTCGGATCTGGAACCGGGATGACCGGAAGTGGTCGAGGCGGTGGTGGTCGGAGCTGGCCGGGTCGACAGCGGCGGCTGGAGTGTCCTCGGGAACACCGGGCCCAAAGCAGAGCGTCCAAGGGTCGGCGATGGCTGCTGCTCAGGCCAGGAGCAGGGAGGAGTTGCAGGATCTGGCACAGGAGACTAGATCCAGCTCGGGCGGCGCGGTGACGCTGGGATCTGGCGCGGGCGGTGCGTATCCGGCTCGGGAGGCGTGGGGAGGACGGGATCCGATGGCGGGGACACGGGATCGGGCGGTAGTGGTGCTAGCTCGGGAGCAGGGGAGGTGACAGCGGTGGAATCAGAGGAGGCGGTGGCGCTGGAAGAAAACAGAGCACGTGGAGGCAGAGGAAGCGGTGGTGGTGGAAGAAAAACAGAGCAGCAGAGCGCGGGGACTGTCTGGTGGTCAAGGGGCTAGGGTTTCTATGGCTTTGATACCATGTTAGAATAAGGCTTGTTGTCTATTCTAATGGGCGAAAGGGCCAATATATAACATGTACAGGGTTGCTAATATGTAAAGAACACCCTAGGTTATATACATACCTAACAAGATGAAGGGGATCAATTCGATTAGTTGAGGGGCAAAAGAGGAACTCCACTAGGGAATAGATGGGAAAATAAGAGAAAAGAAAAGAAAATGGGAGAAAAGTGGAGAAAATGACAAATTTCAGAGAAGCAAGAAACTCGAGTGGCATATTTCCAAGTGGCATATATCTGATTACCAGCCTCGCCATTCTGAAAGCAACCCAATTCTCCTCTTCTTGATCCACCTCCGGCGAGCCACCTCGCCGTGGCCCGCCGCGGCACGTGCCGCCGCCCCTCAGCTTCCAACCTCCATGCCCTCTTGCTCTCACCTTTGCCCGTGATGGCGGCGCGGCGCCCCTGTCCTCATCAGCCATTCCATCCGCCTAGTTCGGTTCTGGCCAACGCCGGCCGCGTACGCACCTTGTGAACTCGGTTGATCCTCTTATCCTAATGGCGCATTTGGTCGATTTTGACCACTATTTTCGCCCAGTACATGTATCACCTCATCTATGTAAATTCCTATATGGTGTGCTTATGTCTAGTTAGGTTTTAGCATTATTGCCCTTGCCTCTGTGCCAAGGGGAAAGGTAGTAGTAATAAACTGTCATGAAAGATAATAAACTGTCATGAAGTTAGTTCCATCTTTCCTGATTAAGTTGGAGTCATCACCTGTTTACTAGTTGAGATTGCCATCTGTTGTAGATTCTAGGGTGCCTTCGAGCGAACTAAAGGTCTAAAGCCAAGGTGACAAGCTCTGCCATCAGGATGGCTCATGCAAGCTAGCCAGTGGCCGTCATTGTAATGACGAAAAGAGAGTTGCTGTGTGTAGTCCATTAGAAGGTGCTGCTGTCTGAGGTGAGGAAACAATATCCTTGTACATCAATGTGCACTACGGATATTCTTTTGCTTTGCATATGGAGCAGTTTCCTTTTGATGACGAGATAGAAATTTGGTGTTTGTGAAAATAAAGCACAGAACATTATGATGTTGAAAGCGTTTAGGGAGAAGTGTTATTGAGTTGTGTTTTCCCTGTTTTCGTAAATCGGCTAATGTGGTTGACAAAAAGAAAGCATTAATGGTACTACCATGAGAATACTTACTGTCAATATGCAATAAAATATCAGTGCAGCATACTATTTTATCTCACTACATTTAGAAACAAAACCTGCCACATTTACAATACGCCCTTTTCATCTTATCTACTTATGCCCATAACGTCAACGAAGTTAACAAATTATGTGCATAGCCCAAATCTTTCCATCAGTTGCAGCATGTCAATATGAGTAGGCGGGGTGGTAGTCGTCTTCATCATCACATGACACGAGAGCCTTCACAATTTCATCCATTGTTGGCCTCTTGCTTCTTTCTTCAAGGCATGAAACAGATACTGTAACCATTGCAATAGCCTGCTCTGGATCAAAATGCCCATTCAGTCTGGCGTCCACTATATCAGTGACATTTCCAGTAGCCAGGATCTGTTTGGCCTCCTGGACAAACTCTGGAAACTCTACTTGTCTTCCATGGACCATTATGCCACTTGAAACCCTAATTCCAGTCACAATCTCCATAAGCACGACTCCATAGCTGTAAACATCGACCTTCGCATTGATCGGCAAATTCAATGCCCATTCTGGTGCCATGTAGCCCATTGTGCCTCTCATATGGGTGAAATTTAAACTAGTGCTATCTCGCTTTGCAAGTTTGGCTAGTCCAAAGTCTGCTATTTTGGCATTGAAATCTCGAGTTAGGAGTATGTTTTCTGGCTTCACATCACAGTGGACAACCCACTCGAGGCATTCATGGTGAAGATAAGCAAGGCCCCTTGCTGTGCCCAGGGCAATCTTGTACCTTTGGCTCCAAGCAAGCAAGCTTTCGGTACTTCTATCGCCAAAGAGGTACTTGTCCAGTGACTCATTCTCCACATACTCATATACTAATAGTCTGTTTGTCCCTTCTGAGCAAAACCCCCACATCCTGACCAAATTTATGTGATTGATCCTTCCAATTAGAGCCACTTCTGCCCAAAATTCCTCCTCTCCCTGTCGAACATCTGTAAGCTTCTTTACTGCCACTATTTTCTTATCTTCAAGCACTCCTCTATAAACAATTCCTGCGCCACCTCTCCCAAGCTCTTCTTTGAACTTTCCAGTCGCTTCCCTCAATTCTCGGTATGTAAACCGCCTGAACTGGTTTGTTATCATCTTGTATCCATCCTCCATTGACTTGGGTATGCTATGCTTTTTGAAAAAAAGATACCAGCCTGTCACAATAACAAGCAACTCTAGAGCCCCCAATATTGCAGCAAAGATGTATAAGTATGTCCATTTTATGTTGTCCTTCTTCGTTCCATACATATTTGCCGATCCTAGCATGACCTCAGAACCATTGGGTCTGCAGGTTAGGCTATCTTCTTTGGAGACTGAGGCTGAGGATGTTGAACTGTTGGAACTCTTGGGTACTTTCATGTAGTTGTCTCCAGGGAAATACGGGTACACCTGACCGTTGTAGAGTAAGTCTTTAGTGTAACACCAACCATCCCCACCCTTGTATGTGAAAGATACGCAGGAGCTGCTGTTCAAGCAAATGTCCCAACATTCTTCAAATGAGAAAGATTGATTAGAGCCCAGATCAAAGCCATAGAAGTCTGCATGTGGTTGCTTGACAAATGTAAAATCCTTGTGTGGTTGGTTGCTGTCAATTGTGAATGTCGGCTTGCATCCTTTGTTCCAATCTGTTGGATCAACCAACACATATTCTGGAGGACATCTACATTTAAGACCTCCTGAGTAGTCACAGAGCCCATTCTTACCGCATAGTCCGTGCACATAACACATTTGTATTACAGCCTGCCCTGTGACCACCCAGTTTCCTGTTGATGCATTCAAGCTGTACATCCTGAAATTGCCATCGTAATCAATTGTAATCCTTCTCTTGATCCCAGGACCTGAATCTGAAGCCTCTATTTTAAACCCATCACTTGACACAAAATTACCATTGTCATCGAGAAATGCTATTCTGGTGCTGTTAAATCTATTGCGTCCGTTTTTTAGTGCGTTGTAATCTGGACTTGGCCAATAGATGCTTGTAATCTCTGGGCCGTCATACAATAAGCGCAGGACATTGTCGTTATCGAAATAGAGGTGATGGTAACCAGAGACTAACCTTGTGTCTTTCGTCAGGTTCTGCCAAGGGAGCAAGGTATCGGTTGGTGAATGGAAGCTCTGACACACAATATTATTGCTGGAATCATTTATTACAAGGTTGCCGGTGTCGAGGAGGGAAACAGTCGTGTGCTTGCCTGAAGATGTCTTGCTTTCCCATACTGTCGAGCCATTGGTATCCGTGAGGACCAGGTTGCCATCATGGTTCAGCGATATCCTGGAGCCGTAAAGGTTCACTGGGGAGTAGCCATTCACCGGGGAGTAGGGATTTGCCGTCCAGACGACGGTCTTCTCGGTGGTGTACCAGATGGAGAAGGTGAAAGCGTTTGTGCCAAGCCGATGGAAGCCACAAGAGAAGGTGGTATCTGGTGAGAGGAGGAAGATTTTGTCATGATCTTCTGATCTCATGTATGAGCCAGTGGTCATGGTCCTCCATGGGGAAGCACAAGAGCAAAAGTGGAAGGAGAGTAATGAAAGAATGGCTAGAAAGAGCAGTGCAGCCATTTTCTCCCTTTCAGGGAGCTCTGCTCGGGTATGGAGGCGTAGAGAGAGGCAGGTAGGTAGCTTTATGTTCTGTTTTAACGCTTTGCAGCTTAATTAGATGACGATATGCATTGGCGCATAGACCTATCTTTGATGCTGACTTGAACATTTTTTTTTTGGAAATGGCAAGAGTGCCATTATTGCATTAAAGATTGGAGCAAGTCACAAACCAAACCCAAGGTAAAAGGAAAACAGACAAAAGGAGAAATAACGAGGAAACAGATAAAGAAGAGAAACATATACACTATTTACAAGACTTCCCCAATCAGACCCATCCGCTAACTTGAGCACCCTCCCCATCTTGCAGATAAATCTGTAACTTGGTCGTACCGCTTTGTGTCTATGCCTAGGCCTCTTCCTTAATGATTGCTTTCAGCCCCGTTGGAGCCTATCTAAGATGTTGAAAAATCCGTCTATTTCTTTCTTTCCAAATGTGCCAAAGTGTAAGTACTATCAGTGAGGCTTGGCTTTTCTTGCAAAGGTCACTTCCAGAATGGAAGACCTCGATCCACCAGTCAACCATTTTTAGGCGAGATGTCCAGTTTATAGGATTTAGATTCGAACACTACACTCAGGTGGCCACTAAAGACCAAGTATGTTGGGCGTAGGGACACTCCACGAATAGTTGCATAGCTGATTCCGGATCGCTTGTGCATAATGGACACCAATGGTCGTTTTGTATATGGCAGCAGGCAAGGATGTCTGCTGTCGGTAATCGATGCTGAATGAGAAGCCAAGAGAAAATTTTGCATAGGTAGGGCCAGGATGTACACATTATATTGCTATACCCTATTGCTTTGGTTTGCATGATGTCAACTGATAGAGCATTTGCGTTTCTTCAATGTGTGGAAGAGGATTACAGGCTAACACATAATTTGATGGCCTAATTGAGTGGTGATATTGTTACGTACCCGCAACAAGTGGATACATGAATAGCATCAGAAGTTGTTTGAGAAGGAAGGTTGATAGGAAGGAAGAGGGGAGAAGAAAATGTTTAGAGGTTCTATCTTTACAGTCGATGCCCCATCCCAGGAACTCACGCATACTATTTAAGAAACGACAATAGAGCTTCTTGCCCCTCACGTTTAGCTTATACGGCCGGCCCACGACTACACGGTCCATTCTTCTGATGCAAACCGAGTGCTGGGCTTGTGCATCTGCTGGCCCTCTTGTCTCTCGCAAGACCGACACCTTTGTGCTGAAGTAGAAGACGTCATGACATCTTAGTTTCACAAGCTGGTGCATGTGGGAAGCGTGACTGGAGATCATTAAGATCTTTCCAGGTAGGTGTCGAGGTAGAAGGTCTTGACCATTGCACTTGTACTTAAGTAGTAGACGATGATCCTTTGTCTTGGAAGCGCTGTCATAATACCTTGAGTGGAATTCGAAGATCTTTAGTTGAGTCTGGAAGTTCAGTCTGTACTATGCTCGAAGGGGGAATAGCTCTCCTGAGTTGCGACACATGAACCACCGAGTGGATTGTCGTCGTGGAGGGTAATTTGAGCTTGTAAGCCACCAGTCCAATCTTCTTTTCAACTTGAAACAGACCAAAATAACGAAATGCCAATTTGTGGTTAGCTCTTACTGCCACTGAACTTTGAACATATGACTGAATCTTAAAATACACCCAGTCCTCCTCCTAAAATACTCTGTTAGATCTTTTTGCATCTGCTTTGGCCTTCATGTGTTGGTTTGCTCGGTTGAGGTGTTGTTTTAGCAGTTCTGTCATCAGTTTCCTCTCCTTTAACCAAACCGACAACTCAGAGTTCTGACAAACTGTAGTGTCCTTGATACCGAAATGCCTTGGAGTATAGCCATACAAGATTTCAAACAGAGATTTTCCCAAGGTGGAGTGCAATGCAGTGTTGTACCAGTACTCAGATAGTGCCAACCAATTGAACCACTTACTAGGGCATGCATGAACAAAGCATCACAAATAAGCTTCGACATATTGATTAACATGCTCTGTTTGCTTATCCATTTGCGGATGATACGCCGTGCTCATCCTTAATTGAGTTTGGGCAGACCTAAACAACTCCTTCCACATCAAGCTCATGAACACTCGATCTCTGTCAGATACAATGGATTGTGGTAAGCCATGGAGTTTGAACACATGCTGCATGAATATTTGTGCTACTTGGAAGGCCGTGAAAGGATGTGCCATTGCTATGAAATGGGTGTACTTAGAGAATTTGTCCACCACAACCATAATGCAATTGTAGCCAGCAGACCGAGGCGAGCCCTCGATGAAATCCATGGATATAATTTGCCAGGTGTGGTCTGGAACCGGCAAGGGTTGTAGCAGCCCTGGATAACACACATGCTCCGCCTTTGCTTGTTTACAAACTGAACATTGGTCCACAAATTCTCTGACACTCCGTTTAATGCCTGGCCAAGCAAACAACTTCTGAATTCTGTGATATGTAACTTGAAATCCCGAGTGACCACCGATTGCACTGGAATGCAATGACTACAAGATATTGTGTTGAACCAGTGCATTGTTTTCGACCCGCACTCGATTTCCCAACTTGAGTAAACCATTACTTAGTTGAAATTTGTATGTTCCATTACTAGAGACAGTCAAGTCCTTTAGCAATTTGCTAGCCTGTGGATCTTGCTGATAACCATTGGCTATGGTAGTTGAAATTTGTATGTTCCATTACCAGAGACAGTCAAGTCCTTTAGCAATTTGCTGGCCTGCGGATCTTGCTGATAACCATTGGCTATGGCCTCCATCTAGTCCGGTATTACCGTGGATATTGTTGACACTTCCCCTTCTTCACCTTTTTCTCTGTGTGATAGAGCATCTGCGGCTCTATTTGCCGTGCCAGGTTTGTACACAATCCTGTAGTTTAATCCCAATAGCCTGGTCATGATTTTCTGTTGCCAAATGGTAGTCAGATGTTGATCCCCAAGGTGCACTAGGCTACGTTGCTCTGTTCGGATGACGAACTCTCTAGTTTGCAAATAAGATCTCCAATGCTCTACTGCTAGAAGAATAACCAAGCCCTCTTTTTCATATGTTGACAACCCTTGTGCCCTCGGCCCCAATGCTTTACTAAGATAAGCAACCGGGTGTTGGTTATGCATTAGCACTACCCCTATTCCTTTATCAGAGGCATCGGTTTCAACCACAAACTCCTGAGAAAAATCCGACAATGCCAGCACTGGTGCTGACATTAGAGCATCCTTTAAATATTGGAAAGCCAACTCCTTGTCCTAGGTCCAAACAAATACTACATTCTTTCTGAGTAAGTCAGTAAGTGGACGACTGATTATGCCGAAATTTCGAACAAATTTTCGGTAATAACCTGCTAAGCCCAAGAACCCCCGCACATGCTTTACAGTCTCTGGAACTGGCCATTCCTTGACTGCAGAAATATTTTTAGGATCCGTAGCCACACCCTCTTGACTGATAATATGTCCTAGGTAGGTCAACCGTTTTTGAGCAAAAGCACACTTTGACTGTTTGATCTCCAGTCTATGCAGCCTCAGAGTTTCCAACACTTGCTTCAACTGTGTCACATGCATTTCCAGGTTCCTACTGTAAACAAGTATGTCATCAACAAAGACCAACACACCTCGACGCAAATATGGCCCCAAAATAGTACTAATCAATCCTTGAAAAATGGCTGGAGCACTGGTCAATCCATACACCATCACTTTGAATTCGTAGTGTCCCTGGTGTGTTTGGAATGCTATTTAATATTCATCTTCAGCCTTCATCCGTATTTGATGGTAGCCTGCACGCAAATCTAAACTGGTAAACCACTGTGAGCCTGCTAACTCGTCCAACAACTCATCAATGATCAGCATTGGGTATCAGTTCTTTACCATGATAGCATTCAGGTCCCGATAATCTACACAGAAGCGCCACGTTCCATCCTTCTTTGGAACTAGTAGAACCAGAGATGCAAAGGGGCTAACACCGTGCTGAATAATCCCTTGTTGGATTTTGTCCTTCTGGGCGGGCCGATAATGGTATGGCCTCAAGTTGATTGGTTGAGCTCCAGGTTGTAAGGGAATAACATGATCGAATTTTCGAGGTGGTGGTAGGCGCCGTGGATCCTCAAACACATCTGCAAAATTCGACAATAGCCGATGAACAGTAACTGGCAGTGGAAACTCTTCAGTCTGAACTGAGTATAGTTTGACTCCGTCTTCAGAGAGTAGCTGCTCTGTTGGTAGTGATTTCAACTTGCTGCTGGGAAACCCTTCCTTCAATCCTCTCAAGACAACCCGTTTACCTCGGTATAAGAATGTCAATATCTTCTTGCACCAATGCACAGTCATCGGACTGTGTTGCTCCAACCAGTCCATACCCACAATAAGGTCATATCCACCCAATGCCAACACCTTCAAGGATGTTCTGAAATCAACACCTTGTACTTGCCAGAAGCAATCTGGGAACTCTCTTTTACTCGTCTATGTGCACCATCTGCAATCCTGACCTGAATCTTCCTTAATGGTTTTTGCTCCCCTTTCAGCCTGTCTGCTAAAGCCTCCCCTACAAAGCTGTGGGTGCTACCCGAATCTATCAGGATCATAACCTCAATACCTTGAACAATTCCCTTGAATCTAACAGTTCTCGGCGTTTCAGAGCCATTCACTGCAGCAACTGAAATTGCCAACACTTCTTCACCTTGTGAAGTTCCTACTTCTGAACGTGTGATCTCGAGACTCAGTTCTGGAACCAACTCCCACATTTCCTGTACCACATGAAGTTGAATATTAGGTCCACATCGGTGTTCCCAGTTCCATTTCTCACCACAGGTATGACACAAGCCCTTGGCTCGTCGATACGCCCTAAGAGCTGATATTTTGTCGTTCGATCCACTTGCTCGGGCACCCTCTACACCTCTCCTGTCATCTGGACGATTACCAATGTGACCCGATGGCCTCCCCGGGGGTGCAGGTAATGATAGTGCAGTTTGGGTTGGTGCTCGCCCCACTGACGAAAACTCTGGCTGACGAGTCTCGCATCGCATTGATTCCAGAACCTCCTCTTGCAAGCATGCCAAGGAGACCGCAGTATCTAGATTCTTTGGCTAATGTAGAATCACTGCTGCTCTGATTTCACTTCTCAATCCATCTGTGAACTGGGTCACAAAAACATGAGATCCCAAGTATGATGAGCAATCAGATTGTGCATAGACTCATTAAATTTTTCAGCAAACTTCGTAACAGTACCACTATGCTTAAGCCTATTGAATTGACAGAGTTGTTGCTGAAACTCCAGTCGACCAAAACGCAAACACACTGCCTCTGTGAATTCTTCCTGTCTCGTACACCCCGTGTGAGCTTGAGTTGAATGTAGCCATAACATAGCACTACCCACAAAGTGCATAGCAGCAACACTAATCCATAAATCTGGTCTGGTTGCACATACCTGAAAATACACTTCACATCTCAGCCGCCATGCTTTTGGGTTTTCTCCATCGAATTGGGGAAAATCCAATTTCGACGGTACTGGATGAGAGTGATGATTTCCCTGGAAGCGGTTGCCTAAATCCCCAGCATCAATTGGAGGTATAGGTAAGGGGTGTAATCCGTACATACCATTGCTTGCTGGTAATTCTGGAGGCGAGTGTTCCATTGCTCTTCCACGTTTTTGGGTCAACACGCCGTTGTCAATTGACCGATGACCGCAATCATCCTCTTCCTTTGGTTCCTAGAACTTCAGATGCTCCGGAATCGACAACAAAGGGGGCATCACATTACCCCTCGGCACTAGAGCCGCATCTCAAGCCACCTGCTTGACTTGATTCCGTAACTCCCCTACTTCATCTCGTAGGTCATCCACCGCTGCCACCATCATCGGTTTCCATTCCTTCAGTTCCAGCACTACTGGTTTGATCTCCGCCATGGATTCCACCAGTGTCTGCATGGTAACACTTTGTGCTTGAATTGCTCTAGTGAGTGCTGCGATTTCTTGCTCCATGGCCAGTGATTTTCCTTGTGCACGCATTTGATACTTGGGTTTCTCCATATGGACCTTGGCTCTAGGATCGGTGCTCTGATACCAGATTGTTACGTACCCGCAACAAGTGGATACATGAATAACATCAAAAGTTGTTCGAGAAGGAAGGTTGATAGGAAGGAAGGAAGAGGGGAGAAGACAATGTTTAGAGGTTCTATCTTTACAGTCGATGCCCCTCCCAGGAACTCACGTATACTATTTAAGAAACGACAATAGAGCTTCTTGTCCCTCACGTTTAGCTTCTACGGCCGGCTCACGACTACACGGCCCATTCTTCTGATGCAAACCGAGTGCTAGGCTTGCCTTGCAGCCTCTCGTCTCCTTGAGCCAAACACCTTTGTCTTTGAAGTAGAAGAGGTCATGATAGAAATGTGTATTATATGAGATCTTCACATTATAGTTTTTGTAATTTTAGGGCTTTTACATTTGCATGAACCGAAATTAGTTTATGGGAGTCAACACTAACTATGCTTGTACACTAATAATAAATCTATACACCAGATCTCGCTCATGTCACGTGCCCAGGAAAAACTATATGAAAATTTTGATTTGAAAATTGATATTTTTTCATACGTGAAGACAAAAATTATCTAAATTTTGAATTGAAATATGAATTTGGATGAAAATTAGATAAATCTGATTTTTTTTTGCTCGATATGAAATTTTATTGTACCCACCAATAACGCTGGTAACCCAGCGATTAGTGACGAAATTTGGCCGATAGAGTTTTCCATGCACGTGCCTACTATTTATGGTAGGCAACACAAAGGCTGCGATTGCTTGACATCCCAACGAGTTTTTTTTTCTATGATCTTATCAGAAGCGTTTTTTTATTGGATTTTGAACTCTTCGCTGAGTTTAATTTTCATCCCTCGTGTGCAAAATCGGGTAAAACGTGTTCTCCATCTCTCAATACCAGATAAACTTTACCCCTCCCTCTGTTTGACCATGCTTTTAACCTAATAAAATCCGGTTTTATCCACATGGTGTCCACCTTGGATTTACTACCGTCTCGTTCTATCCTAAATCGACCCATCTCCTCGTCTTCACTCCCACACCAACCTTTGACCCCTTCTTGCCTCCGCCACCGCACCACAAACCCGCGGCGCGTCAAGGCGTTCTCGCTGCCGTAGCTCCCGTCGCAACTCCCAGCGCAGCTGCTCCCCATCTCTGCTGCCACCGCCGAGGATGTCGACCCTTTGGCGGCGGTGGACGAGCTGGAGCGCACGGGATATTGGCGCGGTCCAATCATCAGCTCCCTTGCCACCGCCGCCAGGGCACCCTCCTCTCCTCCGCGCCGCAATTCACCTCCGGGACGCGCTCCTGCGCCTGCTCTCGCCCACTGCCCTCCCACGCGGCTCCGTCTCCTCACCACTCGACGTCACGCTAAAGCTCGCCGCGCACAAGGCCCTAGCGGACGCGTCCCCGACCGTCCAGTTCGCCGTCCCCGACCGTTCAGGAACTTTAAACTAGATCCGCGCTGGGCGAGGTCGCGCGCCGTGTGGACGTCGGCCTCAGGCGCATACTCGAGCGCATCCTTTTGACTTTGAAGTCATTTTCTTTAGTGGGGTGCTGGTTATCTTGGAAAGAAACGAGGATTTCTGACATCTGTTCTCGCCGACGGCGTTGCAAAGGGTAAATCTCACATGCATTCTTGGACTTTCGATCACTTTGCGTACTCTCCAACTCACCGTAAGCGCCTAAAAATATTTCCTTTGCTGGTAAAAGTATACGCAATTTGTACAAATGTGCTCCAGTTCCAGATTGCTGTTGGAATTAATATGGGTTAGACCTAAATATTATATTCTAATTAATTCCTGGTAAATCTCAAAGACCTATGTGCATGTGCTAAATCTGTTTAGTCGCATGGAGGATTAAGGGAGTTCTGTGGGTTTATAAGGTGGAGCGTGGTAACCCATCTTGTGGAATTGGAGAGTTAACACACTGCAAGCGCTTTCGCTCGAAAGGCGAGTAGTCTTGCGTGTATCATCTTGTGTAAGGTCTTGGTAGCGATTTTCTTTATCTATTCAAAAATCTAAACGCACTCTGTCTTTTGGCTATTTAGGAGTACTGGCTCTGGTTTGAGTTTTTCCACTTTTACAATACAGAAAGAACTCCATAGTCTTGTTTCTTTGTCTTGCGATCTCCATCGGCGAGGCGTGTCTGGCCAAGGCCGGAGAAGCGAGCCTCCGGAACCTCGTCCTTGAAGGCTTGCATGGCGAGGGCGAATAAGGTTTTGGGGAGCGTTATACGATTGTCATCATTGTTCTCTACTACGTTCTACATCAAGCTGCCGTCTACTACTCGCTTTCGTTCTACATCAATCGCTGCACGTCTACTACCACTACGCCATGACGAACGACGTCCTCATCAAGAATTCTGCTGCAACTTTTTCTTCCACAGAATCTGAGTATGCCTATATCTTTCTTGTTAGTTGGTTTGCTTTACTGTCTATTGTTGTCTTGAACACTGAGATAGGAATGCTAGCTTCTGTTCTTCTAGAATCTGATATTGCTATAGTGTTCTTTGTGATCTGTTTTGTGAAAATAACTAGAGTATTTTCAATGTTTTATCTACTATATTTTTAGATTAAAGTAATTCGAAAAATACTTATATACTCATCAGTTGCATGCTGCGTGTCTAATTCTAATGTTTATAATGTACTTCGCACTTAAAAAATATGTATCTTTTTTTAGCCACATAAACAAATACTTTGAAATATGAATTTCTGACAACGCCCATCAGGATAGAAGTTCTCTAATTAATATGGTTGTTTTGATATTTTGCCTCATACTGACAGCCTGAATATTGCACTAGCAGTTTTTCTAGCAATTCCGTGTCAAGATGCTCTTCATTTGGCAGCCGAATCAACGATTAGTGACACTAATAGTAGTTCGGATGCCTTACGGTGATAAATATCTTTGTGACTTTGCCTACTAGCTACTAGTTTGATCGAGCGACTTGTCATTTCAGTTTGCCATTTCTTTCTCGCCTTTTCCCTTTACTAAATCTTTTCTAAAGTACCCAGTCATCATCCTTTCCATATCGATATGTCATTATCTTCACCCTAGTGGGCATCTTAGAAGGAATCGGCTCTGGTTTTGATCTGGTCAGTTTCTGCGGCAGCAGTCATGCAACTGAATGATCACAGTTCAGTGTTTGGTCATACCAGCGCTACTGTCCAATCAATGCACATTTTCCAAAATTATCTACTCAAGAGAGATCAGGAATGGCATTAATTTGAAAATTAGTGATTTTTGTTTGCATTTTGTAAAATTGAAAAGAAAAATGAAATATGATACTGCTCTTGACATGAGCATAGGAATCATAAGTTCATAGCATATTAAAATACATTTTCTCTTTGGAAAAATGTCAAGCAAAATGGTACTTGTGACGTCTCATTGACGCCGTGCCTGTACATGGATATTATCGGTCTTGGTTACTTTGTTTGATGCATGAAAGTGATAGGTGTAAGGATCTAGATCCTCCGTAGCACTGCAGAGTATATTCTGTGAACGGTGTTTTAAAAGAGAGTGAACAGTTCTCTGATGCAGTACCATATCAACTGTACCTAATGTCATGTTACTGTAGATGGTGCAGAGAAGTGGTGCAGTGATTTTACTGTAGCGATGAGGTAGATTGATTTGGACATTCGATTTTTGATTGGACGGTGGAGATTGTACCTAATGTTGTGCTACTGTAGATGCTCTGTATTGACTACTTAAATGCAGAGAATCCCAATCCCCTAGAGACATATTTAGGTACTTTTAGTACTTAACCCCAAATGTGCATGTACTGTTGGAAATATGAAATGTGGATAACATTTTAATTCCAGATTTTATTATTATGAGGCAAAGATCACAAATAACTAGTGATACAAAAAACGATATTAACAGCAGGCTACTCATTGCACTTCTAAACATACTCAATATCATGATTATAATAAAATATACTGGTCGTACGCACAACTTATAGTATATGTCGATGAAGAACGAAGCAATCACGAGACTCGATGCGATTGCAAATCGTAAACGTCATGATGCAACAAGTGGTCGCTGAATGTCTTTGCCGAAACCTTATTGCCGCCCCGTGCAGGTGAACTCTGCGACAATGGTTCGGAGATACCGCTCACCCTCTTTCCTGGTGCACGCCGAGGAGAAGGGACAGCTTGGTTCAAAACAACATAACCCTCCAGCACAAGAGGACAGATCAGAAGAAGCAGAATAATTGGAATGGAAAAAGATCTCCTTTGGTCTGGACCTCTCGAAAACCTTTTAAGGGTCGAGTCAATTACTCTCTAGTAATTGCTCAATAAAACACACATTAGAACACTGGTAGCTGCTAATTAAAAACCAATTAATGGTAATTAAGCAGAATTTATCATATTACGATTACGTTGGTCTTGACTTTGACCTTTGGTCTCTGACTTTGACCACGTTCTTCAAGGGAGGTCCAAGAGGATCTCCCGAAGCGGTCCAATGGGACCACAGTGTTTCAACCACACTATCTTGGAGTGATCCAAGGGAGGTCCAAAAGATCTCTTAGAGATCCAAGAGGATCTTCACACTCCAAGGGAGGTATAAGAGGATCTCCTGGTGGTCCAAGAGAAATATCCAAGGGAGGTCCAAAAGGACATCCTGGAGGTCCAAGAGGATCTCTTAGAGGTCTAAGAGAAATCTCCAAGGGAGATCCAAGAGAAAACTCTCACTGGTCATATGTGACACCTGAATTGAGAGAGAGAGAGAGAGAGAGAGAAATGTACGGTCAGCAAAAGAAAAGTGGACTTGGTTCACGACACGTTCACGATCACGCGTCGCAAGTCACAAGTCACGTGATTGCCACGCGAATAAACGCGCATGCGTGCGTACGTGCGTGCGTGTGACTTTAGCTATAGTCCTCCTCATGTCACCTCATGACATATATCACATGTATCAAGGGGTGGCAAGGACTCCACCTTATAAATTGCTCTCTCACTACTTGGCTAGGTAGTATAGGACTAAACCATGCATGCTTTGAAATTTAGGAATGAATGAGCTTTTACAAATAAGGGCCCAATTCTAACAATCCCCCACCAATTCCAAGGCAGGCAGCAAAGAGTAAGATAAATACTTTTGTGCTGAAGAGTTGTTAATATACCGATCTTCGATGTAAGTCCCGTCTGGGTTGAACTTAAATGCAGGTTGAACTTGCACCTAGAATAACAAGATTCATCTTCTCACAACTGATGAATGGACTATGCCTTGAATTCACAGTCATCTTCTCACAACTGATGAATGGACTATGCCTTGAATTCACAGTCTTTCGTGATTAGATTTTACTTGAAATCTCAACTGATACTAGGCTGTCAAAGAACCAAGCCTAACCAGAGCTTTATATGGTCATGCTCCCTTATATGCTCATGAGCTTTCTAGAGAATGCCTCTATTCTCGTGAACTGCGACCTCAGTTAAGCTCAAGTAGGTGTATTCATTCTAGGTATCCTGTAGGCTAATACATTTTTCCCTCATTGGACACTAGAATACATTAAGGCTTTAAGCCATCCTCTTCCATACAGTTGAGAGTACTTTGTCTATCAGGACACGGGTACATATTTTATTAAAATGTACTCTCTTGTTCAAACATCAACTTGTTTTTCCCATTGCCTAAGTCACAGGATCTCCGATCAAAAGGTATGGGTTACTGCTGAGTTGTAACTCTAATGGGTCTCATTCCCATGTACATAGATGCAGAAAATCGCGCCTTAGTGCTAGCCCCTTTGTGAAAGGTGCAGCGATTTTTCTCGATTAAGTATATAATTCACAATAATCACTCGAGTTCCTCGGTTTTACATGATTTAAGCCTCGCTTCACATATGCGGAGGACTTCATGTTATTCTTAGTACTTGTAACCTTAATCAACCTTTGTTTGATTATGGCAGTATATTAGGATTGCCGGTATTGGTTTCTCAACCAGTGGTAAGTCCAACAGAAGCTCTCTAAGCCATTCAGCCTCAACAATAGCTGTGTCTAGTGCTACACGTTCTGCTTCCATGGTTGATCTTGTCAATATGGTGCATTTACACGACCTCCATGAAGCTACTGCAAACACTGCAAGGGTAAACACATACCCACTTATAGCTTTGATCTCATCTGCATCAGAGATCCAGTTTGAATCACTATATCCTTCTAATACAGATGGATATCCAGTATAGTAAATTCCATATGAGGTTGTGCCTTTCAAGTAGCGCAACACTCTCTCAAGTGCCTCCCAGTGATCATCTCCTGGATTAGAATTAAACCGACTTAATTTGCTCACAGCAAATGATATGTCAGGTCTTGTGGCACCAGATAGATACATAAGTGACTGAATAATTTGTGAATATCTCAATTGATCTTTGCCTAATCCCTTATTCTTTTGAAGCTTAACACTATCATCATAAGGAGTTGGGGAAATCTTGTAGTTCTCAAAACCGAACCGGCTCAAGATTTTCTCAGCATAATGGGATTGGTTCAAAGTGATCCTATCCTCATTTATGATCAATTTAATATTCAGAATAACATCTGCTTCTCTTAGGTCTTTCATATCAAAGCATCTAAATAAGAAAGATTTGAACTCATCAATAACAGCAGTGTTTGTCCCAAATATAAGTATGTCATCGACATACAAACACAAAATCACTCCTTGACCCCCACCATAACTATAGTACACACACTTATCTGCCTCATTTACGGAAAAACCAGCAGATGTTAAAGTTTTATCAAATTTCGCGTGCCATTGTTTAGGTGCTTGCTTTAGACCATACAAGGATTTGATTAATTTGCATACCTTACTTTTCTGTCTAGAAATCACAAAAACATCCAGTTGCTCCATATAGATTTCTTCCTCTAACTCTCCATTAAGGAAAGCTGTCTTCACATCCATTTGATGAATGTGTAGACTATAGGAAGAAACTAATGCAATAAGCACATGAATGGTGGTTAGTCTGGCAACAGGAGCGTAAGTATCAAAATAATCCTCACCTTCTTTCTGGGTATAAACCCTTGGCCACAAGTCTTGCCTTGTACTTATCAATAGTACCGTCAGGCCTTATTTTCTTTTTAAAGATCCATTTGCATCCAACATGTTTACACCCGATAGGACGTTCAATGATCTCCCAAGTTCCATTAGCCATGATGGAAGCCATCTTGTTATGGACTGCCTCTTTCCAATACTCAGCATCAGGTAAATGCATAAGCCTCTGAAAGAGTGTTTGTCACATCATCCATGAGATATACAATAAAGTCCTCACCAAAGGTTTTCTCAATCCTTTGTCGCTTGCTCCTGCGAGGAGCCTCTTGGACTAAACTATTATCTTCTTCAGGATTATCACTCATTAGTTCAAAGATAGTGGCAGGTTCAAGACTATTATTCATAATTTGATTATCCTCAGTTCGAGAAGTACTGCCTGCAATTCTCATAGGATAAATATCCTCAAAAAATGAAGCATATCTGGACTCCATTATTGTATTAACAATAATTTCAGGAGTTTCTGATTTTACTACTAAAAATCTATTGGCCGTGCTGTTATGAGCATATACCAACAAGACACAATCGACTGTTTTAGGTCCAAGCCTTTTCTTTTTCTGCAATGGTATATTGACTTTTGCCAAACACCCCCAAGATCGCAGAAAATTAACATTGGGTTTTCTCCCCTTCCATCCCTCATATGGAGTAATCTCACACCTTTTAGTGATTACTCTGCTTAGGACGAAAATTGCTGTTAGTATAGCTTCCCCCCACCACATCTTAGACATATCGGCACTCTCCAACATGGCATTCACCAAGTCTGTTAGTGTCCGATTTTTCCTCTCATCTACCCCGTTTGATTGAGGTGAGGATGGTGGTGTAACTTTATGGACTATTCCATGTTCAGCACAGAATTGGGAGAATTCAAGAGAGATATACTCTCCTCTACGATCCGAGCTTAGTCTTTTATTTTTATTTTCTAGTTGGTTCTCAACCTCGGCCTTATAAATTTTAAAGTAATTTAAAGCTTCATCTTTTGTTTTCAGTAGATACACATAACAATATCGTGATTCATCATCAATTAGAGTTAGAAAATATGTTTTGCCTCCTTTGGTCAACAATCCATTCATCTCATACAAGTTAGAATGGACAAGATCTAAAGGTGCCAAGTTCTTTTCCTTTTGTAACCCCTTAAAGGGTTTTCGAGGTTATTTTTCTTGCACACAAGGCACTTTGATCCTTTGACAATTTCACATTTTGGAATTAAATCTAATCTGGACATTCTAGCAATACTATCAAAACCAATATGACAAAAATGAGAATGCCATATATTGGCCTCACATTTATTCAAACCAGTTGCAACATTCAGATTATACTTTAAAGTACTCATGCGGAACAAGCCTTCGCTCTCATAGCCTTTACCAACAAAATTATCAAACTTAGATAATACAATTTTATTTGACTCAAATACTAGCTTATACCCATCCCTACATAGGAGGGAACCACTAATAAGATTCTTGTTTATGGTTGGCGCATGCTGTATGTTCTTCAAGTAGACAATCTTCCTGAAGTAAGCCTCAGATCCACCGTGCCAACACTAAGAACAAAAGCATGCGATCGGTTCCCCATTAGGACTGAGGAAGCCCTGACTGCCTGATAAGAAGAAAACAAAGAAATATCAGAACATACGTGAACATTAGCTCCAGTATCAACCCACCAATCAGTGGATTGATATCTTTGAAAATACAATGTGGATTACCATACCCTCTGTTGAGGCCTCAAATCTATGATCACGTTGATAGCCTTTTTCTTTGGCTGTACACCATCCTTGCTCTTGCGGAAATGACATTCTTTCGCTATATGACCGTTTTTCCCACACACAAAGCAGGTGATGTTCCTCATATCCTTCTTCTTAGTTTTCTTCTTAAAGGTAGTTGTCTTTTTTGTTTTGTTTAAAGCCTTTGTTATTTTTGCCATATCTTTTCTCTATGACATTTGCATTGATCTGATTGTTCTAACTAGAAGTGCTTGGTGCATCTTTTGCTCTTGCCTTTTCTTCCACATCAAGAGCAGCAATGAGATCCTCAATAGATATCTCTTCCCTCTTGTGCTTTAAGCCAGTGGAAAAACCCCGCCATGAAGCAGGAAGTTTGGCAACAATGCCCGCAGTCACAAACTTAGGAGGCAAGACACAACCCAGATGTGCAATCTCTCCGACCAGTAATTGTAGCTCATGAGCTTGTGCAACTATCGACTTAGCATCGTCCATGCTATAGTCGAAGAATTGCTCGCACATATAAAGCCACCGACCAGCCTCAGCTTCGGCATATTTATACTCGAGTGCATCCCACAACTCTGTGGCGGACTTGAAGTTCATGTACACATCATAGAGCTGGTCGGATAGAATGGTCAGTATGCATCCAAGGGTTGTGTTGTTATCTGTGTCAAAACACATGGTCTGTTCATCCGTAATTGGATACTGTGTATGGATCACCCACCACAGCCCCAAAGACATGAGCCAAAACTTAACCCTTGTCTGCCATCCACGGAAGTTTTGACCAGAAAACCTCTCAGGTTTTATAGCATTAGAAGCACCAGTCATTGCTAGATCACAAAATATCCACAATAAGGTTTCTGGATTGTTGAAAATTTGGACAACATTTTAATTCCAGATTTTATTATTGTGAGGCAAAGATCACAAATAACTAGTGATGCAAAAAAAATGATATTAACAGTAGGCTACTCATTGCACTTTTAAACATACTCAATATCATGATTATAATAGAACATATCTGGTAAATGCGCTGCAACGTCTGAGTATATGTCGATGAAGAACGAGAAGCGATCTGAGACTCGATGTAGTGCAAATCGTAGACGTCGCAAAGTCACGACAAGTGGTCGTCTTGAGATGTTGCTCGAAACCTTATTGCCACCCCGTGCAGGTGAACTCTGCGATAATGGTTTGGAGATACCACTCACCTTCCTTTTCGGTGCATGCCGAGGAGAAGGGACGACTTGGTTCAAAACAGTACAAGCCTCCAACACAAGAGAACAGATCGGAAGAAGCAGAATAATTGGAATGGAAAAAGATCTCCTTTGGTCTGGACCTCTCGAAAATCTTTTAAGAGTCAAGTCAATTACTCTCTAGTAATTGCTCAATAAAACACATATTAGAACACTGGTAATTGCTAATTAAAAACCAATTAGTGGTAATTAAGCAAAATTTATCAAGAGGATCTCATGAAAAGGCCAAAGAGAAACCTCCAAGGGAGGTCCAAGAGGATCTCCCGAAGAAGTCTAATGGGACCACAATGTTCCAACCACACTATCTTGGAGTGATCTAAGGGAGATCCAAAAGATCTTTTGGAGGTCCAAGAGGATCTCCACACTCAAAGGGAGGTCCAAGAGGATCTCCTGGAGGTCCAAAAAAAATCTCCAAAGGAGGTTCAAGAGGACGCCTTGAAGGTCCAAGATAAATCTCCAAGTGAGGTCAAGAGAAAACTCTTACTGGTCACATGTGACACTTGAATTGAGAGAGAGAAATACACGGTCAGCAAAAGAAATATGGACTTGGTTTACGACACGTTCACGGTCGCGCGTCGCAAGTCACAAGTCATGCGATTGCCATGCGAATAAACGCGTGTGCGTGCGTACGTGCGTGTGTGTGACTTTAGCTGTAGTCCTCCTCATGTCACCCCATAACATATATCATGGGACTAAACCATGAGTACTTTGGAATTTAGGAATGAATGTGTCTTTACATATAAGTGCCTAATTCTAACATGTACATCTTGCTGCATGGCTCGCACACAATTTCAACTTCTTGACCAGTTTCCTGATAATATCAAGATAGCCAAGCTAGTCGTTTTATGGACAGTAAAGCTTACGCTTATTTTTTGACTGCTGGCAGTTATGAACGTGAATTTGACATAGTGACCTACAATTTCACATTTTGCTAATTTTGCTTTTGTCCATCTTTCATGTAATCATGTATTTCTATAGTATTATTCTTTGGTTTACCAGTAGCTTATATTTATTCATCACGGCTTTGGAGGTCGGCATGCACACGTTAATATGCCACTTGTCTGAAAAGGACGCGCGGTTTTATACTCGACCTGGGACGTTACATTTCTAATATTTTTGTAACATCAGTATTTCTCAGAAGTCGTATCCAGTGACTGTATATGAATTAATTAGTCTTCTCTCTCTGCATCCGTCTTGGTCTTGGTCTTGTGCTCTATTTTTTCTGCAGAGTTCGACGTAGACATGCTTGCCTTCGATTTTTTTTTTAAATAATCTATTTTTTATTAGGAAATACAGAAATAATACCGCTTAATTTTTTTTTACAGAAATAATCTCTAGTCGCCGTACGGTTGGGCGACTTACTGAAGTCGCCCAACCGAAGGGCGACATTGAAGGTTTCGAGGCATAGTCGCCATACCGTACGGCGACTTAAGGTCGTCGCCATACCGTATGGCGACATGGTGGCAACTCACTCAGCAAAAGTCGCCATACGGTATGGCGACTTGGGGCGACTATAAAATCATGACGAACCGTCGCCATTCGGTAGCAAATCGGCAGAGAAAAGAGGAGAGGAGAGAGAGAGAGGAGAAAGAGAGGAAAAGAGGAGGAGAAGGAAAGAGGAGGGAAGAAAAGGAGAAGAGGAGGGAAGAAGAGGGGTAGCGTGGGTCGGTAAGTTTTGATATTACTTTGTATAAGTTTTTTTTCTAAACCATGGTAGGTTAGCAATCAACTTTATGTGTAATGACATATTGTTAGCAAATATCTAGAGATGGCATAATTAGTTAGTAACCATGGTGCGTTAGCAAATGTTGAGAGATAACATGAAGGAAAAATGAGTTAGTAAAAATAAATTTAGTTGTACTATTCTGCGTGCTTTGTGCTAATTGCGTATATGTTACTTTTCTAAATGCTAGTTTATAGAATGATAAACATGTCGATAACGCGTGCATTCGCAAATGCTAGTTTATAGAATGTTAAATACACGATACATGGTTCGAAACACGTAGGATTATCAAACATGTCAAATTTTAGTTGTACTGTTATGCGTCTTTGCGCTAATTGCGTCATGGGCTAGATGAATGATAACATGTTACTTTTAGAAATGCTAGTTTATAAAATGATAAACATGTCGATAACTCATGCATTCGCAAATACTAGTTTATAGAATGGTAAATACGCGATACATGGTTCCAAACACGTAGGATTATCAAACATGTGAAATTTTGTTTTTTTTCTCCGAAAGCTTCACGCATTATAAATACGCATAGTAACGATGATGTAATAAATATCTCGCAATCCATAGCAGTCGGTATAGGCGTTAACGTAATATAGACTTTCGTAGGAAAAATTATGTCATTGTGTTGGGGCAAAGTGTTTAGGTGGCACTACGAACATATCAAATATGATTTATTTCCCATTGGAATATAATTTAAATGCGTAAGTAATATGAATGCTTTTAATTTCTTAATTTGCAGGTATGGCTCAAGACCCGGTGGTTCGGATTGGCATTTCGATTACGCTAGACCGGTTCGTCGACGTCGCAAAGACCGCGATGAAGCCGTCGTGCCGATCCGGTTGGCGGGCGCGCGGTGAGTTGGGGGTGGTTCAGACGCGGACACCCGACGGGCTTGGAGACTAGACCCACGCTGGGTAGAGAGGTTTGTCCGTAAACTTTGTAACTTTTTGTGTCGTGCGACTTTGTACTTACGTCTTCGTGCTTTGTAGGTGAGCTGCGTTCGATCTTCTACCGCCAGACGGATGGTTGAGGCCACCGAAGAGGGGCGGCGGTCCGGTCGTCGACGACGATGGGGAGGTTCAGGCCGGTCCGGAGCGGTCACGACGCTTCCCGTTCGACCGGTCGCTCCTGACTGCCCTGGTGGACCGTTGGCGGCCCGAGACGCACACCTTCCACCTCCCTTTCGGGGAGATGGCCCCGACTCTGGAGGATGTCGCGATGCTTCTCGGCTTGCCTATCGCGGGAGCGTATTGCATTCAGCGGACGCGGGTGTGGATCGCGCGCGACTGTTGGCGAGTTTGAGGCGTTCTTGGGGCGGAGGCCGCACCTCCGTACTTCGACTTCTCGGAGCGACAGCGGCATGGTGCGCCCCTGCGGTGGCTTTCGCAGTTCCGGGTAAGTATAGTACCTATTTTCGTCGGGGTTAGCGATTCATTAAGGCCTAGCCATATGACGGGCTTACTAATTATTCGTTTCTGCGTAGGTCGAGCGGATGGTCCCACAGCCCACCGTCGACCAGGTTTCGCGACACCTGGAGGCGTATCTGTTGTGGCTCCGGTGGTGCATTGTTTACCGCTGCAGCCCACGGTGACTCCGTTGGCGCCGCCTCGTGGGTAAGCTGCGGGCCATCGCGACGGCGAGGAGTGGAGATCGATTGAGATCGGCCGTACTTGCCGCGACGTCTGCGGCTTTGGCGATGCGTCTTTGTCGAACGAAGCCGCATCTATCCTCACAGTCGCCCCATCTGCCGCTTGTTGTGGTCGTTCGAAGCGCTTCTCTCGGACGGCCCATGCCGATAGACTTCAGACCGTCTGGCGCGGACATGTACCATGGTGACGCGGTGGACCGGCCGACCGTAGGGTCCCTTTGGTGCCGTGAGACGGGTACATATTTCCTATATATTTTCTTTAGTCGTATTACGGTAATCCTTTTAACCATTGTTTTTGGCTCGCAGCACAAGTATGCACTCGCGTCACAGTCGCGTCGCGTCTGAGCACTTTGTGGATCGGTGGACCGTCTCACGACGACGCGGCGCTGGAGCCGTACTCCGATCGAGACGGAGGCCGTGCTCTGCAGAGGCTGTCTTCGTTGTCTTTGGCCGGCGCGACGGGCGTCTTGGCGGACGCAGAGAAGGCTTCGTCTTCGACGTGTTCGTGGAGGACTACGCAGATTACAGGTGATCGCCAGCCGCCTCCGCCCGAGTTGTTCCGATTCCGTCGGACGAGGGTGCTGAGTCGACCCATGCGTAAGTTACATGCAACACTGTTCACATATGTTTTGACATTTCCGTAACGTTTGCTTCCAATTGCAATGCTACGTTTCGCAGCATAGTAGGAGGGTGGCACTAGGACGCGATGGCGGGCAAGATGGAGCCGTGGGTGGCACGATGGTAACGCCCATGAGGATCTGTGTGCGGATGGCGGCCCAGTCGACCCAAAGCGTCTGACGAGTACCTTTTTGGTATGCCCGCAGACACGCACCAGTGGTGCATGTCGTCGACCCTCCCCGCTTCGCGTGCAAGATCGACCGACGCCTACCTCTCGTGACTTAGCGCGGAATGTGCACCTCGTGGTACGTAAATCGTGTTTGAAAATGTCTTCGTACTGTTACCTGAATTATAGGTTTGACGCTTTGACATACTCCTTGCAGACAGACATCAACGTCAGGGTTCATACATTGCATATTTCTTCGATGCATATAACTTAAAGCACGCGACACATCAATACAACATGTCAACTCAATAAAAGGCAACCGCAATAACGCGTCCACCATTTCGTTACATGCTTTAGGAGATTGAACATAAGGCAACCCACATAGAGTGTTCTCCAGCTGGGCGTCCTTATTACGTAAGGTTTCCCGGTACGGTGTACTTACATCCATCATACAATCGCAGGACATGGACGACTTCGACATACCAGCCCGACATGTACAGTCCCACGACAAAGGCAAGGGAAAGGCTCATGCGGCTGAACCCGGCCGCCACAACAGATCCGGCCGCCCTACCAGAATCCGTATTCTGACGTTAGTTATGAAGAAGTTAAATCCTTCTTACGATTCTCATTATACGGTGCACTTACATCATCGAATCGCAGGATATGGACGACTTCGACATACCGACCGACGTGGACGATCCGCGACAAGGGAAGGGAAGGCGGCGAGGAGTTCAACGCCGAGCTAGCAAGAAAGGAAAATGGCCCCGGTCCACGATGAGGTCGGTCATTACGTAGTAGTACCCGTCATACCCTCTTGTTTTTATTATCCCCTAAAGGCATGTATACTTATATGGTCCGGATGCTTCTGTCATGGTGTACCGTAGTAGTAGCGAGGATGACTAAAGCAATTACCCGAACCATCATGCCATGTCACTACGTGTAATGTGCTTCTGTCCGCGGACTTTAATGTACTTCTCGTTCCGTGTCTCCGCTAAGCCATGAAAGCAAGCCTATATTATTTCTGTATTTCCGAATATCACTTACCTATCTACTTACCATTCATTACTATCTGAATCGTCCTCACAAAATTCTACAGAAATTTGACGCACTACAACAATATACGACGATCACAAAATGTTATTGCGAGTCTGACATATTTCGTACCCTTCATATTCTACGAAAATAAGAAACAGACCAACCAACGTTGTCACCACACTTTTATCTTTACAAAAAATAACATCATATAATACGATTTGCTAAATACAATACCTACAAAATGTAATATCTATTTTAACACAATTGTTCCAATTGGGTTTACATAATTGTGAGTTTAGGAGCTTAAATCGCCTAATTGGTTGGGCGACTTTAACTAAGTCGCCCATTCGGTTGGGCGACTTGCACTAATGTCGTACATCCGCTTGGCGACTATACCCATGAGGCTCTAGTCGCCCAATGGGACGGCGACTAGAGATTATTTCTGTAAAAAAAAATTAAGCGGTATTATTTCTGTATTTCCGAATAAAAAATAGATTATTTACAAAAAAAATTCCTTGCCTTCAGCTATCGATTTTTTTATTATTAACTAACCTTTTTTGAATTTTATTTTAAAGTTAACCTCTGACGAATTTTATTTTCAATTCTGACTCCTTTGGTCACGTCAACATCCGTGACGTGATAAAAAAACATTATCACGTCAGCCCGTATCTAGGCAAACTCTTGTCACGTCACGACCAGTGATGTGACAGTGTTGTTTGGTCACGCCACCATTGCCAGTGGCGTGACAAAAAGTGCTATTTAGCGGACTTATCGTAAAGCGGGATAATGTTATTTTATCATACCACGGGTGGTGGTGTGACCAAATGATCAGAATTAGAAATAAAGTTTGTCGGGGTTAACTTTAAAATAAAATTTTAAAAAAAGGTTAATTAATAAAAAGGATCTCAGCTATCAGTGACCACGCAAACTCAATATGGTCAATCTTTATAATTTTCTGCTCTCATGGTAAACGACTAGAACTTCTATAACTGCAATAGATATCGTTTTGGATATTGACACAAACTTCAATACACATATTTGATCTTTATTTTTTCTAATTATTATGTCAGTAAAAAATGTAAAAGAAAACGTAAAAGGAAATATAATGACTAGGACATACTTTTGATGAAAATTTTATTAATACCATATCGACGTGGCAAATTTATGTACTTTTATACATATTAGTTGTGAATGGTTTTAAAGCTTGACTATCCGCATTCTAGGAGGATACCTATTTTGGAGCAGATCTACTTACATAGAGTTCGATTGTTGTATACTTGTTCTCCATCAAGTTGCCTCCATCTAAAATTGCCTGAAAATAATCGGGTATTCCATACATATTGCATATGTTTAATTATAAAGCAATGTTCTTTACAAATTAGAATAGTAATGTGTTAAACAATTCAACATGACGGATAAAGAAATAGCCATCAAAGTGCTTACCAAAACAAAGGGTTCTGCACTCCTACTAGTAGTTTTGGTTAACTGTAGCAAACTGAATAAATGATGGATAAAGTTCCAAACCATAGACAAAAGATGATCAGCATCAGCAAAAAACAACATTCAACGTTGATAGCCTACAAAAAGTAGAAGAAATCACTTGGTAAAAATATAAGTAAAAGAATCATGAATTTATGGAAACAAAGATAAGTACATAACATTTTATAATTTCTTTCTACACTCCCTTAAGTTCTGGAAGCGATGAATTACAACATCATTGGTAACTTTCCCCATTTCACATTTCTCCACATAGCAAATAAGACTATCTCTCAAGAAGTCATCGCTAATGCGATTGCGCAAATATGTTTTCATAATTTTCATGGCTAAAAAGCATCTCTCAACTGTAGCAGTGGCAACAAGCAAAACTAGTGTTAGCTTCAAAAGTCGATAAACCAAAGGATAGCAAATATATTTCCTTGTCTCCACCATTTTTTGAGAAAGATCGCTAATAATCTCTATGTTAGAGAATCTATCATCCGCACACACATCGGCAATGTAGAGGCGAAGGTGGTGTTTAAGGTCCCTCAATTCCCCATCATCAAAATCGTTGGGATGAAGTTTAGCTCGATCCATCAAATGCTCCAAATTGAAATCATGAAATGATTTTCTTGGACTCAAAGCGGCCGAGCAAACAAGCAATCTAGAGTTTTTCTCGTTGAAGCAACCATCGAGTTCTTGAAACCAATCAAGAATATCATTAAAACAATCCACATCATAATGATGCTTGTTGGTAATTCCAGATTTTTTGCGTGGCTTCTTTGGATTCACGTATGTTTCTCCTATTTCCAATTTGGAAATATCATGCTTCTCACAGAAGGTATACACTTCATCTAGGACAGAATCCCATCCATGCATCCTAAGCTCGTCCAAATGGCTTTTGGTTGATTTCACACAATCAATGGTATTCACAATGTCTTGATCCTTCCTTTGTAGAGTTAATGACAATGTGTTTGTGATTATTAAGATGGTCAACATAAGCTGCAAATAAAACACAAAATCAAATGACTAAAAATAAACTACAAGTCCCTATGGTTGCCTTCTATTTTTGTCATCCTTGTCTTCTTGTTCCATATATTCTAGCACTTTAACAACCGTTAGGAACAAATCAACCAAACTTTCAAGAGTCTTATAGTGAGAACTCCAACGAGTGTCTTCGGGTCTTTCAAGACATAGCTCTTGATTTAACCATATCCCAGTTTTAAGTAATCCACAACTTAAGGCCTCATGCACATGTTTTTGATTGATATCTCGAATCATATCCCTTCTCTTGGAAGATCCACCAACCACATTTAGCAAAACAGAAATCATATAAAAAAATTACCAATGCCTTTATGCTTTTTTACAACAGCCACGACAACTAATTGAAGCTGGTGAGCAAAACAATGGATATAATATGCTGAGCTATTTTCTCTCATAATCAATGATTGCAAGCCATTGAACTCACCTCACATATTGCTAGCACCATCGTATCCTTGGCCTCTAACTTGCTTCAAGCTTAGCTTATATTCCGCAAATAAAGAATCAATAGAGGACTTGAGGTACAAAGAAGTTGTCTCTTTTACATGAACAAGACCAACAAACCTCTCTTTGACAATTCCACATTTATTAACATATCTCAAGACCACCGCCATTTGTTCTTTGCAAGCCACATCCTTGGACTCATCAACTAGCAAGCAAAACACATCATGTCCAATTTCTTCAAGAATAGATTGCAATATTTCCTTTACAAAATAATATACTATGTCCTTTTGAATGTTTGGAGACACCATCAAATTATTACCTGGAGCATTGTTGCTCACAACCTTGCCTACAGTCGGATTCTGCTCAGCTGTATAAGTATGAAATTCCTTGAAATTTCCTTTATTGGAGGACTCATCGGATTCATCATGGCCTCGAAGAGGCAATCATTGCTTCAATAACACTCTAGCAACATCAACTGAGGCATTTAGTCGAGTATAATAAGCAATCTTATCAATATTACTTTGGTTATTCAAAGCAACATAAATGTGTTGGTCATGTTTGAACAAAGAATCACAATCTCTCTTTGCTTAGTTGTGAACACTATTGACATCTCCTACATGCCCCTTTAGTCTAAATTTTTTGTTCCAACTAGACCAATCAGTTGTAACAAATGCATCATACCCAGCTTCCTTCTTGTTGCGGCCTCTAAACAAGAAACAATAAGAACAATATGCTCTATCTTTGGATTCACTATACTCAAGCCAACTTCCAAACTCAACAAACCATTCAGAATTAAACCTTCTATTTTTACCGCCAATCGTTGAATATGGAAAATCAAAAGTGTGAGCTTGGCAAGGCCCATTATCCAAGTACTTTCTTCTTACCACATCTTTTTTATTAGGAAGGTACTCCTATATTCTGCTCCTTTTGCCAGGATCAAATTGAATCTCCTCTTCCCAATTGATTGCTTCTGTAGGTGAAATCCCTGCATTAGTGGCATTATTTTCTTCATGCGACTGTGAGGGGCCATCGTTCTGTTCATGTGATGATGGGACATCATTCTCCTCTCGTGGTGGCGCTTACCTTTTAAGAAACCCGTCCATAAATTTATCTGTCAATTACCAATTATTTGAACACTCAATTAGATATTTGTACTACAGAATAATAGAAGCATACATTTGTAGTCAATTATTTAAAATTGTGAGGCTTACTTACTTGACATTGTGTCTCAACTCTCAAGTAGTCAAAAACAGAAACTCAAACGTAGATGGTGCATCCGATTGGTCACATATTTTTGAAATAAACGTAGATGGTCGGTTGGTCACATTGATCAGATCACTCAAAAGTACTACCACAATTGTAAACTCCAATCCTAGTGTTTAAGAAAATCAACCAACGATTAGCAAATTGAATCCCTAAAACTCACAGCAAGCATCTCTGAACTTCAACAACATATAGATTGAGCAGTAGAGGAACAACCAGAATGCAAATCAGTACCTCACAATACACACTAGAATCACTAGATCAGTCGCTGACGAAATATAAGCAAGGAAGGGAGGTAACAACAGCATGCACTATCATCATGATACAGAAATTCTGTATGAAATGCACATCAAGACACGATATAGGCTAAAACACACACAAAATTTGTGATTGTGCTTGAGATAAATTGGTATTATTGAGAGAAATCGAAATTACCTAATTGAAATTGCCGTTAGAAATTGAAAGGTCGTGTCTCGTCTCATCTCGGCCAGCCGCCTGCGCCCTCGGCTGGGCCGCCCGGGCGGAAAGCTGGCTTGGGCTGTGACCAGGGTCCGGTTCATCCTGCTGGGCCTTCCTGGATCCGCCCCTAGTCTTGCCCATGGAAAACTCTATCGCTAAAATTTTGTCGGTAACACCTAGTTACCGACGTTATTAGTGGGGTCCGATAAAATTTCATACCGGGCAAATTTTTTTGGATTTATCTAATTTTCATCTAAATTCAAAATTTAGATAAATTTCGTCTTTACATTTGAAAAATTCAATTTTTAATTCAAAATTTTCATCCAAAATTTCATCGAAATATCTGGTAACCGGCGGTTACCAGTCCTATCAGTGGGGTCCGATAGAGTCTTGCCCCAAGTGTCTTTTGCTTTGTGCGATACACAAAGGCAAGTTTGTTAGTCTCGACCAAGTTTTCTTTTAATCAAAGGGTGTACTTTTCACCACTCCTCCTATAAGGAATTGAACTGGTTAAAACCAATCAAGGGGCTAGCACTTTGCTAACCAATGGGAATTTGGGACGTATTCTAGCCCGATGCTAATATTATTATTATTATGCGACGAGCTACATATATATTTGTGTTCCCATGTTCCACAATAATTTGTTACAAAACTAGCTCCTGCTTCAAGTTCATTATTCCTTTTAATTTCAAAGACATTTGTTTTGTTGATCAACATTCCCACACCTTGTCTTACCTTTTTCCGATAGATGATAGTGAGCCAAATAGGAAAGTGCTAATATTTTTTAGATAATGGAAGAGAAAATCTCTCCCGGCCTCTGCATCCAGGATGGACACAACCAATTTTATTAAAGAGTTAAAACACTGAAATAACCAAAGTTGTTAAAAGTGGCTTGAAGCCTTACAAGCAAACAATGACTAAAAATTAACCTCAATCATTACAAATCCCATGTCTAAACTGCCACCCATGAATACTTAAAATTTTCTTCGCCACTACCTCCAGCTTGTCGCTTCCGGCCAACATGGACTCCTTCTGAGCCGGTTTTTGCAAATATGCCCAAGCTCTCAGCCAGTGCCCACTCAAAAAGATAACCTGCAACAGATTAGTGACAATCTTTTTGTTAAAAATAACATCATTCGGACATAACCAGATAGACCAACATAAGACACTAGCTCCCACTAGGAGTTGTGACTTTACAATTATTGGAATACTGGTTAGCCAATTCCCAAACATGTTTGCTATACTCGTAGGGGGAGATAAATCAAATGCACATTGAACAGTCCCAAATGCAGGACGTGCAAAGTGTAACATCCCAAAACTATGGGTTGTGTTTCAAATGTATGAAAATGAGGATAAATTAAAACTTTTGGTGCATCCTTGTTGTTAATTGAAATTTCTGGAAATTCTTTCAAAAGAAATGTTGACTTCAAAACTAAATGCTTTAATTGACTCGAAGTAAAACAATTTAAAACTTTCAAGTCAAACCTTGTGATAATCCTCTAGAAATATTTTTCCTAAGTTCTAGATCATCCTAGTAACCCCTCTGAGAAATTTCATAATTTTTAGAAATTATTTGCTATCTCTAAAGGGCTAGTCAAACCTATTAGTTCCCTGGTCAAACCCCTAGACCAGCAGCTTGTGAATTTTCTAGAAAGAAATTCTTTGCATGAAAATTTCTAGAAAAATTATACAAAGTTATCCTCATATCCAGCAAGCTTCCATAAAAATTTTAGAATTTTTGGAGCTTCAGAGCTATCTCTAAAAATTCCCCAAATCACCTCAGCCTTATTTTTTTTTTTCCCAAAAATCAGTTTTCACTGTTGGACTGACTCGAACCGGACTCAAGTCCGACCTGAGCCGACTTGGCTCGACCAAGTCACCTAAACCGCACCGCACCGCGTCTCCTTGAGCCGTCTGATTTAGGACCGACGGATCAGATCCATCCTTTATCGCGCCATTTTGTGCCGCTGACCAGCGGGCCCCGCTGGTCAGGGTTGTCTTCATCCTCTGGCGCCCACGCAGAATGCGTGTGCCACGCGCCCGCGCTGCTCTGCCGCGCCTCTGTCAGCACGCGGGCACGGTGTCAATCTGCTGCCCTCTTCGACCAACCCTGAGCATCCCCATCTAACACCGCCTCCTTTGCCGTCTTTGGACCCGCACAAAACCCCCTCGCTGCCCATCTTTCTCCTCACTTCTCCTCTGGTCGCCAAGGAGAGGGAGGTTCGCCCGGGTGCATCGCACGGGTAAACTCCAGTCCATTGGTTCCTCTTGTTTCTATCTTCGATGCTGGTTCTATTTTTGCTAATGCGAGCCCCTCATTTTGCCTGTAGCTCTTGGTTCCATTTCGTGCTCTTGGCGTTTCCAGAGCGTGCACCCGAGTGGCACCACCGTGTCATCTTCAGCTCCGGTGAGTACTATCCTCGCTTAAGTGCGTCACCATGCATGCTTTGGCTTGCTTAGCATTTCCCCTCACTCAATTTGGCCATCCATTCACAGGAGCTCGAGAATCTTGGATTTTCTCCATTTTCGGCCGCAAGGACCCCTTTCTTCCCCATCTCCGGTGTGGTAAGCCTCTTGTCAATTCTTTGCTTGCACATCATCTGTGGGCCTCACTTAAGCTCTCTCTACCTCTCACTCCCTGCCTCCTTCACCAGAGCGACCTCCCCTCGGTGAAGCACCTCACCGCCGTCACCTTCCTCAACGCCGGTTCAGCTCCGACCATCCCTGAGCCTCTCCATCTCTCAGGTAGCTTCCTTAGGCTCAGTAGTAGCTCGGGCACCTGCTTCCTTGAACAACGCGGAGCTCTTTTCGTTCTTGCGCTTTTGCTGTTTTGGTGCTGCCGTCCCTCTCCGACGCGTCGCCGCTACCGGCCGCCGTTGAGATCAACACCACCACCATTAGGTGCGTGACACTTTTGTGCACCTATCCTTGTCCTTCACTAGCGCCACCGTGGCCGGAATCGCCGGCAACACTTCGGTGAGCGAAGCTCGGTATTGTCGGGCCGTCCGGCAATACTGTAGCGAAGCCATTAGGGCTAATCACAATCTTAATTAGTTAATGATTGTTTATCCTGTAATGGCTGTCTTAAAGAATCTAAATGAGTCGCCTACATGTGGGCCCGAGGGCTTTATCTACACAGTAAGCACCGCTGGGTCCATAGACCAGTGAACTAGGTCGTGGACCTTGGTCCACGCCCTATTCTTGTGCACCGTGTCTATGACGGATGGGGCCTACCTGTTAGCACACACTTTAATCGGGAATTAAAACGAAAAACACACTATTCAGAGGACCCACGGGTCAGTGACCGTGGCTAGGTTAGGCTGGGTATAAAAATTATTTTATGTTTATATGAACTCTGAAATGCTTTATTTGTGAACTGAAAAATACATTAACTTCAAAATTGCATAAGTAATTCAGTTTAGCTCGAAAATTGATGATTCAAATTTTGCTAGTTTCCTTTTTACATGTACTTTAATATAAAAATGGGTTGAACCATGTTACTTGTAACACCCTGGCTATTCGGAAGCCAAAATGCTACTACCTAAAGGACTAAAATACAACAATACTACGGTAGAACTTTAACAATAACTCATCAACTAACATATAAGGATCAACATCTTTTAAAACCTAAACAGGAATTAAAACTGAATCCAACAACAGTTCACAAATTCTAATTATTTAAGTCTACTAAATCCACTAAGATAATCATACCAAACGAATGATCATGGAACATAAGCAGTTAACTAAACAACCTTAACGTAGAAAAAGATGTCAACCAACATCAAACTCCATTATATTATAGTCCATCACTTAACGAATGAAAGACAGAATCAAGTTCTATTATTGAAACTGGTGTAAGGTGAAATGAATGAGTAGTGCGTGTCTACTCCCTCCCAAGAGAATCATCACCAACGATCACCTAAAATAAATAAACAAAGCAAGAATGAGTCCGAGACTCAGCAAGTACATGGATAGTGGACATACCACAAATATGAAAAAGACAACTTCATTAAAGAATTTGAACATTACATCAATGAATGCATGAATGCATGGAATGAATGGAATTAATGAAAAGAATGGACTGCACACATGCTTATACCGGTATAGCTAGTGACACACCCGTCGGTGTTCACCTAAGCCCGCATTTAACAAAATGCGGGGACCCAAGTCCCGTATGAAGAACGTTTCATACGGGTGTCCAAATCTGCCCACATTGGAATGGTGGGTCTTACGTGCCCATTTGGAATTGATGGGTCTTATAATCCACTCCCGTGGAAGGCACATGAAACATGATGCATGAGCTCAAGTATGAATTATGAAAGACATCATATGTATACCCTTGGTATAAAACATAAGAAAGGGACATAAACTTAAATATTCTCATGGATCTTAGGAAAACACAATACAAACATCAAGCATGCATCATTCACCAAACATAGGAACATCAAAGTACTTGCCTTAACCGTGAGACGAAAAAGACGACGACGTAACAGCTTTCAACCCTGGTGCTCACCAACACTGGCAACCGTAAAAGTATACTAAGTATACTAAAAAGAGTGCTCAACAAAGCGATAGAACATAACGAGAGCGATCGCTCCTGGACGCAACACAAAAACTAGCAATTTCACCCCTGACTCTAATCTGTCCAATCTGTCGGTTCTCAAAGAAAAATCCATAACTTTTGAGTCCCAGCCCCAAAAGTTATGAATCCAAGTTTCCCGGACTTTACACGAGCTTAGCTACAACTTCCCAGGTGATCGACAGAACAAATTACCCCATCTAAGCCCTTGATTTTAACACCGAAGACCGTTCTGTCATCTTCGGTACTTTCAACTTGTGAAATTCATAACTTCCATTTGGTACAACCAAAATCAATGAACTAAACCCTTATGGAAACTACAAGGAACTAGATTCCTGAATAAAATTATTTCAATAATTTCCAAGGTGCAAGAAAAGTCGCTAACAAGTTAATCTTTCTCTACTGTCCACAACAGAGAGACAGATTACAATAAAAACTTCAAAAATTCATATCTTTCGTTATACAGCTCCAAATTGGATGTTCTTTAATGATCTGGAAAGATAAGACCAAGGCCTACAAATTTCATAATATGGAGAAGTCCTGATTCGGACCTTAAAAATAATCAATCTACTAATTAAAATGACTGCTGAAACATAGCTAAGATTCTGGACAGTGGTAAAGAACAGATCATAACTTTTGATCTACAACTCCGATTTGGGCGTTCTTTAACATTCTGGAAAGGTTATAAAAATTTCTACAATAATCTAGTTGGGTGAAAACCCTGAATATTCCATTATCATAATCATATTTTATGAGACAACTTGACAGATCAATCGCGTCAGAATTCTAGACAGTAGAAACTAAAACTATCATAACTTTTGATCCGTATGTCGGAATCAGGTGTTCTTGGCGGCCACGAAAAGATAAGAATATTATCTAAATATCTCTAGGAGATTAAAACCTCCAATTCGGCCTCTAAGAACTCGAAATTGCCCACGCAATCTACTGGACAGAATTGAATCTTTAACAGACAGAGTTCGATCCAATCAATTCTAATCGAATTCACATCTACGACTAATCAAACAACGAAAATGACATTCATTACCCTTGGAGACATGCGTGGCCGCTGATTTCCCCCGCTAGATGCTCCTCTCCTCTTCTTCTCCTCTCTCCCTCCACCTTTCTCCTTAGCCGACAGCAATGGGAGAGCACCACCAAGAGGGGGCAATGGAGTGCAAGGAGGAGGGAGTGCACTGTAGCGGTGGCGGGAGCACTGTAGCAGTGCATGCTACAGTGGTGGCTAGGGTTTCTCCCTCCTTTTAATAGTGGCCGGCCCCTCATGGGCCTCCTGGGCCAAAGCCTGAAGCCCAGGTTGCCAAAGAATTGCAGATTTTTCCTCCTCTAAAGTCTAATTTCTCTTTTCACTGCTTCCTTCATTAGACTAAGTTGGAGTATTACAGAAAAACCCTTTTTTTGTTTACTCTCCTTCCTTAGAAACATTCGGGGTATTATATTACTATTCCAGAAATCACTTTTGGCAAAATTACTTTAGGTTTAGTATTATTGTTGTACTAAAAATTGTTTTAACTTCAAAAATACATAAGTATTTCTCTGTAACTTCAAATTAAGTAAACTCAATTTTTTTGGATTCCTCTATTACTGTACTTTAATATAAAATAGGTTTTGAACATGTTACTGGCTCTGAGAACCTTATTTTGCATATGACCTGTGTACTACTTTCATGACTTTGAAAAATCATAGAAAATTCATCTTAGCTCCAAATGAGGTGAATCAAATTCCATTATTCATCTCATGTGGTGCTATGTCTACCATAAAAATTTCATGTACACCACCTCTCTGGAAATTTTTACCAAAACAATTAATTCGGATGAACAGTAACCAGTAGCATTTTTACTGGATTTCCTTGAAAACTGATTTTCAAACGGCCATAACTTTTGCATAGAATGTCCAAATCAATTGATTCTTGTTGATAAATTCATATAAAATCATGCTCTACCTTCTGTGAAAATTTCATGATTTTTGGATAACTTTGAATTTTTGGGTCTTTTCGGTATTATTCGTTCTTATTGTGCTTTCGGTTCTTTCGATAGGTTTCGATGAATTTATTGAATACGCGAGTGATCCTCTGCAGCAAGAAAGTTATCTCCAGCAAGGCAAGTAGTTGTTTCCATTTGATCATGTTGATCCCATTACTTTCAAAGTCTATTATCTTGTTTGCAAAGTGTATATATGCATGCTCTATTTTGATGTTAAATTATCGATCGAGTAGTTGATCCTATAGTTGCATAAACTGTAGGTAAATGTTCATCCTTTACCACTGAGCCTGGGATTTATTCACTGTGATTTAGAGCTCGATGGATGGGCTCTATTCACTTTACTTGTAGTTTGCGAGTTGATGTCGCTTAGAAATGCTTAGAACGGCAGAATGGGGATCATCGCCTCGGCGATGGTCATTATATCATCACTATAATTATTTGAGTTAGGATACTCATGTATGTAATTGTAATTGGAAAAACTAAAACTGAAAGTGAAATATTTTAGACTTGGGCACATTGGTTTGATGGTGTGGTTATTGGGTGTATGAATGGTGCCCGAGTCAACAAGGACCGAACATCTTGGACATTGACCCAAGCGTTATTGCGTGCTAACCACACGAGGGTATTGGGAACCCCTCTTGACTAAGTACTTTGGGAGATATTAATTATTGAGTCGCTGGTGGTAAGAAAAATATTTGTTTTGGGATGAGAGGGATGGATTCCTTTCTAGGTTCGCCATACCCAGGAGCACCCGCAGTTGCTTCGGTTGGGCTAGTGCGTCTGACTCAATGTGTGGGTCCTTAGTGGGAGCCCATAACGGCGGTTCACTAAGGGTTAACCCCCATACGTGTGACTCTTAATTAGTACAATCCATTGGAAAGCGTCTCGTAGGACTTAGCTGTACCAGCATACCAAAGGAAGTGTGCTAAATCATGTGGCGAAAAGGCGGTCTGACGTGTGGGTACATTGGTACACCCCTGTAGGGTATAAACTATTCGAATAGCCTCGTCCTAGGTTATGGACATGCTTGGTTAGGTCTCTACAAGAGTTAGGCTCAACAGTTTTCGATAAAACTTGAATTCGGGTGGTACGAATGGGTAATTCGTGCTATGTTGTGGTGGCTGTTGGGAAGTCACCTCCAGGATGTTAATTATGTTTATAAATATTGTCTTGCTGTTATTTAATCAATTAAAAATAGATTTTTCAAATTGCTTTCAATCTATTACATATTGCAAATGAAATATTGCTTTGTGCGTCAAATGAACCATATAACCTTCTCCTTTGATTCAGCTTGCATGTAGCTATGTATAGGCTTGTTACTCGTAAGACTTGCGAGTACGTTTTTGTACTCAGTTGCATTGCTTAATTGTTGCAGCGGAGGTTGACCCCCAAGGGGTTAACTATTGTGAGACCGACTTCGACTTTGACCTCGACGACTAGCTTGGACGTTTCCAGTCGGTTGCCTAATGGCAAACCATTTGGCTTTTGTTTATCGCCATCTTATGGCTTATGTTTCCGCTGCTACTTTGGTTAATCACTTGTCATTTGGCCAGTCGGCCCTACTTTTGTAATATGAACTTGTAGACTTGGTATTGTAATGACATATGTATGGAATGGATGCTTAATTTTTGTATGGGGTATGTGTACTGCAATTCTGGGAAGTACATATGCGCTGAGAATTGAGATATTTGATTTGTAATGCTAGGACCAATTTGATGGTTAAGTATTACAAGTTAAATACCCTGGGTTCTCACACAAAGGGACATTTAATAAAAAGATATTAAATTGTTTCCTCGTTAATACAAAAACAACACTTTTTGCTTCCCATCCAATTTCTTTTGAGCAGATTATCTTTAGTTAAAACTATCCCTCTTTTGAGATACCATAAAAATATTTTCACTTTTAATGGAATTTTAATTAGCCAAAAAAAGTTCCTAATGGGGGCTTGAGAACTTCCAATTAGTGCCACATAGAAGGACTGTACTGAAAAAAGTCCAGACTTATTCAAATTCCACCTGAAAATATCTTTTTGAGATATTAGATGTAAATTAGCAATTCTCAAAATTAACTCATTCCACACATGAAGCTTAGGCCCAATAATAGGTCTTCGAAAAGAAATATTTAAAGATGTCGTCCTCAGAATATTCGCCACTGTATCATCCTTTCTCCTTACCACATTATAAAGAAGTGGATATTGACTTTTCAGTGGAGAGTCTCCTAACCAAATATCTTCCCAAAACCTAGTTTGCATTCTATTTTTAATCTGGAATGAACCAAAACGAAAAAAATGGTCTTTGATTTTCATTAAACCTGATGAGAAATGGGAAGTTCTAGGCTTATTAACCATTTGAGAAAGACACTTCCCACCCAAATATTTTCTTTTTAACAAAGATTGCCATACTCCTTCTTCATTCAGCAATTTAAATAACCATTTTCCTAGTAGACTTTTGTTTTTCGTGTCTAAGCTCTGAATGCCTAGACTGCCCTGCTCTTTAGGTGAACACACTAAACTCCACTTAGCAAGCCTATACTTACGTTTATGATTGTCGCTCTGCCAGAAAAAACGAGAGCGATAAAAATCTAATCTTTTGAGAACCTCCCTAGGAACCTCAAAAAAGGATAACATAAACATAGGCAAACTTCTAAGTACCGAATTAATAAGCACTAATCGTCCACCAACATACAATTTTTTCCCCTTTCCAACAGCTAAGTTTCTTTTCAACTCTATCCTCAACCCCTTTCCAATCACAATTCCTTAGTTTTCTGAAGTGAATCGGAATACCTAAGTACCTGAAAGGAAAGACACCTACTTCATAACCAAATAATTGTGTATACTGTGATTCAACCTCTTTTGTAGCACCAAAACAAAGAATCTCGCTCTTATGGAAATTAATCTTTAAACCTGATAATTGTTCAAAGACACATAGAATAAGCTTGAGATTTTTTGTTTGTTCTAAATCATTATTCAGGAAGAGGATAGTATCAGCATACTGTAAAATTGACAACCCATCATCAATCTAGTGGAGAACTATTCCCGATAAAAGTCCTTATTCTTGAGCTCTAGAGATAAAGATGGCAAGCATGTCCACAACAATATTTAAAAGAATTGGAGACATAGGGTCTCCTTGCCTTTGACCCTTCTGAGTTTGAAAAAAGGATCCAATATCATCATTGACTTTTATTTCCACACTCCCTCCCATAATAAAACTTTTGACCCAAGAACACTATTTAGATGAAAAGCCTTTCATTCTCAAAGTTTTAAGTAAAAAACGACTATTTTACTTTGTCATAAGCTTTCTCAAAGTCGATCTTGAAAACTATTCCATCCAAATTTTGTTTGTGTAACTCATGAAATGCTTCATGAAGTACTACAACGCCATCAAGAATAAATCTCCCTGGCATGAATGCCGACTGGGATGATTTGACAACCTTTTGAGTTACACCAATAAATCTATTAGTAGCAACTTTAGTAAAAAATTTAAAACTAACATTTAGAAGACAAATAGGTCTATGCTGTTGTATCTGTTTTGCCTGAGTTTTTTTTGGGAAGCAGTGTAATGATCCCAAAATTCAAGCTAAAAAGAGACAGAGAACAAGTATGAAACTCATGAAACATAGCCATCATGTCATTTTTAATGACTTCCCAAAACACCTGATAGAACTCAGTAGGGAAACCATCTGGTCCAGGTGCCTTGTTATGTTTCATTTGAAAGATAGCTTCTTTTACCTCCTTCTCCGTGAAAGGTCCTGTAAGGAATTTATTTCCAGCATCCGAAACTTGAGGTATATCATTCCTAAAAGAATCAATCATGGATAAATGATTAACGTCGGATGGTCCAAACAGACCTTTATAATAATTGGTGATATACTTTTTTTAATTGTACGTCACTGTAACATCCCAATTTTCTGAGCTTTAAAAATCCTTTGAATAGTAAGTAGGGAGAAAATTCACCATTTGGTTTTATTTGAATTTAATTCAAAAGCTTAATATTGGACTTTGAGTGTCAAAACAATTTAATATGACTAAAGTCAACATGAACAATGGTCAAAACTATTTTATTTGGATTCTATGTGCTTGGATATATTTTCTAAATTTTTCTAGAGTTTTTTCCAAGCTCATTTGCTATTTTCTATTGCTTATTTGAATTTATGGTATTTTCTAAAAAGTAAAATGTATTTAAAATCTCAAACCCTCTCTTGGGCCGAATCTCTTCAGCCCAACTTCTTTCCTCCGTCGTGGTGGCTTGCTTATGCCATTCATGTGTAGCCTTCCACGACAAATTTCACTCGCGCCTTGCCTCGTGACCGGTGGGCCCCCAGAAGTCGTCGTCCCCCTTGCGCTTTCTTCTCCATGAGTCAGTCGCGTCGCCATTGTCGCGCCTCCAAGCTTCGTCCGACAATAGCGCAAACGGCCCTGTTTTTGTGCGTAGACTCTCCCTTCTAGAAGCCTTATCCCTCCCGCACCTGTTTCGGTTGAATTCAAATTCCGAATTCGTCTCCATCTCCTATTTCTTCGCGAGCTCGTTTCGGTTTTTTTATCTTTGTCACCAATACGCCGCCCCGGTCATCCCTGACTCCTATAAATAGCCCCCGAGCATTGCCCTGCCACCCGCACCAAAACCCCTCAAACAATCGCTCCTCTAGAGTCCTAGTGCCGCCGTAATCCTTCATCTAGGGTTTTCGGCCGAGCTTCTTCATCTTAGAATTGCGTCGCCATCTTCGCCGCCGCGTCGTCTTGGAGCACACCACCGGGTCCGCCGTCGCACGGGCTACCTCCAGCGACCATCCGCGCCGCGAAAACCTCACCAGAGCTCCTGTCCGACAAAAGTCGTAGCACCTCGCCGCTTTAAGCTCACCGCCGACCATCTCCGATGACCTCAGGTGCTCAAATCAGTGTCCACATGTGCGCATTAACCCCCTCTACCTGATGCAACCATCCACTCCCGCCGGTGAGCCACCGTTCGCCGGCGAGCCGCCGTTCGCCGGCGACCATCGGGTTCAGAGCCGAAGTTGTGATCGGGTCCGACGTGGCCTCGCCACGTCAGCTGCCACCTCCCTCCTTTGTGTGTGGGTCAGCACCTGCATGTGCGCCATGTGTGTGCACGCGTGGCAGACCCAGCCAGCCCTGATTCCGAGGCTTGGTGAACCGAGTTCACCATGAGCCGTGAGACTAACATGTGGGTCCCATACGTCAGGATTTTCTTTTTATTTATCTTTTCCAGAAAATCCATCGCTGATGTCAGCGTTGCGCAGTATTCCGAGTTTTCTATTAATAAATAATTGAGGAAATTTAGATAAATCCTATTTTAGGGTTTTTCTTCAAATTCAAACTTCCAAAGCTCATATCTTTTGCATCCGAACTCCAATTGAGCCCATTAAAATTTCTAAATTTATCTAAATTCAAGATCTATTTATTTGAGTTTTTTATTTAATTTTTGGAGTTTTTTTTGCTTCTGTTATTTATTTATTTTGTTTGTTTGCTTCGTTTGCAAGTGGACGTCGATACTTCGGGAAGATTTGAAGAAGAAGGAGCATCTCAAGATCAAGATCAATACCTAGACCTTTTCCAAGACAAGTTATACCTTTGACCATGTTGACTCCCAGTTTTTTAAAAATTACTTCAATTTAAATTATTGCATTTAATTCAAGTAATTATTTAAATGCTTTTGGGTATAGTTAATAATCCAAATTGTTATAACTTTCTTGTCTACTTGATATGTCATAATCTTTTGTCACCCTAGATTGGCTTATTTAGTTGGTATTATTATAGCACCAACGTGGGTTGGTTAGATGCGATTAGATTGCTTAGCCATACCACAAGTCATTATCTCATGTAAGTTGCAATTATCAACTTGACTAAGTGACTATGGAACTATGTGATAAAACTGTGTGTACTGTGTGCTATTACTCATTGATGGCATGTGTTGCACTTAACCAACTAGGTGGTAAAAGATTTAGACTGAGGCAAGGGGTGGATACTGTGTGACATGGTGGCTGTATGTATGGGAATAATAATCTGTGTGGCATAGTTAGAATATGGAAGTCTTGCCTTGGTCAATTAAGGACTTAACTTTGTGTGCCATTGAACTGAGCCTTACTGTACGACCACATGTCTGTTATGGGACGGGCCTAACTTAGTAAGTTATGAATTCTTAACATTGATTACTCAGGTAGTAGGTTAGGCTGTGTTGATTGGGTGGAGGTGTGCTACCAAGTAGTTACATCACGAGACGGTTCGCCGTGTCCCTGTCCAATAGTGTGTGTTGTACCAATCACTGTGTATGGCTTGGAGGACGGTTTGTAAGCACACTGGGAGTATCAATGCTTGAGATGAAGTTTCTGAAACGTTTTGTTACGATTAGTGCTAGCTACACTAGTTGTATCATATGGGTAAAGTGTACAAACTCTGCAGGGTGTTAAGCAATCTATTCGAATAGTCGCGTCCGCAGTTATGGACATGCTCGGGGATTTCACATGAGGGGTAATTTTCATAAAACAGTTGGGAAAGGAGCTGTGTGATCTAAATCATATGGTTGTGTGAATAACTTGTTTAGCCTATGTGTCTTTGTGAAATCAAATTGTTAAAACTAAATATTGTTTATTTGTTTACGTGATGCTTTTAATCTATTATTTGTATTCAAATTGCAAATGTTGCATTTCTGCAAAATAACCACAGAATCCATTCTTTTGGAATAAGCCATCATGTATAATTGCATTTCTGTGCTATGACTTGCGAGTACGGTTGTGTACTCATGCTTGTTGGAAAACATGCAACAGAAGAGGAGGAGTCATCGCCTGCATTCGAGGAGGAGTTCATCGAAGGTGCCTGATCGTAGGGTCTTGATCCCAGTCGGATACTTGTGGTGAGCTGCCGTTTCTGTTTCCGTTGCTATTTAATTCTCTGTTAGCCCTGCGTGGCTTAATAAGTGTAAACTCGACCATAAGGTCAAAACCCATATTTGTTAATCAAATTACTCATTTATGTTATTAATCGCTTGTGTGGATCGATATTTACCTATGTTGACACTGTGTGCACTAGCATGATCCTGGACTAGTGTATTATACATAGAGGGTTCAGAATTGTATTTTTGTGTCCCAACAGTCACCCCGAATTATCCCCTCCTCTTGCTCGAGCTGGAAATTCTTTGTTTTCTATGCTTCCCATTCACAATCAAATGATAATAACATGTTTTTCTATCCCCCTCTAAAAGAAATTTTGCTTTGGACCTTTGGTACCATTTAATTTCTTCTTCTCTTAACAGATGTGCCAATCTCTTATTAGCAAATTTTTTAAGAGAAAGTTCTTCATCAGACAATCTCAAAAGCCCAACTTTTTTTATCTAGCTTATCAATTATCAGGTTGAGCTCTAGTTTTTCCTTTTTATTAGTCCCACTGCTATTTTTAACTCAACCTCGAATAAATTGTCTTAGAGATCTAACCTTACATTGCCAAAATTTTAAGGCGCATCAGAGGACCAAAGCAAAGACTAGAGGGGGGGGGGTGAATAGGAGCTCAAGAAATTTTCAACAAAGATTGAATTCAATTCGCAAATCACTCCAATAGCTATGAGAGCTATGAAGATCAATGTTCAGAACGAGGAAGTCTCACTTGAATCAGAGGACCTAAACAGCGACTAGAGGGGGTGAATAGGAGCTCAAGAACTTTTCAACAAAGATTGAATTCAATTCGCAAATCACTCCAATAGCTATGAGAGCTATGAAGATCAATGTTCAGGCACAGAGGAAGTCTCACTTGAATCCAATCAACACCCCCAAGGCACAGCAGCAAACTACCCGAAGAAGTTCTGAAAAATCAGGACAATTGGTACTACCACAGCGTAACCAGTGGTACTACCGCAGTGTATAGAGCGGTACTACCGCACCGTGATACTACCACAGGCATATGAAAGGTACTACCGATTATCCTGGAGTTCGTCCTGACAGTTGAAAAACCAAATTTAAAATTGGCACAACTTTTGATCCACTCGGTCAAACTTCATGAAACTTGAAACAAAGTTTCTCTAGGAGGTTAGGAACCTATTCGAAACAAGGATCAAATAGATCCACATCAAGGTTCCAACCTTTTTGGATTTGAGTGAAGTCTATTCCAAGAACCGATCCAAAACCTAAACTGATCTAGCAACTTGCTCGTGGGTGATTGATGATCAAGATGATCCTAGATGTATTCCCACATGTCATAGCAAGCCAAATCTAGGCCAGAAACCAAAGAGAAACTCCCAGATCAAAGAAAGCCCCAAAAACATCAAATAGAGAATAAGAACACATAGAGGCTTATCTGTGAAATCTTTGCTTGGATTGATTTCAGATAGATGGATGATTGTTGTTTACAGCCACTCCATCTAGGAGGATAAAACCCACCACGTGAGCACACACTCAATCCAAACCCTAGAACCCTAGCTCTCCCCTTTCTCTCCAAAACCCTAACAAAATGGGGCACACAATGAATGGGGGCTTCATCTGGCTCCATGAGCACACATCACCCCTCACTATTTATATGGGGGCTAGCATCTAGAGAATATTTCATTAGGGCACCCGTTAAGCCCAACACACAAACGGGCTAATACACGCACGCATTTCACAGCGTCGTCTTCGTCTTCGATTGACCTAAACCGCTTCTCCATGCGCCGACCCGCGCCGCGGTTTAGCCAAAGGTCACCAAGGCGGTATTTGGTGAAATTACCAAAATACCCCTTCTCGATCCTTTTCCAAGAACTGAGTCCAATCATCGTGAAGCAATCACATGCTTCGCCACGTGTATGTTGATCAATGACTCTCATCATGTCAGCAAGTGTCTCTGTCGGCCCCATGAAACCACCATGGCACTTGCATCACCCCATACCGCTTGATCCAACCCATCGCACCGAACTGCCTGTTCGGTCACCTTTGTCCATTTTGCGCCATGCTTGAGTTCATTGACCTCACCTGGCATCCTCGATCGTTCTGAACCTCAGCTCTCCAAGCTTAGTCCCGATCATCCTCGCCGTTGACCGTCATTGACCTGCAAGCCACCTGCATGGCAATAGACCAAGAAACCATTTTCGGGAACAAGTTCTTCACAACTTGACCCACGTTAGCCAAAACATGCATCATGCAACACATATGCACAGATGAACATGAACTTGACCTAACTCAAAACAAATTCTCCAAGAGAAACAACATTCAGCTCAGAAACGGTATGACCGCCATGTTATGGCAAGATTACTACCGCCGCTGCGAGTATCAAGACCCATAATCGCGGTCGCATCAAGATCCCGAGAAAGCCAAAAATCTCCCAAAACATCATCTCTGGAAATTTCCAACCGCCAAACAAAATCTGGTATCACCGTATCGTGGTCATACCGCTCAAACAACTACGGTCATACCGCACTTCGGAGAATCCCAAAATCTCCAAAAACATGCGTTCTGGAAAATTCGTACCTCCAACTTCCATACGGTACGACCATGATGCGGTACTACCGCCATGCATCAAACGGTATTACCGCCCTGCGGTACTACTATCACACAACCTGTGGTAATACCGCACTGTGGTACTATCGCACCATCAATGCTGGTACAACCGATTTTCCTGACACTTTGCTGAAAACAACACCTTCGACAAAACTTCAAAGCTATTGCCACTTGTCTCATCATCCTAAGATCATGAGAATATCCCCATGATACCCACACAGGATGACCTCTAATTTCCTTTTTTCACACATCAGCCACCATCTCCCTAAATCCATCCCTACACAACCAGCCTAATTCAAACTTAAATAAAGGTTGACTCCCTCTATAAGAGGCTGCTCTCGTATTTAAAAGCAACGGTGTGTGATTAGACAAAGTCCTTTCAAGAGCGTTAACTGTGACCAAAGGAAATTTATGTTCCTAGTCTGTACTCATTAAAACTCTATTCAGTTTTTCATAGGTTGGATTAACTAACGAATTAGCCCAAGTAAATTGTCTCCCAAATTAATCTATTTCCCTTAGATCTAAATTATTAATCACAACATTAAACAAAAAAGGCCATCTATATTCGTAGTTATCATTGTTTTTTTCGCCTGCATGTCTGATAATATTAAAATCACCCCCAACTAAAATTGGAAGTGGATCTTTTTTACAGGCTTGAACAAGTTCAGTAAGGAATTTCTCCTTGAATTGGGTTTGAGCTACACCGTAAACAGCCACAAGAATCCATTGAAAGTCATCATCTCTATTTTTAGGTGAATTTTTATATAAAAAATCACCAGCATCGATAGAACCAATATAAAAAACCCGAGGATCCACCCCTAAAAGAATGCCCCCAGACTGACCTTGTGGCAGAGAACAATGCCATAAAAAAAATCTCATCCACCAAAAAGATGATTAAGATTAGACACAGAAAAGTCTGTTTTACCAGTTTCAAGGATGGCCACAAAATCTAAATGTTGCTCCTTAACCACTTCACAAATATAGCGATGTTTAGCCAAGTCTCCTAGACCTCTGCTATTTCAAAAAAGACATTTCATTTTAACTTTAATTTGATTGGCCTACTATAAGAGTTTTTTTTTTCCTTTCGACCTTTTTTATTTGCTACTAGAGTAAAATTAGATTAGTCATCCTCCAACAAATCATCATCTAAATCATTACAAAAATGATTAAGGGTTGAGATATCGTTGTAATCCGTATTCTCATCCGCCAACTCCTCAACATCTACTACTACATTATTTTTTAAACATCCTTATTCAAGATCCTTGATATTTTTAAGGATTGATTTGTTCAGTAACATTGCATTCATGTGCAAATTGAAAAATAACATCCAATGTGAGGATGACAAGTGGGCCATGGGGCCACATGTCATCCTCACATCGATGTTATTTTCCAACTTGTAAAATCTGAGTAGTGTTATTGAGCAAATTGCCCCTATTTTTAATAGAACTAGCAACCTCAGCATTATCATCTCCTAAGATATGCCAATGCTAGCAACTTTTGTTTTAACTTGCTCACCAGAGAAAGACAAAAAAGATAATTTAGTATCAGACTTACATGGACGTATTTCGAGATTACGAAATTTAGCACACCGAGTAGCCTTCTGGACCGAGTCTTCATCACCGGACATCTGCAGCTTGAGGCGAACACTCTGCCTAGGCTCTGCCGGTTCATCCACAAGGACCTGCGCAGAACGGAAAACCCCAGATATTTTTGAACGAAAGTCCAACGTGCTATTTACTGTAGCAGGTTTGGCATGCAAAGAGTCAAACACGCCTAGCCCTCTGTTAACCACATCAACCAACCGAGGGTGCACCTCCCCAGCCTCTGCCACAACCGAACCCGCATTGGTTGACCCTTGATAATTCACCTTGGTCACAAGGACAATATCCTCCTTGGGAACTTTTGCCCTCACGCCTGTCTCCAGCAAGCCGCCTCCACCATCGACCAAGGGAGCATCACCCAGCTCCACCGCTAGAGAAATCTCCCGATTCCACCCTAGCATCTTTTGCTACATCCATCAGATGTGAGGGTGAATTGGCCAAGTCCACCGCTGAATTCTCCCCCTAAAAGTTCATAACGAGCTTACCATCACCTAGTGCCACATTGTCGCACTCCTTTCTAGCCGCCCTCGGTGTAACCCAGATGGTATCCGAAGCCGACAGACCCAATGTAGCCCCCTTAGTATTTGATGTAGATTGTCCCGTGCGGTTCCCAGAAGCATTTGATCCAACATCAGAGTTATTCTTCAGTCTCTTAGCATCTCTATCCTCCATATCAATATCTTTGCCTCTGCCTGATTTATCTTCCCCTTCATGATCTTTGCTCTGATTACTTTCTTCGTCAACACTATCCATCGTAGTGTCTTTAACTTTAAAAAAATATCATAAACGTATTCACCCACCACAATCTCAACACTGGAAGGTGCAAGATATGTATGCAATCTCAACACTGGGAAGTGCTAATTAGTGCGTACGCGTTGGAATGTACAGCTGTGTTTCACGCGCACACCCTCCCCTTGCTTCCTCTTCCCATTCTGGCAGCCCCCGTGCGTGTGCCACACGCCGCACCCTGCCCCTGATGCTTTTCTCTACAAGCTCTGGCACCTCACCGCCGCCGCCGCCATCATCCTCAAACAAAAAAGCTTTTCCAACAGCTACCAACTTGTGATTTTGCAACTTTCAAGTTAGTTTCCAAAGCTTTCAACTCACAATTTGAAACCTTTCGAGTCAAAATCAAGCTTTCAACTCGGATTCCACACTTTCAACTAGGAAAATATTATTCACTACATTAATTCTCCCTGGAAACGGCCTCCATTCGCGCTGGCCACGTCATCCAGAAAACATCAGCCGTCCGATCGCCTCTACAGTCGTGCGCGCCCGTCCGATCCAGCGCCTGCGCTTCATGCGTTTGCAGCCACACGCGTCCGTGGGCCCCACCGTCTTTCGCAGCCGCGCGCACTCGCCTCCGTGGGCCTCGCCATCCGCTGCGCGCCCGCGAAAGGCCGAGGCAGGCGAAACGGCCCGCGCCAGGGCGCGGGTGAACTTCTAGTCTTTCTTAAAGCGGCAGGAATTGGTGGTCTCTGGGAGCCCTCACGTACCCGAGTTTATGAAAAAACCTCTGTGTTTTTTTGAAATCGCGTCGAGGTTGTCCGGCTATTTTCGTAGAGCCCTCGTTGTTTGATGAAATTGCATACATATCCTGCACGGTTGTGGCCGTCCAATGTAGTGGGGGGTGCTGATCCGGTCGTCTGATGTCGCATGCTACGCCCCATGCCCTAGCCCCTCCTGTTCCCCCCATAGAGGCCTCCTCCCCACCTCCCCCTTCACCCGTACCGCCCTCTTCTCCCCTTTGTCTGTGCCGCCCCCTCCTCCCCTGCGCCCGTGCTATCCCTACTGCCCCTTCCTCCCCTTCGCCCACGCCGCCCTCGCCGCCCCTCCTCCCCTTTGCCTGTGTCATCCCCTCCTCTCCTAGCCGTGTCCTCCTCCTCTTCCGATCAACTCGCAGAGGTCGCCGCTTCATCCCCTCGTTCTCACTCTCACGTTGCCCCCGACTCCCTTTCTACCCCGCCGTCACTAGAGTCGTCATCATCCTGAGCGTCACGTCGCCCTCGCCGTCATGCTTGTTTCTTCTAAACTCCAAGAAGGAGAGGGCTCCAGAGTCGTAGAGGCGTGAGCAAGGCATTGGCTCCTCTCCCTCCACCCTCGTTTCAATAGCATCAGCGTCGATTCACCATCATACTATTATTATCCCCCCACCACTCCTCTTCCTCCTCTCTTGCTTCTCCTTTGGTTGATTTGATTCCCCGAGGAAAAAAATTGAGAACAAAAAATATCCTTGTTTATCGATCTTTGGTAGGAATCAGCGCTTCTTGTTTTCGATTTGTCTTCGTTTTTCCTCTTGTTTTGTTGCCCATCAAGAATGCAATCCCTGCGTCTATTTGTTGCTCATTTGATTTCGATTTGTTCTTGCAGGTGGTGGTGGTGGTGTTGGATTTTTCTTGGTCGACTCTTGATTCATTTATTTAGATTCTGGCGCTCAGTGTCGAATCGTCTTCGCATTTTCCTGAGGTGGGTTGGATTGGATTTATGCTCTTATCTTTGCTTCAGCGCTTTTTCTCTTCTTGTTTCGTGTGTGTGATTGTGATCGCAGGTTGGATCGAGTGCATTAGGCAGGAGATGGAGACGGAGGGCAAAAAGAATTTAGAGGCGAGTAGTTATTTAGTCTGTGAATCGAAATTCCCAAGAATTATTCCCTTTTCTTCAGAGTTGCAATTGGAAGCCTAATGGGTGGTTTCTTGATTGAAAGTAGATTGGATCCAAGGATATGGAGGTGGAGAGCAAGAACCTGAGGCTGGAGGAGCCATTGGCCCCCTCTGAGATGGACACACTGGCCTCCTTCGAGATAGACATGGATGAACCGAGCGTGCCGAGAGTGGCACGATGGACGCCAATAATGGCAACTCCAAGGAGTGACCCTTGCCACCCAAGGATTCCAAGAGCTCAAAGGGTTGTGTGGCCAAGAAGCCGAGATCTGTGAGCTTCGACTTCCGGGAGGAACTGGATTTGGAGTTTGGGAACAGGGATAGAGAGTGCGGCAGACAGCAGGACAGGAAGCTCTCGAGGCATGATCGGGTTGAGCTGAGTCAGTCGTTCCAGTGTGCGGTGAGCTCTCATGATTGGGAGAGTGCCGAGGAGCTGGTAGGGAGGGTTGATGCATAGGGGCTCAATGATGTGCTCTGCGTGGCGGTTGATGCTATTTGATTCTTGAGTGACAAGGAGGAGCTGCATGCGGTTGTGGCGTTGATCAGGAGGATTGTGTCGGAGGGCGCAAATGATTTTGCACGTGCTGCTCTTCGGACATCATTCCTTGCATCGTGTGTGTCGGCATGCAGGGGACGAATGACTAGCCTTGTTGATGCTATGAGCTTCATGGGTCAAAAGTAAGTATGTCCAAACCGGTTTTGGCCTTTACATATTTACATGAATTGCATGCTTTGTAATTGCAAAAGTTCGATCGACTTCGATAATTCATTTGACTTACACCTTGTATATTAGTTCATATGAACATGGTACTATTATGGCAACTGTGAATAACTCTCAGGTTGCATGAACGCCTTCAGGAATCCCATGGTGATGAGGTATTGAAGGCAAAAGCAAGTGCAAAGGTACACAACTTCACAGAATGGGCTCTGAAGTGCATTGGACTACACTCGCGTGTGTGGGAGATTAAGGCCAAAGGAAGCCATGGAACGATCATTGAGGTCCAACTTCACTTGTCTGCTTTCAGGGCATTTCTCGATCTTGCTGATAATGATCTTACTGGAAGGATTTCACTGAGGCCTTTGATGCTTCATGCTTTCCTCTTACTCTATTTTCAAGCACCTTTGACCCAGGATGGGCATTAGGGATCTTAGTATTTGCAATACAAGGGCTTTTAGAGTTGTTGGTAGAGGGTGTCACAGACAATGTGAACCAATGCTTTCTTGAAGCTGCACGCTATGAAAGCATTGAACTCGTGCGCATCTTACTTCAGGTAATAATAAAGCATAGTCCCCATGTGCATCATATTACTTTCAGCCAATAATAAACATTGTCATACAATTTAGGTTAATGACTCCTATTGAGCGGACACTATAGATGCAACACAACTAAATGGTTCTTAACTGCTTGCTCCACACAATGGTCCCAGTAGTAACTAGATCACATAGATATGTATACAGAAACTTTCTCTAGCTTGCCTTATTTCCTCTGTGCGAGTAATTCACACCTTTTCTTTTATTTTTACTAGAAATTAGTCCTTTTCTTGTGAAACTGCAGAGTCATGTTTGAATTATATTTGGTGTAACCTGCTTGAGTCTTCATGTGTGATTCATTCTAAACATACATGCACCTATACCTTCCAAAATTGTCTGGAGACCCATATAATACTTCTCATGGAGTAGTTGGTTCTTACTGATGACTGATCTGATCCAGATTTTCGTAATGACATATAATATATGTGGTGTTCATCATATTGGCAATTCAGGTGCAATGTCTCATGCTTACCTTAGAGAACCTTAGAAATTTAGGGTTTAGTGCTCTGCAAGTGAAGCGAAACATTAAGGTCCAGGATGATAATTACGAAATGGTCAAGTCGCTTGTGACGATAAGGATTTATTTCGCCATACGTCAACCTTGCCAACCATATATTCAATAAGACTTTCGGTACGACATATCAGTGTTATTGGGCCATCTGCCTCGACCCATGTACCCGTTCTAACCCTGCCAGCCCACTGAATATGTGTTCACAGTGCAGCCTTACTGTATCCACTAGGACAAAGAGGTAAATACCGTGGCACTTTGTGCTACCCCATCCAATTTATTTCATATTATGCGTCCCCACAAATCATCTCCCTTTCTAATATAGGAATTAGGATTACCAACATACTGTCGCTTTATATGGTGGATCGCACGAAGAACAAACTCATATATAGCATTAGCCCGATCCACTTACAACTGTATAGCCCAGCCATCTGCTATAGGGAAAAAAAACTACATGATGATGCTACCGTAAAAAAATTATAGGACGACGTACGCATGTTATTATCTGCGTTACTGACATTCAAACCCATATCCGACCAACAACGACAAAATCACCAATGTACCCACGTAGTACAAAACCCATGCCATCATTATGTATAGTAATTTCATAGTTTATCTATACCATCATCATGTTCGTATGACCTGCCCTATTTCTACGGGAACAGCGTAGAAATCGAAGCTTGCAACTCAAAGATTTGGCTTTCAATTGGGTGAAATTAAAATTTTGAAGCGCGAATTTGAGGCTTTTTACCTGGGATTTTTTTCTAAGGTTTGGGCTTCCTGTAGCTTGGTCTTCTTTTTCCTCCATCCGCGTCACCCCAGTGTTGTCGTTGACATCATTACCATGATAGCTAAACGAGGTAAGCACCATGGCGTCGGGGGAGGAAGTTAGAGGCGAGGGCGCGCGCGGCTTGGGATGTGGCGGTGGTGGGGAGCAGCGAGCCTAGTGATGTGAGCACGACCCGGATCCGTTTAGGCACGAGCCGACCGGTTCGACTGACTAAACAGTTAGTGCTGTGTTGGCCTCGGGCACGATAAGCTCGATGAGCCGGGTTGACCCGTGAGCCCGCCGTCGCCACATCCTTCTCCGCCACCCTATGCCATGCGCCGCCGCCATCGCGCGCTGCCACCACATCCTCATCCTCTGTCCTCCGCCATGCATCGCCGCCACATCCTCCTCCGCCCTCCGCCATGCGCCGCCGCCGCCACATCCACCACCATCTCATCGACCCTGTCCTCCCTCTTCCTCCCGTGGTCCGTGTACTCGTTCCCCGAGCTTACCACCTCCTTCCCCGACGATGATCGGTGCCTCTCCGGCTTGGGATCTCGCGAAACCCTAGCCGCCACCGACGCGGGCTCCTCCCGTACGCCAGCATGTGCCCGCCTCCTCGCCCTCGAACTCCAACTGCTCCACCGACCAACCTCTGTCGCCACGCGCCGCCACCTCCACTAGCTCGCCGCCACCGGTGTTACCGGTCGAACCGTATCATGCATGGCGGTACGGCGTCTTGGGCGCGGGCCGGGCTGGCCGGTGTCGACCAAGCACAGCACACCGTGTTTGACCGTGCCGTGCCCGGGCCGGGTCAATAGTCTCGTGCTGTGGGCCGGTCTGATAGGCATGACCCATTTGGACACCTCTAGTGTGCGGTGCGAGAGGTAGCAGAGGAAGGAGGCAGATGCGGGGAAGAAGGTGGATGGTGCGGTCGGAACAAGTTTAGATAGGGTCGGGTTGTGCGGCGTTTGTGTCGGACCGCGTTTTCGCACTGTAGTAAAGCCTCACGCAGTCGATCAGGGCAGATACCGTCATGGTACGTGTAGAGAACTGTATAGATAAATTTGACCGACGCACCCATTCCTATTCCGTGCATCACACCTAGAGAACTGATATTACCATGCATCGCCATGCTATGGTATTTTAGACCTTCCAGATCGTCTCAAGGATTATCAAAATACTTCCAACTTAAATGCATGCAAAATAATGTCGACATGATCTTTCCATTTCCCTTTTTAGATTAAGCCTAGTAGTAGCTTAATTAATTTGTCACGAGACGATTGGTGAAGTACAGTTCTTGCGCGTTACATCGGAAAAGAAAAGCTGGAGCTTGACAAGCCAACCGCACCAAGTCATCGATGGTTACCTCCACTGTCAAGTGGACCTTACATGGGCTCATGGATTGATCAGAATCGGCGAAAGTGCCTCTATTGCGAAATCCTGCTTGCCCAGCAACGACGTTGATGCGTACCTCCATGGATCGGTTTGCGTCTAGATACCGTGATAACGCCTCTAAAAAAACAAATCGAGAGGCATGCATCTACTGGTAACTGCAAGAACTAGATCACAATAGCTCTGAAAGCTTTCCCTGAATTTGGACCGGGCCTGGATCTACAAAGCGCAACGTCCAAGAGCCTGTTACAGTAGGCAACTGGGCCGCCACATATTTCTAAGGAAAAAATGGTTCTATGGTGCTCAAAGATGGACTTTTGCAAAATAACAGTCAAGCTGTCTGTTGCTCTTTAATACTACCTTTTATTGGATATGTACTTTCATACCACCTAAAGTTAGGGGTGTTAATGGATTGGATAGAAATAGGTTGAACGAGTTGGGTTTTAATTCGGATTGAATTTGAGTGGGTTGAAATGAGTTGTTGTAGTTAATGGTTTGGGTTGGATTAGGTTTGTAGTAGAAACGGGTTGAGTTAGGTTGGCGTGGGTTTAAAAATTTTGGGTTGAAATAGGTTTAATCCGTAGGTTTGATGGGTGAATTGGTGTTGGGTGGAGTTTTGGGCGACGCCGCCGACTGTCCACGCGCGCAAAGACAGTACTGCTGCTCCTACCGCAAGGGGAGATGGAGGGGACGTCCTTCTGCTCCAATTTGTCGGTCTCCTCGGAGATGGGGTCGTGCTGGCAGACCGTGGCCGCAGCAACTAGCGCTGCCTGCGCACCACGTCGAGCGTCTCCGGCAGCGCAGCCTCCTCCGCGAAAACTATACTATTTCGAACATCCAAGGCGCATCACAGCCAACAGATTCCACAGGAACAATTAAACTAAAACATAAGAGTATCCATCACATGTTCAGAGAAGCAAAAGAGCAGAAGCCAAGATTACTTTGCTTTCAGTAGAAGAAACAATTGCAGAACACGATATCCAGTTGACCAAACTGACGAAAAGGAGAGAAGATTGTGGTTACATTCATCAACTCCTTGAGCTTCTCCTTGGATGGGGGATCGTAGTGCGGCCCCGGCAAGTACTACTTGATGTCACTGCCCACAATAAATAACAAGAACCAATCAGGAACATCTGATAAGAATGACAGTATCAAACAGCAGGATAGGCGCTAGAACATATATGATTCTATCGGCTGTTCTACTTGTAGGCGCAGAGGACGGCGATGTAGACCTCCTCGAAGGTGAGGGCCTCCTTCTCTCGCTTCGTGGTGTCCTCGGTGAGCCGGTCGAACACCTTGTCGGTGATCTTCCTCACCTGCCTCTCCTTCCAGTGCCTCCCTGCACCAATTCGACCGGTCTTTCATTTCCAAGAAGCCGCTATTCCCAAGTCTGAATCGAGTGCTGAGAAGATGAGGCGAATCGAATGATGGTGTAGGGGTGAGTTACCTTGGAGCTTTTCCTGGAGAGACGCCCAGGCTTGCCCCATGGCGACGATGGACAGGAGAGATGGACCGGGGGTTCCCAGAAGGGAAAGGAAAAGCCTAATCTAATCCAGTGGACACTATCGCCTGGGATTTTGGTGGTTTCTTTGGAGCTTGCTGTGGATTGAAAATGGGTTGAAGCGTACCGAGTGAATTGGGTTGGGTTGGTATAGATTGAATATGTGCGTGGATTAGGTTGAATTAGGTTTTGGAGGTGGAGTAGTGGATTATGTTAGGTTGAGTAGATATGCTATATAGAAATAGATTGGGATGAGTTTGAGTAGGATTTTAGTTCATTAGCACTTCTATCTGAAGTCCCTCAAAATACCATTTTTGTCTACTTGAGGCACGTTGCCATTTCATGTGACAATGTTGCCCCTCTTATCTCTCAAAATACCATTTTTGTCTACTTGAGGCACGTTGCCATTTCATGTGACAATGTTGCCCCTCTTATCCTCTTTATCCGTCTCACCTTCTCTAACATCGACAACATCATCATCGACGTTGACGGGGACAAACAACAATATAGATTTGAGGCTGCCGGCTGGATGCATATGTCCTGCATTTGAGGCCAACAACGATAAAAAGAAGCAGAGTCGTCGACCACGAAATTGCCATTGGGGCGGCCGCGAAATTGCCTTGGGCACTTCGGCAGTTGCGGTGCCAACAAGGAAGCTAACACATATGTGCGCCTAGTGTGTCAATTCGGATTCTAATTCGATTGGTAGCGAATATAGTTTAGTTTTTTTTATCCGATTAACAATTTATCTTCTATTCGTATTCGTATTTATATATGCATAAAAAAATATGAATACGAGCATGGTATAGACTTTTCATTAGAATTAGGCCTATAAGTGTAAAAGCTCATTCATTCTTAAAATTTCAAAGCATGCAAGGTTTAGTTCCATATTGCCTAGCTAAGTGGTGGAAGAGCAATTTATAAGGTGGAGTCCTTGCCACCCATTGAAATATGTGACATATGACATAGGGTGATATAAGTCGCACACACGTACGTACGTACGCGCGCACGTATATTCGCATGGCAATCGCATGACTTGTGACGCGCGATTGTGAACCTAGTCCACCTTTCTTTTGCTAACCGTGTATTTCTCTCTCTCGAAATAAAGTGGTTGAAATAAAGTAGTCGAAATAATGTGCTCGAAGCCATAGACCAGTGTGGTCAAAAATAAAGTGATCGAAACACAGTGGTCAAAATAATGTGGTCGAAGTCATAGACCAGTGTAGTCGAAACATAGTGGTCGAAATAAAGTGGTCAAAACACAGTGATCGAAATAAAGTGGTCAAAACACAGTGGTTGAAAAATAATGGTCGGATTCATAGACCAGTGTGGATAAAATACACTGGTCGAAGCTGTAGACTAGTGTGTAACTAGGATCTAATAAACACTACTTAATTACCATTAATTAGTTTTGAATTAGCAGTTACTAGTAATTTAATATGTGCTTTATTATGCAGTTACTAGAGAGTAATTGCCTCGACCTTAAAAAGATCTGGAGACGTCCAAACCTGAGACGATTGATTCACCTCCATTTTCTTCTTCTTCCTCTCTGTTCTATGGTGCTGGAGAGTTGTGTTGTTGAACCAAGCCACCCCTTCTCCTCGGCGTGCACTAGGAAGGAGGGTGAGCGGGTACTTCCGAACCATTTTCGCATAATTCACATGCACGGGGCGGCAATAAAGTTTCTGGGCAGCGCATTTGCGCGACCGCTCGCTTCACTGATACATCTACGTTCTGCACTGCTTTGAGTCTGCGCCGCTTTCTGTTCTTCATCAAGCTCGACTGTAAGTTAGTTGTGTGACCAAACTATTCTGCTATAATCCTATTATTGTATATATTTAGAAGTGCAATGAATTGCCTGTTGTTAGCATTGCTTTATACATATCTAGTTTTATGTTATCTTTGCCTCATAATAAAATCTAGAATTAAAATATTGTCCATATTTCTAACACTTTTGCCATCCAAAATTTTATTTTATCCACACTATCTGTATTCGAATTCGATAAAACAATATACGTATTTTATTACAGTATGGCTAATTAGTTGGATGAGTATTTTTAGTTTAATATGAATTCATGTTTTTAGGTGTGCTATGTAAGAGGATAAAGTATCATAAATATCTTACAATTACATAAGTTACGAGGATATTGAATCCGATCAAATTGAGTAGATATTCAATTCATATTCATATTCAACAATATTCGAATTCGTATTCGTTTACAAAATACGAATACGAAAAGACCACTATTCGATTGGTATTCGATCCGTTGACCCCTATATGTGGTGACGACCTGGTTAGATTGCTCGGTGGTGGCCGATGTTGTGGGGAGGCCAGAAGCCTCGGTGGCGGTAAACGGGCAGAAAAGTGTTGAGGGGCAGTTTCGGGATTTCTGAAAAATGTATTCTCCAAAAATGACGAAATATTATTACAAGTGCTAAGAAAAAGGAAAACAACATTACTATTATTACATAATAAAAATCAACGTGTGACTTAGAAGTGCTAAGAAAAAGGAAAACGAGCTAGAATTTTTTTTTGAATGAAACCGGTAGGAGGATTGCTCGTTATATTAAAAGAGAAGGGCGGGATGAAACCGCAAAGTACATGATAGAATTAAGAAAGGGCCTAAATTACAGAGAAATGAAATGCTCCAGGCACTTGCCCCCCGCAAGGTACCAAGTTCTACCCTCCTCGATTTTTGCTAGTAGGTCCAGCGGAGAGGTGGCTTTGTTGTTGAAGATTCTTGCGTTTTGTTCCTTCCAGATCTCCCAGATGATTAGGGTGAGGGTCGTAGTCGTGGTTTTCCTAGGGGAACCTTTCGTCTCTGCTACATTAGACCACCAAACCAAAATGTTCGTGCTAGGAGCCCAAAGAGATGGCTGCAAGCAATCGATACCTAGCTAGTCCGCCATATACTTCCATATTCTTCTGGAGAAGCGGCACTGTGCGAAAAGGTGAACGGCCGATTTTGGAGTGTGTCTGCATAGGGTGCAAAAATGATGGTTAGGCCATCCCCTAGCTTCCAGTCTATCTGAAGTCCAAAGCCTGTTTTGAATTGCCAACCATGCGAAGAATTTGCACTTGGGGGGCATGTGTTTTCCAAATAGTTATTTTGAAATTTGACTCGATGGACCCTAGAAAAAGTAAATCGTAGGCGAACTTTGACGAGTAGGTTCCTTTTTGGGTTTGCTTCCAAGTTATCTCGTCCGGGGTGCCTTGTATCAGATGGGTTTGGTTTGTTCTAGTCTAGAGACCCACGAACTGTTGGATGTGTTGGATTGACAATCCCTCCATCAAGTTTATGTCCTACACCCAACGTCCGTTTTGTAACGCGGAATCCACAGTCTGGTTTTTCCGTTTTGAGATTTTGAAAATTTTGGGTGCTAGGTCTTTGGGCGCCTCTCCATCTAGCTAGGCCAAGGACCAGAATTGAGTCGTCTTACCATCCCCCAGGGATATCCTAGTTGCCGCTGCGAATAGATCACGGTCCGCGTCGTCGCAAGGAATTTCTGTGCCAACCCAAGGTTTGGATTGATTCTTCCAATTTTGCCACAGCCAACATAGTCTGATTGTCGAGGAGAATTGCGGAAGGCTGAGGATGCCTAGGCCTCCTAGCTTGGTTGGGTGACACACTCTGCTCTAATTTTACACTTACCCCCTGTGATATTTTCATGGCCGGCCCAAAGGAAACGATGCCTGATTTTTCTAGGGTGCAGAGAACCGTCTTGGGAGTTTTGAAGACCGTGAGGTAGTAAATTGGAATCGAGGTGAGCACAGATTTAACCACCCCACTGTGGACAGGAGGCGCCCCTACCAACCTACCAACCTTCCCGCCACTTTATCTAGGAGCGGCTGGTATTCCGTCGTGCGCAGCCTTCTGTAGGTGAGCGGTAATACAAGGCATTTGATCGGGAATGAAGATCGGATTGTAGGGCAGTCTTGAAGGACCGTGTCTAGGTCTATGTGATCACAACTTATTGGGAGCACTGTGCTTTTTTGGAAGTTGGTATGCAGTCCAGTGGTGTTCCCAAAATTCAAGAAGATCTGAGTGGTTGTGAAGATCTCTCTTGCGCTTGGGTTGATGAAAATGGCCGCATCATCCGCATATATGGAGGTTCTAAGTCTGGCACAATGGTCCCGTATACGGCCAAGGGCGCCCCTTTTTGTTGCTGCATCGAGGAGACGTTGGATGTGGTGTATTGCTAGTATGAAGAGGAAGGGTGAGAGTGGGTCTCCTTGTTGCAGCCCCCTCCCATGAATGATCGCATTGCCAGGAATGCCATTTAGGAGTAATCTAGACGAGGCAGATCTTAGGAGGGCCGCCACCCAGTTTGTCCATCTGCGAGGGAAACCCCTTCGGCGAAGGAGGTCGAGGAGGTAATCCCAACGTACTGTATTGAAGGCCTTTGCAATGTCTAGTTTTAGGAAGAGTGAAGGGGTTTTATAGCAGTGGAGTCTTCTAATCAAGTTGCGAACATATAGGAAGTTATCGTGAATGCTTCTTGTCTTGATGAAGGCGCTTTGAGCTTGCGATATCAGACTGTTCATGAATGGTGCCGCCCACAGTGCTAGCGTCTTTGCAATCCACTTCCCGAGGTCGTGAATGAGACTAATAGGTCTATAATCTTGCACTTTGTCAGCCCCTTCCTTTTTTGGGATCAACACAATATTTGCTGAGTTGAGGAGATGTAGGTGTGTTGTGTGGAGAGAGTGGAAGCTGTGAAAAATTGCCATGATGTCTGCTTTGATGATTTGCCAACAAGATTTATAGAAGTTTGAAGAGAAACCTTCCGGCCCCGGGGCTTTGTCCCCTCGTAATTGGTTTAGGGAGTTGAGAACTTCTGTTTCCGTGAAAACATCTTGTAGAATGTGCAAGTCCAGCGTAGGTGTGTTCTGAACCTCCCAGTTAAGGTTAGTGCTATGTGGTGCGGGCGGGGCAAGCGTTTGTTCAAAGTGGTTTTGTATGATGCCCTCTTTTTCTGCATGCGAGGTCGCCCATCCAAGTCCACTTTGTAGCCTTTGGATGTAGTTTTTGCGTCTACGGCTGTTTACTTTAATATGGAAGAACTTTGTGTTAGCGTCGCTTTCTCTCAGGTTGGTAATCCAGGAACTCTGGCATTTCCTGGTTCGCTCGATCACAGCCAGCCCTAGGACTCTCTTCTTAAGGTTTTCCCTTAGCACCGATTCATGTGGGGTTAGGACCTTGTGCTCTTGGGCCACGTCGAGGCGAAGGATTAGCTCTAAGGCCATGTGGAGTTGGATCTTTGGTCGAGGGAACCGGTCTTTTCTCCAGGATTTCAGTGTGGAAGCAGTGGATGCTAGCTTGTGGAATAGACGATGCATCGGTTCTGTGTGCAGACAGTGGGCAAGCCAGGATTTTTGGACCGTCTCGAAGAACCCTGGCATCTTGATCCAGAAGTTTTCGAAGCAGAAACTTTTTGGGCGAGTAGGACCTATGTTGTTAAAGAGCAGCAAAGGACAGTGGTCGGAGATCGAGGAAGACAAAGCCTGGAGAATGTGGTTGTCGAAAAGGGTGCCCCAGCCTTCGTTACAGAAGACTCTGTCCAACCTGACTAGGGTTGGTCTCTGGTGTTCGTTACTCCATGTGAACTTTCTATTCTGAAGATGAATTTCTTTTAGTTCACAAGTGTTTAGAGTGTTACAAAATTGCACCATATGTCGCGGGTTGATGTTGGAATTGTTTTTGTCGTGGGCCTTGTAGATAAGGTTGAAATCACCCAAGACCAACCAATTGGTGCCGGGGATAGGTTTTAAGGAAGAAATTTCTTGAAGAAGGCCCGCTTGTCACTGCTATGGGACGGACCATACACTATCATTAGGCGGAAAGCTGAATTGCATTCTCTTATGGACACAGTCGCCGACAGGCTGAATACTGACTGTTGCACCTCAGTTACGTCAATGTAGTCGTTATTCCACAGGATTAGGATTCCACCCCTCGTGCCCTCGGCCGGTTTATGAGCAAAACTTCGTAGGTTGTATCCCCCCAATGTAGCAGACTAGGTTTTGGTCGACATTGCTTAGCTTGGTTTCCTGGAGGTAGGCTAGTTGGCATGTTGTCGAGATCATAGTCTCGTGGACGATCGCTTTTCTGGCTTGGGTGTTAAGGCCGCACACATTCCAACATAAAATGTTCAAGTTTGGACTAATCATTCGCAGCCGAGGTAACCACTTGGGGAAGCGAGGTCGAGGGGTTCGGAGTTCGGATGTTTGCGTTGAAGGGTCGGCAAGCAGGCAGGGCTATGGTGGGGAGGTCCCCGATCTTGGTGAAGTGCAGCTGACCATGTGGGATGGCACCAAAATGGAGATGGATGAAATTTAAAAGGGCTACAATCGGCATCTATCTTACAAAATGAAGCAAGGAAAATAAAAGACGATAATGAAGCAAAAGCGGCAGGAAGAGCAGTGGCGATCTGTTGGGCCACGGGATAGGCTACGATAGCTGCAAATCAAAAATTTCTACCACGCAAACCAGGAAGCCAAGCAAGTAGATGATCACAAATCGTTACCACCAGACGCGCAGAGCAGCGGAAGAAGGGTTGGAGTAGCCTGGTCCAACGTAGAGCGGGTCGATGTAGTGGTCGTAGTCGATCATCTAGCGTCCTCACGAGTCGATCGTCTCCTCCAGCAACGTTTGCAATTCCTTGTGAAGATCGCGGATCGTCCTCAAGCGCAACAGTCGCAGTAGCACCTCTACGGTATCCACATGTCCAGGGAAGGAACAACCATGCGCAGGTGTACTAGCACCAAGTTGCACGGTAGAGCTCTCAGGAAGATGGCGGCTGGGGTTTCGGTGGTGATTCACGCGTCCAACCCAATAGCCTCATGCATCTCCTTATATAGTGCTCGTGACGGATTGTAACATCCTAATTTTCTGAGCTTTAAAAATATTTTAAATAGTTAGTAGGAGAAAATTCACCATTTGGATTATATTTGAATTAATAAAGCTTAATTGGGACTTTCATAAATCAAAAATAATTTAATATGATTAATCTCAACATCAACTGTTATCAAAACTATTTTATTTGGATACTTTGTGCTTGGATATATTTTCTAGATTTTCTAGAATTTTTCCAAGTTTATTTGCTATTCTCTAAGCCTTATTTGGATTTTCAGCTATTTTCTAAAAAGAAAAACAATTATTAAATCTCAGAATAGTAGCTGGGCCGAAACCCAGTTCCTTTCCTGTGCTTTGCTCTGTGTGGCCTGTTCCCTTGCTTCGGCCCGTTCCTTGCATGACCGCTCGTCCCTCTCTCTTCTTGGCGTGTAAGGACCCACTGCCACCATCGCTGCCGGGTGGTCTGGCGCCCGTCGCTGAGCCGCTATGGCTGCTATGTGGGACCGCCTGCCACGTCAGCATCGTCAACCTCTGGGATTCCTCAGTCCGAGTCGAAGCCGCCTCGCCGTTGAGACGTGTTCCTCGCGTAGCCGCCCCGGACTCTCCCGGCCAGGGCTTTAAAAGGGGACCGGGAGCCCGCATCCTCCGCATCCCATACCCGGCCGCCTCGACCCCGGAGCGAAGCCCTAGCCGCCAGGTTCCGCCAAGGAACCTTTGCGCTCTCGCAACTCCGTTGAGCTTGTTCTTCGCCGTCGAAGCCGCTCAAGCCTCACTGCCGCCTCCTTCGAGTTCGCAAGGACGAGGACTACCTCCCGGTGACCTCGGTTTCGCCGCAAGCCCACCGGAGCCCCAGATCTGTCGCGCCCGAGGCCCAAGCTCTGTCTTATCATAGCCACCGGCCTCCACGATCGTCTGCGAGCACCCGTGAGCGCACCGTTGTGATGCCCACGTCGCCCTCTACCTCCCCGTAGCACCTGCCGCCGTTCGCCGGGATCGTCGGGATCCGAGTGCCACCAGCCTCGCCGCCTGCACCGTGTCATCTGCCAGCTCAGCCGCCACCTCAGCCCTGTGCCTCGCTGTCACCCGCGTGGAGCCCAGTCAATGCTGCCACGTGGTTGTCCAGATCCAATCCCAACCGCCCGGCTCGGTGAACCAAGTCCACCATGAGCCATCTCACCTCCAGGCGGGGCCCACCTGTCAGGTTGAGTTCACCCAGCCCGAGCGCCCCTCGCTGACGTCAGCGCCACGTCGTAAATCCGGATTTTTCTATTAAGAAATAATTCGGGTAATTCCAGAATTAGGGTTTCTTTTAGATTCAATCTTCCAAAGCCCATATCTTTTGCATCCGAACTCTGATTCAGTCCATTCAAATTCCTAAATTCATGTAAATTCTAGATCTATTTATCTGAGATTTTTATTTAATTTTTGGAGTTTGTTTTGCCTCTGTTATTTATTTGTTTTTGTTTCTTTTGTTTCGTTTACGAGTAGACGTCGATTCCTCGAGAAGATTTGAAGAAGAAGGAGCAACTCAAGAGCAAGATCAGCACTTAGACCTATTTCAAGGCAAGTTATACCTTTGATCATATTGAACCCAGTTTTCAAAAGTTATATTGATTTAAATTATTGCATTTACTTTAATTATTTATTTCAATGTTTTTGGGATTAGTTAATATCCAATTTGTTATGACCTCCTTGTCTAATTGTATGCCATAATCTTTTGTCACCCTAGTTTGGTTCATTTAGTTGGTGCTATTATATTACAACCGTGGTTGGTTAGATACGAGTAGTTTGCTTAGCCATGTTACGAGTCATCATTTCATGTGAGTTGCAATAATAAACTTGACTAAGTGACTATGGAACCATTTGATAAAATTGTGTGTACTGTGTGCTATTACTCGTTGATGGAATATATTGCACTTAACCAATAGGGTGGGAAAAGGTTTTGGACGGGGGCAAGTGGTCTGGTATACTTTTATGGTGGATCTATGTTGGCGGGAATGATAGGTTAGAATTTGGAAGTCTTGCCCCGGTCAATTAAGGACTTAACCTTGTGCACCATTGAACTGGGCCTCTCGTACAACCACATGCCTGGTATGGGACGGGCCTAACTTAGTAAGTTATGGAGTCTTAACATTGATTACTCAGGTTGTAGGTTAGCTGTGTCGGATTGGGTGGAGGTGTGTACTACCAAGTAGTCGCATCACGAGGCGGTTCGCCGTTTCCCTGTCCAACGGTGTGCGTCTGTGGCGGCTAAGTATACCGGGAGTGTCAATGTTGAGATAAAGTTTCTGAAAGGTTTTGTTGTGATCAGCTCCGTACAAGTTGATTGCATCTTGTGGGTAAAGTGTACAACCTCTACAGAGTGTTAATCAATCTATTCGAATAGCTGTGTCCGCGGTCATGGACATGATCGAGGATTTCACACGAGGGGTAGATTTTCATGAAAACCTTGGGAAGGGAGCTGTGTGACTTAAGTCATATGGCTATGTGAATAACTTGTTTAGGCTATGTGTCTTTGTGAAATCAAACTATCAAATTATTATTGTCTATTTGTTTTGAATTATGCTTTCAATCTATTACTTGTATTTAAACTACAGATGTTGCATTTCTGCAAAAGAGCCACAGAAGCCATTCCTTTGTAATAAGCCATCATGTATAATTGCATTTCTGTGGTATGACTTGCGAGTACGGTGTGTACTCATGCTTGCTTTATTAAATCAAGCAGAAGTGAAGGGATCGTTAGTCAACAAGGTCTACTTCAAGGATCGTGGAGAACTAGGTCGCGCACCCCAGCCGGTTGCCTGTGGGCATATGGATGGGCTTCACTGAAGTTATTTTGTTTCGTTCTGCTGCAGCTTCATTGAGCTACCTACCCTCTGAAGCATTAATTGTAAGCTTTGACTTTAAGGTCTTTACTCTGATGTTTATTGTTATTTGCCTATTTATTAGTTATCTTTGTATATAGAAATGATATTTCACTGATGTTGCCATTGTGTGCACTAGCGTGATCTTGGACTAGTGCAGTATACATAAAGGGTCTAGAATTGCATATTTTGGGTCTCAACAGAGGTGGTATTAGAGCTATATCGACTGTAGGTCGCGACCTTAGTTAGAATGGTCGTTTTTAAGGAAACTTCGAAACCTATTTTACAAATGAAAAATCTTAATGAAACCTATTTTACAAATGAAATTTTTAATGATGTGCTATTCTCATCTTGTCTAGCTTCTATACTCTTCCACTCTATCCATTTCTCATCTATATTCTTCCTCACTGTTTTGAGTATCAAATTTGACTCCCTCTTCCCATAACTTCTATAGTTTGTTGCGATTTGTGCCAAATATCTCAGTGGATACCCAAGAGCTGTTTTTAGCAACTCTTTGAAGACCATGCAACCAACAACAACGTATCAATATCTCCCCAAGTGTTCAAGACAAGTTCGTTGCAAGAATTGAAGACCAAGAAGAAGTTGTACGTCGCCCCCATCTTCCTCCAAGATTCGCCTACAATGATCACAGCCAGTCAATGTTTGATGAAGACCGTGACCAGTTTGAGTTTTCTTCAGACTAGCCATATAGGATAAATTAGCGTTGGCTCCTCCCGTGTGTTGAGCCAAGTCACCCAGTTAAGTTAGAACTTAATCGACTAGATGATTAGATTTTCGTTTTCTTTGCTATGTGTTGTTTGCTTGTGAGTTTTGTGCTTCTTAATAGCTCTCCGGCTATTTGTGTTCCTTGGTTTCCCTTGGGTTAAACTTGATCCCCTAAGTAGATTGTCTTCCTTTACCTTATGCTTTTCCCTCTCATCTATTAGCCTTGGTCAGCTAGTAGATGGAGAACCCCAGTAAAGCCAACCTTGTCCATAATCTTGAGCGATGCATGCTACTCAGATCTAAATCAACCCGAAAGAGCGATTGCGATGATCGAGTGGTAGATCCAATCATGAAACAATTTCTGGTTGCTCAGACTCATTTCATGAACGCGATGATACAGAACATGAACAACATGATGACACAACAGAATCAGACCACCGCTACTTTAATCAATTTGATGAATCAGAATAATCAAGCAAGTCGTCGTACCATCACCAGTGTCAGCACCAGAACAAGTGATAACCAACAACTATCTTCAGTGCCAGTAGTGATATATCAGAACTTGAGTCAGCTTCCTACCACCCAGAATCAGCTCATGCAAGCGACGATTCAATCGTTAGACAGTGGTAATGTTTGCAAGGATGCACAACTCATTGCCATTCCAATGGCACACCTTCAGTTCAAGTTTGTAAAATTCATGAGGACCAAGCCGCCTGTCTTTGAAGGATCAACCACACTCAAGGATGCAGAATCTTGGATTCGCACCATAGAAGAAAAGCTAACTATTGTGCAATGCAACGATAATGAGAAAGTTCTCTTTGCTACTCATCAATTGGAAGGAGTTGCATTAGATTGGTCGGAAAAATTTCGCGCCGCCCATCAAGATGAGCAAACCATCACATGGTCAGAGTTCACCGCTGCTTTTCGTCAGCACCATGCAACATCAAGAAAGAGTGATTAAGAGGAACTTGCTATTCCGATATCCTATAACAAATCTAGTCATTGTCACTTAAAGTGCTGCCAGCCAGATAAGTCAGAAGATTGTGCATGTATCCGTTGTGGAGAAATAGGCCATAGTGCCGATGAGCACAACATCAATTGTTCCAGTTGCGAAGGAAACCATTCCGTTGGAGAATGTCCAATGAGCAAAATCACATGTTTCTTATGTGAAGGCAATGATCATTGTCCGAGTCAATGCCCCATGTATTCAGTGTTGACTTCTGCAACACAACGTCAGCGAGAAAGCTTCCGAACCACTGTCAGTGAATTAGCAAAAGAAGGCAATCCGTTGTCAGTGCAAGATATGTCAGCTGAAGAATCACAAGAGCAGAATGTTGACTTTGGCAACCCACCTGAGGGAAACAAGCCAGTCTCACCAAGAGTGTGTTTCGAGTGTGGCAAGCAAGGCCACTATGCCAAGAAGTGCCCTGCAAAGCGACAAGCTTCAACCTTCAAGAAGGATAGTCATTCTACCATAGTCTCGTTAGAAAAGTCACAAGGCTCGACACGTATATGCTACCGTTGTCGTAGGAAAGGTCACTACATCAGCCAGTGTCCGCAGCAGAACCAGTCACTCACTCCAGATGCAAGAATGCCAGAAGTTGTGTCAGTCAAGATCGTAACTCCCAAAGTAGGTGGTAATGTAGTAGGACCCGTGTGTCCAGCGAAGCAGTCAAAGAAGATACGTTTGGATCATGATGTTACCAAGGAAGCATAGATTGGTGATGTCATATTATGCAGTGTCATGCCTTTGTTAGTACCAATAAAGTTAAGGAATCATGGTAATATTCCCTTGTGCTAAAAGAGCAAAAAGGTGGACATCTCTGTATGCCATTGTGGAGGAAAAGAATTGTTGTATTATAAATCATTGGATACCTTTTTAAGCGTCTGCCTTTGCAAATTGGGTAATCAGGCGTTGAGTCATGTTGATTGAAGGTCATAGAGCCGTAATTATGGAATGTGATGTTGGATTCCAACTCATCATTTTGCATAGCAGTGAGATAACAGTAAAATGGTTGAAAGATCTAACCATTGGATAATGTCCATATCCACAAAAGAGTATGCAATTGTTATTGCTAATAACCAATGCAGCATGCAACTGTATTAAAAGTCAAGTATGTCTTTGACTTGGTACCCAGGATCAGTCAATTTCAGAAAGAATTACGTCAGAGATGAACTATGACAAAAGTTGTTAAAAAAAGTTTGCAGAAATGATAGAACAGATCCAAGGATTCCCTCAGATAAGGTCAGTGTCAAATCAGGCTCATCATCTTAGCTAGTGTTAGTGTTGTTTGAGAAGTGAAATGGTAGCACAAGGATGTGCGAGAATTTTAGTTTTCCAAGAGGTAATCTTCGGAACCTCAGAGTCAGCTTGTTTGAGTTTTGAGTAATAAGTTCAGTTTCCCCAAGATCATCTGTGAGCAGGACAGTGTCAGTTGAAGATAAGTGAGACAGTCGTTTCAAGATAGCCAAGACCCCTCATTCGTTGTAAAAGGACAAGTTCGTCCAGATCGTTAGAAGTGAACCGAGTCAGTGAGAAGTTCAAAAGAGATTGACCACAACTTTAGTGTTCGCATTGCCAGATACCAGAAAGGACCTTGATAGCTTTTATCACGGAACATCCAAGAATCAGTGTGTTAAGAAGTTTTGCCAGCACTTCCTATTAACTAAAGTTCCAAGTAGTGGATTATCCTAGTCATAATTCAAAATTTGTTGTCGTGAAGAAGCAAAGAATGGTTTTATTGGATTGAGAACCACGAGGTCAAGTCCTCTCCCTCAGGACAGATCAGTATAGTGGCAGATGTTCGAATCGGAAGAGCTACCGTAGGAACCTGTTGTTCAGTCGGCTAAAGCTACTTGTGAAAGTCAAAAGTTGAGTCTTGAGTCGGTTTCCAGAGGATATTTGTTGAACCCTAGAGTTCAAACAGATGTTAGACATCAGTGTCGACAAGATAGTGAGACGACAGTTATGTTAAGGAAATCAGTCCTCACATGAGGCAAGGTTTAGCCTTGGAACCCATTGAAGGCTAATAAATGATTCGTGAAACATTGAGTATGTCTGCGTATCTGATCACAGGAAACTCAAGTAGTTGAGGCTTGAACCAACATCTATGTGCAAACTTTCCGTTTTCTCTAAAGTGTACAAAGGTGTACAAAGAGCTCGAAGTTGAATTGTGATAATCCAACTTAAAAGCGAAATATCACGGAATGAGTTACCCTGAGATTGGTATGTCAGAAAGGCAGCCAACAAGTTAGAGGCCAGTCAGAGTACCTCTAGCCCTAAGAATTCATACATGGGACTTCCCAGGACCCAATCGGAATATAATTTCTTGAAAGGTGAATGTTAATTAGTTGTTAGAAAATTTGAGGCCTTCATTCCTATTAATGCCACCAAATTTGGAGACCGCTTAGCAAAGTGGTATATGACAGAGGTTGTATACGACAGAGATGGTATTCACCAGAATTGGTATAATGTCAGATCGACAGAGACGGTTAATTTGCACAACGTGCCAGAAAAGTTAGTGTTGGACCGAGGATACCAGTTTACCTTGTGTCAGCATCAGAGTATCTATAAAACCTTGGATAGATGTTTAAATGTCAGTATTGTGTATAACCCTCAATCAGTGGACAAATCAAAAGATAAATGAGTTGTGCCTTACTCATAGTACCAGGTCTAGCAAGTAAGTGTTTTGTGCAGAGTTTCCCTATAGCACCATCTGTCAGCCAGTTCGCAGTAGTCACCCTCTAAAGTTTACAATGGTTGATCGTGTCAGTCATTGCTTAGCGAGGAGCAGATCATATCACCAAGTATGTAGATTTTGTGTTAATCATGAAGCAGAAGGCCAAGTGTCTTTAATCCTAAAAGGGATTGTAAGTACCTTAGTTCAAGTAGAAAAGCTACGCAGGTTATGCAGATTATACAGACTATTGCCTCGTAGTCTAGTCTATCGTTAGGATACTTGTTGAAGCTCTGTGTTAAGGATTGTATGACAAAGGTGACAGAGATGTGTCAGTCAGTTCAGATTTTGGAAGCTCGAAAGAAGATAGTGTCAGATCGAGGATCTTAGTTTACTTCTCGTTTTGGCAGAGTTTGCATGAAGTCTTAGGGACTCATTTGAATTTCAGTACTGCATATCATCCCCAGACGGATGGACAGACTGAAAGAGTTAATCAAATATTTGAAGATATGTTGAGAGTGTAAGCATCTAGGCCCCTAATTCGTGTTTTGGTGATTAATGACGACTTAATTATCGGGGCTAACTTTTTATTGATGTTGCATAAGTTCAAGTTAGGTCGCGATGATGGTTTGGTTATGTGGGCTATTTGTTGAGCCCTAATGGACTTTGAAGGCAAGCTTGTATTATTGTTGAAGATTAAGGACTTTGTTCTTTAGAAATGATCCAAGGAGTTGAGGATGGATCATTGTAGTGATAGGTCTTTTGTTTTTATTTTAGCCGTACTATTAAAGGGGGTTTAGGCTAGTAGCTTGAGCTTGGTTAGGTTGAGAAGCTAGTTGTGATGCACACTAGGTTTATTTAGCTCATCTCTAGTCAAATGAAGCTCTTGGATGAGTTGGAGTTGAAATGGAATCAATTTGGATCTTTATTTGAGAAGGATGAAGAGTTGACATTGCATTAAGGATGATTCGGAAGCTAACAGATCATTGGAAGCGAAGGCTGTTTTTCTATGGTGAAAAATGACTAAGACCTTGCGGATGATTCAGTAGCTAACGGATCATTGGACCAGTAGCGTTTTGCTGAAAATTCATGCCTTCCGGATGATCCGCAAGCTAAGGGAGCATCAAGCGGATCATTGGAACAGCAGCGAATTCAGTTTTGACAATGCCTTCCGGATGATCCGCAAGCTAACGGAGCATCAAGCGGATCATTGGACCAGTACAGATTTTAAATTGGACAAATGGCTACCGGATGATCCGCAAGCTAAGGGAGCATCAAGCGGATCATTGGACCAGTACCGAATAGGATTTTGACAAGGCCTTCCGGATGATCCGGATGCTATCGGACTATCAAGCGGATCATTGATCCAGAGAGGTATTTTTGGATGAGCTGAAAACCTGAGTACTTTATGAATGATCCGGAAGGAAAGGATGATCCGGATGTAAGGATGATCCGCAAGCTTTCGGATGATACTTAAGCCTTTAACGGCTAGTTTTGTGACCGTTGGATTTTGAGCTTCGGATGATCGGAAGGGTTCGGATGATCCGGAATGTCTTGATTTTTCAGGATAGTAGGTGTAACGGCTAGTTTCTTTGAGGAGGCTATAAATACTGTTCATGGACGTGATTGGAAGCTCTCTTGGCCACTCTATAGTAACATCTAATACCAAGGGAAGATCAAGGACACCCAAGATGATTTAAGAGCATATTTTTGAGAGATTTGAGAGGTAGCATAGGCTTAGTGTGCATCACTCTAGTTGCTTGATCTTTCTAAGTTCAAGTGATGGTCTAGGCTTGTTACCTTTGGAGATCGGCGTCTCCTAGACGGCTTGGAGGCGTGGTTCTCGGTGACCTTCTAAGGAGGAGCTTGTGGAAGGCACCGGGAAGGTTGTAAAGGTTTGGAGTCCACCCATCCGGAGAGGAGAAGGACTACCACAAGTGAATGGCTTGATACCTTGCTAGGTTTCAAGTCGGAGCAATACTCTTGCGAGAGTGCTCCAACGAGGAGTAGGGGAGATCGCCGAATCTCCGAGACCTCGGTAAAAAATTGGTTGTGTCTCTTATCTTTTTTACATTTACGCATTTACTTTCTAGCTCTTTCTAAATTTCTCTAGAATTGCATAGGAGTTGTTTTTTCCTCACTAGATTCAAGAGTTACATAGTTTTATTGTTAGAACTGTTGTTTAAATTGTTCGTAATCTAAAACAGAAAAAAAATAGATTCCCAATTCACCCCCCCCTCTTGGGCATTCGATCCACTTCAATTGGTATCAGAGCAAGGTTGCTCAATTAGGGCTTTACCGCCTTGAGTAAGGATGTCGGGTGAGGGTGTGAATGTTGGTAGGGCTCCACTTTTTGATGGCACAAATTATAACTATTGGAAGGTTCGCATGGGGTGTTACCTTGAGGCTATGAGCTTGGACGTTTGGCGTGTAGTTGAATATGGTTTCTCGGCTCCACGCAATCCTCTTGCACCCACGGATGTGGAACTAAAAAACCTTCACTACAATGCCCAAGCAAAGAATGCACTTTTTGGCTCTCTTAGTATTGAAGTCTTCAACCGTGTTAGTAATCTTAGCACAGCTCATGAGATATGGACTACTCTTTGTGAGATTCACAAGGGCACATCAAATGTGCGAGAGGCCAAAATGTATGTTTTTAAAGAGCAATTCGACTATTTTGTGATGCGACCTCATGAGACGGCTAATGAAATGTTCTCTCGCATGAATAGTATTGTGAATGAGTTGAAGGGTCTTGGATTAACTCTTACTAACCTTGAAATTGTGAGAAGAATGCTTAGGGTTTTGCCCAAGGAGTACAAGACGCTTGTGGTGCTACTCACAAATGGAGATTTGAACTCATTGACACCAACTGCTCTTTTAGGAAGGCTCACTGCACATGAGCTTTTCTTGAAGGAGTATGAAGAGTCTCCTACAAGCAAAAAGAACATTGCTCTCAAGGTCAAAGGAGATCATGAGGAAGATGATAGTAATCATGTTGAAGATGATGAGTCCAAGACTCAGATGATATGGCTTTGCTCATGAAGAAGACAAGGCGCCTTCTCAAGAAGATAAATGATAAGGGGGCAGACTTTGACAAGAGAAGAAGATCTTCATCAAACTATTTGTCGAACAAGAAGAACCCTTTTGCAAACACCATATGCTATGAGTGCAATGAGAAGGGCCACATTGCTGCAAGATGTGAGAACAAGAAGAAGAAGAACAAAGACACATATAAGGGCAAGAAGAAGCAAGATGGCAAGAAGATGAGATTCAAGAAGCTAAATCGAAATGGAAAGGAAGAAGCTTATGTTGGAGAGTGGATTACCGATGAGGAGAGCTCCGAGGCTGACTCAAGTGATGAAGATGAAGGTCCAACACCACCAAAAGGCCTTGCTGGACTTGTTCTCACTGAGTCCACTCCACCGCCTCCAACCTCACCTTTTTGCTTCATGGCAACGCATGATGAGAAGGTACATGACTCTCTTCCCTCATATGATGAGCTTGTTGAAATCATTGAGGAGCTCAATTCGGCTCTTGGTAAAGAGAAGCAAAAGTTCAAAGTGCTCAAGAAAATACACACTTCACTTAGCACCGAATTTGAGGAAGTTCTTGCCAAATATGAAGAACTTGAGCTTGAACATGATTCTCTCCTTAACAAGGATTTTGTCGTGACCAAGGTTGATAGGGGTATTGCATGTGATCTCTATCCTCAACAAATTGCCACTCAAGCATGCAATGCGTCCGTCATGGTCGATAGCTCTACTTCTTGTAATGATTTAATTTCTATGCCATGCTCTTCTAAAGTAGATGCTAGTCCTACTTGCAATATTCCTTCTTGTGGTGTTGCTTCGTGTGCCACTAACCTTGTGAAGGAAAACTTGGAGCTTAAAGCAAAAGTGGATATGCTTAACAAGGGCCTAGCAAAGTGCTATCAAGGAAGTGCCACTCTCAATCGGATTCTTGGGGAGCAAAGGTTCTCCTTGGGTAAGGAAGGATTGGGATCGTCCCAAAGGTTGTACCCAAGGGAGGTGGTTGGATAAGACCCAAGACGAAGTTAAGAAGGAGGGCTATTTTTGCTACAAGTGCATGGTGAAGGCCATAAGTCCGTTGCATGTCCATTGACCACTTCATTCAAAAATACTTCAACCAAAAGTTTCATCTCGACTCTCACTACTTGCTCCAAAAGGGCAAGGATGGTACATTGTTGCTAAGTTCATAGGTGTTCCAATGCTTAATGAAAGAAAGAAGGCTATTTGGGTGCCTAAGTCCCTATGCACTAATCCAAAAGGACCCAAAAAGATTTGGGTACCTAAAGCAAAGACGTGATCTCTACTTTTGTAGGTGAACTACAAGACCGGAGGTCGGCATTGGGTGATTGATAGTGGATGTACCCAACACATGACCGCAACTCATGGATGTTCACCTCCTTAGAAGAAAGTGTGGACTCAAGCAACAAGATAACCTTTGGTGATAATAGCAAGAGTAAAGCGATTGGACAAGGAAAGGTGGCAATCTCAAATGACCATTCAATCTCCAACGTTCTATTGGTTGAATCCTAAACTTTAATTTACTTTCCGTTGCTCAACTTTGTGATTTAGGGTTCCATTGTCTCTTTTAGGAAGAAGGTGTTTTGGTTTTAAACAAAATGACCAAAGTTTGATCTTCAAAGGCTTTCGTTTTCAAAATCTTTACCTTGTGGACTTCTCCTCTAATGCTTCGTGCATCTCGGCGTGCTTACTTGCTAAAGTTTCACTTGGTTGGCTTTGGCACCGCCGTCTTGGACATGTGGGGATGTCTACTTTGAAAAAGCTTTTCAAAAACGGTTTGGTTGTGGGCTTAAAGGATGTGAGATTTGAGAAGGATAAGTTATGTAGTGCTTGTCAAGCCGGCAAGCAAGTAGCAAACTCTCATCCCACAAAGAATTTTTTGTCCACATCTAGACCGCTAGAGCTCTTACATATGGATTTGTTTGGGCCAACGTCCTATAAGAGCATAGGGGGCAATTCTTATTATTTAGTCGTTGTGGACGATTTCTCAAGGTTTACTTGGGTATTCTTTTTACAAGACAAGTCTGAAGCCTCCGGTATTTTCAAAAGGTTTGCAAAAAGGGCCCAAAATGAATTCGAAACTCCAATTAAGAAAATCCGTAGTGACAATGGAACCAAGTTTAAAAATACTAACATTGAAGATTATTGTGATGAGATAGGTATTAAGCATGAGCTTTCCGCTACTTACACACCTCAACAAAATGGAATTGTTGAGCGGAAGAATAGGACTTTGATTGAAATGTCGAGGACTATGCTTGATGAGTATGGTACTTCGGATCGGTTTTGGGCGGAGGCCATCAACGCATCTTGTCATGCTATCAACCGGCTCTATCTCCACCGGCTCTTAAAGAAGACATCATATGAGCTCTTAGTAGGGAGAAGACCTAATATCTCCTACTTTAGAGTGTTTGGATGCAAATGCTACATTTACAAAAAGCGCACTCATCTTGGAAAGTTCCAAAGGCGATGCGACATCGGATTTCTTTTGGGTTACTCCTCAAATTCAAAAGCTTATCGTGTCTTCAACAATGCCACTGGACTTGTTGAGGAGACTTATGATGTGGAATTTGATGAATCTAATGGCTCTCAAGGAGAGCATGAAAATATTGATGATGTAGGTAATGAAGGCCTAAGAAGTGCAATGAAGAATATGTCTCTTGGTGATATCAAGCCAAAGGAGAATGATCAAGAGGTACAAGTCGAAGCTCAACCCTCATCATCAATGGCGCCTCAAGTTGATGAAGAGGAAGCAAATAAAGATGATGAGGATATAGTACCTTCTCCTTCACCTCAAGTTAGGAGTCATCACACCATTGCCAAAGATCATCCCATTGATCAAATCTTGGGGGATGTTACTAAGGGAGTTCAAACTCGTTCTCGTCTAGCATCTTTTTGTGAACATTACTCTTTTGTGTCTTGTTTGGAACCCACTAATGTAGATCAAGCACTTAGTGACGCAGATTGGGTGAATGCAATGCATGAAGAATTAAACAACTTCACCTGCAATGAAGTATGGACATTGGTGGAACGTCCCCGAAATCAAAATGTCATTGGCACAAAGTGGATTTTCCGTAACAAACAAGATGAACATGGAGTGGTGATCCGCAACAAGGCAAGACTAGTTGCTCAAGGGTTCTCCCAAGTTGAAGGACTTGACTTTGGAGAGACTTTCGCTCCGGTAGCAAGACTTGAAGCCATTCGTATCCTTTTAGCTTTTGCATCATGTTTTAATATCAAGCTATATCAAATGGATGTTAAATCCGCGTTCTTAAATGGTGTTATTTCGGAACTAGTGTTTGTAGAACAACCTCCCGGGTTTGAAGACACTAAACACCCAAACCGTGTCTATAAGTTATCTAAGGTGCTATATGGGCTTAAGCAAGCGCCAAGAGCTTGGTATGAGCGTCTTAGAAACTTTCTACTTGCTAAGGGCTTCAAAATCGGGAGAATTGATTCTACTTTGTTTATTAAGCATTTTGATGATCATTTCTTCATTTGTAAGTATATGTTGATGATATTATTTTTGGATCAACTAATCAAGAATTTTGCAAGGAATTTGGTGAGATGATGTCTAGGGAGTTTGAAATGTCTATGATAGGAGAGTTGAGCTTCTTCCTTGGATTTCAAGTCAAGCAATTGAAGGAGGGCACATTTATCTCTCAAGAAAAGTATATTATGGACCTCCTCAAGTGCTTTGGAATGGAAGATGCTAAGCCCATCAAAACTCCTATGGCTACAAACACACATCTTGACTTAGATGTGGGAGGTACCCCGGTTGATCAAAAACTATATAGATCAATGATTGGTAGCTTGCTTTACCTTACCGCATCTAGGCCCGATATCATGTTTAGTGTTTGTATGTGTGCTAGATTTCAAGCTTCCCCTAAAGAATTGCATCTAGTTGCGGTTAAGAGAATTCTTAGATATTTAAAACACACCCCTAGCATTGGTTTGTGGTATCCCAAAGGTGCAAAATTCGAGTTGCTTGGCTATTCGGATTCCGATTATGCTGGGTGTAAAATTGACCGTAAAAGCACTTCGGGGGGATGTCATATGCTAGGTAGATCCCTTGTCTCATGGGCTTCAAAGAAACAAAACTCGGTTGCACTCTCAACCACCGAAGCGGAATACATTGCCGCGGGTAGTTGTTGTGCACAAATATTGTACATGAAGCAAACCCTTCTAGACTATGGGATCTCCTTCAAAAGTGTGCCTCTATTGTGTGACAATGAGAGTGCGGTAAAAATTGCAAACAACCCGGTTCAACACTCGCGTACAAAGCACATTGATATCCGGCATCATTTCCTTAGGGATCATGTTGCAAAAGGTGACATTGTGCTAAGCCATGTCCGAACCGAGGATCAACTTGCGGATATTTTTACCAAACCCTTAGATGAGGCTCGCTATTGTAAGTTGAGGAGTGAGTTAAATATCATAGATTCCTCTAACATTGCATGATCATATTCACTTCTCATGTAATATATTGTCATTGTCTTGTGTGTTCTATTTGCCTTGCTTGTTTAGTTGTTTGAAGTTTTGAGTGTTTTGATTGCTTCGGTTTTGTGAGCTCAAATGGGATTATCACATTAAGGGGGAGCATTATACCTCTCATGTATTCTTGCAACCCTAAATGTGAACAAATCAATACTTTGCTAGATGCATCTTGAAAAATGCTTTTCTCATGCAAATGTACTATATTGTATCAAATGCTTTCTAAATGTTTTGCTTTTCAAAAAATTTCATCATAAAAAGAAAAATTGATTTGCTTTAAAAAGAACGTATGTCCAAAACTATGATTTTAAAAAAAATATATCTTGAAACGAAAAAGGTTGGTCAAGTGATTTCTCAAATGCTTTATATTGGCCAACATCTTAAAAACAAGTTTGACAAAGTTACCAAAACTCTATTATGTGCTAAACCGTGAGCTTTCTAGCATAACATGGGTCTAAGTCACTTGAGCTGAATGTTTCCATCACTTGGTTCATGGTGGCGCAAAATTAGGCCCATACATTTCCAAAGATCGCCAACCCAAACTCATTTGGTTCACATTTTTTTTTAAAAAAAGGGGGTTTTGAAAAACTATATGCATATAGCAATATCTTTTCAAAAATGTCTCAAGTTGGTGTTCTAGATCTTATTCTTCGTTTAACCATGTCCAATCAAGTGTTTATGTTGATTGCTGCAATTTTGGACCATGGGAGAACACATATTCTCAGCTTAAAAATACCCTCTCTTCTTACCCAAATGTTTCAGATCATCCTGAAGGATCAGATCATCCGTTACATAGGGTCTTCTGGTTAAGCTCCTTACCCCTTTGTAGTTTCTATCTGAACCAATGGATCCCGTTAAGTCATTTTGGATGGTTCAGATGCTCTCGTACCCCTTCGTCTTTAAGGTTTGTTTCTCATCCGTTAGATCTTTCTTGATCAGTCCGAGCCGTTGGATGCCACTTATTCCTACCCCTTCACTTGGTTCTCATCCTGACCGCTGAGTCTTTGTTGCTCAATCCTAACCCTTGATCTCCTCTCTACTCATTGCCTTCTTCAATTGATATCTGTCAAAATCCCTAAGCTTTGGTCTTCTCTTTTCCCCATTCGATTTCTCCTGAGCGCCATGGGATAGCGCCGCCGCCTCCACCGCATTTCTCGCCGTCGGCCCCTCGCAGTCGCCGGTGACCACCAAATCGCACTCCCCCTCTCGCGCGCATTCACCGGCTGTCTTCGGTTCCGCGAGGGACGCTCGGTGTCGGCCGCATTGTGTACCTCCTCCACCGCCCTTGGTGTCTTCCTCGGCTCCGGCCGGTTTGCCGCTTCTCCCTCTCTTGAGTAAGTCCCTTCTTGTTCTTAAGCCGAGGCCATAGTGTGTACCTTGAAGCTGTGGATTGTTGCTTGGTGTTAGTTCGGTTTGTGCTTCATAGGGGCAGTGGTTCGGTTTGTAGTTCACGAGGCGATGGCGATCGATCTGTGGTTCATAGGGCGATGGCGATCGGTGTTTGTCTTGAGATTGGTTGTTGCTACAGAGGCTGCTATAATTTGTGCTTGAAAGGGGATTGGTTCTCAGAGGTTCACCTCTTATTTTTTGCTTGGTTGAGATTCAACATTGCCTGCAATCTTGATCTGTGAGTTCAATGAAGAAAGACCAAATGGACAAAGGCAAGGGCAAAAGGAAAGCAAGTCCAGATCCTCCTGTGTAGATCTTAGACCTCGGCAATGAGGCATTGTCATCACTCAGCCGCCTTCAGTGCATACTCCAGTCAGTGAGACAGCTACACCTTCTTCTCGTGGTCGCTCAACTTTAAGTCGACACATTGGAAGACGTTCAGGACCCAGAGTAGGTCCTGGAGGATCCCTCACTGGAGTGGCTCTTCCCTCTCTTGAGCCAAATCGCAATGCAAGATTTGCTACTGTTGATTACTCCACATACAAGGCTGACAAGATGAGAAAAGTGAGGAAGGTTGAAGAATCTAAATGGTTCCCTCAAAAGCGAGATAAGATCACAGATGTTGGGACTGACTTGTATTGGACAGTGGTGCAGAAAGATATTGCTGTTATTCTTGAGAAACAGAACAAAATCCGTAATCACAAATGGATTGACTGGACAGCTATCAATGAATATGCAAATGGCACAGATATTCGTCCTCATTTTGCAGCGACTCGTGGTCTCACAGAACTTCTTGAGACTAAACCAATGAGGTGGTTGGATAATATTATTTTCCAATTCTATGCCACTTTGTGGATCCCTGAAAATCGAGAGTACATTTCATTCATGTTTGGAAGCGAGCGCCGCCGGCTTGATCGCAAAGATATGTCAGACCTTCTTGGTATTACTCTTGGTGGCGACTCTTTGCACAATCGTGCTTTTACTTCTGGACGTAGAGGTCATGCAGATGGTGTACCACCTTCACTTGAGCTGATTCAACACATGTACCTTGATCCTGATGCAAAAGATTTTAATTGGAAGGTTCAAGCACAGCTTTCTCGTGAGGCTTTTGTTACTTTGTGTGTGACTAGATATACCATTTTGCCAAGGAAGGGATCTAGAGAGGAAATTAGTGCTCTTATGGGTTGGTTGCTCTTTTACTTGATGGATGACATGGAGATAGATTTCATTGACCTTATGGTTGGAGAAATGCAGGATGCTATCAAAACCACCAACCGCATGCTTCCTTTTGCTCCATACATTGTCAAGATGTTTCTTAATGCCCGTTGGATACCTCAGTTAACTCATGATAGATATCCAAAATTTCTTGCTCCATACAAAGCTTTGTCTCCACAGGATAAACGCCTTAGACAGCGTGCTGCTCCTCCACCATTAGATCCTGAAGCCGATGATGCTATATATCAAGATCCTCTACCTTTTGATCATCGTGAGCCACATGGATTATTTGACTTTAGGGATCCACTTTCAGATGTTGATTTGGATGATGATAATGATGGTGACAGTGATCCTAGTTTTGATCCAGCTGATGATCTACCTTCAGCAGTCCCTCCAGCAAAGAAGTTCAAATCTGGCACTCATAATTCTAAGGCAAGTAGTTCTGGTTCAAAAGCTGCCTTTGATCGCATTGAGAAGAGGTTGGAAATGCAACACAAAGAAAATATTTCTCTTCGGAATTTTCTTATCAGTTTTTGTGGTGACATTCGTCTTCAGCAACAAAACTTGACTAGAGCTATTTGGACACTAAATGATCAACTAAACTGTTGTTGGGAGGATGTTCGGTCGCTTCTTAAGAAACAGGGCAAGAATGCTACTAATCTTGGTCGCCCTAGTGGCAAAGATGAGGATCTCCAAAAGCTCATTCCTTATCCGTATGTTTCTCCTCCTGCTCAGAATCAGTCACCAGCTCTCACACACTCTTCCTTTCAGCAACAACCAGCCCCAGTCTCGGCAGCAGCAGCTGTAGATCCCACTGCACCAAATCAGTCGCCTACTCATTCGCACTCTTCTTTTCAGCGACAACCGGTCTCGGCAGCAGCAGATCATTTTGATTCTCGACGCCAAGTGCCTGACCTCCAACAGATCTTCACCAACTTGTTGATTCTTTGATTTCTTGACTCCTTTTCTTCTACAAGTGATTTAGTTGGCGTGTTCTTGACTATTCCTCTTCTCGAGATAGAGCTCTTTGTTGATCAAGAAGAGGGAAAGATATCACCCAGTCAGTGCTCTAGACACTCCTGTTCCTTTACATATTCTTCCGGCACCTCAACTGTCTCCAGCAGCTCTGCATCTTTCTTCTGTAGCTCCCTCTTCTCCTGCTTCCTCAGTGCACACTCTTGTTGTTCAGGGCTCTCCCACCGATGATCCTCAGGCCGGCGACTCCGTTGCGACTGTTCAGCTCCATAATGACGACTACGCGTCCGACGCCGGCTTCTGACTTTTGGGCAGCCCCTTTTCCTTTTTGTGTGCTTGATGTCAAAGGGGGAGAGATTGGTGCTAGTGTTTGTTTGTTTGAGACTATGCTTGTAAGATTGGTGCTTGTGTTTTTTGGTTGAGTCTATGCTTGTATGAGTACTATTTGCATCATCATGTATCATGCATAGACTTAGGGGGAGACTTTGTTATTTTGTGGAGCTATCTTATGAGCATGTGTGTCTCATTGTCTTATCTTGTATCCTGCTCACTTATGCTTTATCCAATGCTTACTTGAGATATTTGCTTGATCATGTTCTGTTATTTCTCTATATATTGGATCAAAGCTTTCATGTGCTTATCATGTCAAGTTTATGCCTTGCTTTTGCTTATGTCATATACTTAAAATCCTTTATATCACTTGTGTTGGTTTGGTTGTCATCAATCACCAAAAAGGGGGAGATTGTAAGCATCTAGGCCCCTAATTCGTGTTTTGGTGATTAATGACGACTTAATTATCGGGACTAACTTTTTGTTGATGTTGCATAAGTTCAAGTTAGGTCGCGATGATGGTTTGGTTATGTGGGCTATTTGTTGAGCCCTAATGGACTTTGAAGGCAAGCTTGTATTATTGTTGAAGATTAAGGACTTTGTTCTTTAGAAATGATCCAAGGAGTTGAGGATGGATCATTGTAGTGATAGGTCCTTTGTTTTTATTTTAGCCGTACTATTAAAGGGGGTTTAGGCTAGTAGCTTGAGCTTGGTTAGGTTGAGAAGCTAGTTGTGATGCACACTAGGTTTATTTAGCTCATCTCTAGTCAAATGAAGCTCTTGGATGAGTTGGAGTTGAAATGGAATCAATTTGGATCTTTATTTGAGAAGGATGAAGAGTTGACAGTGCATTAAGGATGATTCGGAAGCTAACAGATCATTGGAAGCGAAGGCTGTTTTTCTATGGTGAAAAATGACTAAGACCTTGTGGATGATTCAGTAGCTAACGGATCATTGGACCAGTAGCGTTTTGCTGAAAATTCATGCCTTCCGGATGATCCGCAAGCTAAGGGAGCATCAAGCGGATCATTGGAACAAGGCGAATTCAGTTTTGACAATGCCTTCCGGATGATCCGCAAGCTAACGGAGCATCAAGCGGATCATTGGACCAGTACAGATTTTAAATTGGACAAATGGCTACCGGATGATCCGCAAGCTAAGGGAGCATCAAGCGGATCATTGGACCAGTACCGAATAGGATTTTAACAAGGCCTTCCGGATGATCCGGATGCTATCGGACTATCAAGCGGATCATTGATCCAGAGAGGTATTTTGGATGAGTGAAAACACGAGTACTTTATGAATGATCCGGAAGGAAAGGATGATCCGGATGTAAGGATGATCCGCAAGCTTTCGGATGATACTTAAGCCTTTAACGGCTAGTTTTGTGACCGTTGGATTTCGAGCTTCCGGATGATCCGGAAGGGTTCCGGATGATCCGGAATGTGCTGATTTTTTCAGGATAGTAGGTGTAACGGCTAGTTTCTTTGAGGAGGCTATAAATACTGTTCATGGACGTGATTGGAAGCTCTCTTGGCCACTCTATAGTAACATCTAATACCAAGGGAAGATCAAGGACACCCAAGATGATTTAAGAGCATATTTTTGAGAGATTTGAGAGGTAGCATAGGCTTAGTGTGCATCACTCTAGTTGCTTGATCTTTCTAAGTTCAAGTGATGGTCTAGGCTTGTTACCTTTGGAGATCGGCGTCTCCTAGACGGCTTGGAGGCGTGGTTCTCGGTGACCTTCTAAGGAGGAGCTTGTGGAAGGCACCGGGAAGGTTGTAAAGGTTTGGAGTCCACCCATCCGGAGAGGAGAAGGACTACCACAAGTGAATGGCTTGATACCTTGCTAGGTTTCAAGTCGGAGCAATACTCTTGCGAGAGTGCTCCAACGAGGAGTAGGGGAGATCGCCGAATCTCCGAGACCTCAGTAAAAAATTGGTTGTGTCTCTTGTCTTTTTTACATTTACGCATTTTCTTTCTAGCTCTTTCTAAATTTCTCTAGAATTGCATAGGAGTTGTTTTTTCCTCACTAGATTCAAGAGTTACATAGTTTTATTGTTAGAACTGTTGTTTAAATTGTTCGTAATCTAAAACAGAAAAAAAAATAGATTCCCAATTCACCCCCCCTCTTGGGCATTCGATCCACTTCAGAGAGCCTGTGCCCTAGCTAATGCTACCAGTTGGGATAAAAGTTTGCCATATGCAGAATTTTCATACAACAACAGTTATCAGGCCAGTCTGCAAATATCACCGTTTGAAGATTTGTATGGTCATGCCTGTAGAACCCCTTTGAATTGGTCAGAAACAGTCGAACGTTTGGTTTTTGGACCAGATATTATTCAGGAAGCCGAAGGACAAGCGGCTATGATCCGAGAAAGGCTAAAGATAGCCCAATCGAGGCAAAAGAGTTATGCTGATAACCGTCGTCGTGATCTCAGCTTCGAACCAGAAGATTTTGTATATCTTTGAGTTACGCCACTCGAAGGTGTAAAAAGGTTTCATGCCAAAGGGAAGCTTGCCCCTAGGTATGTTGGTCCGTTCAAGATGGTGGATCATCGTGGAGAAGTTGCTGACCAGTTGGAGCTACTGCAGTCTTAGCAGGAGTACATGATGTCTTCCATGTCCCTCAGTTGAAGAAGTGTCTTCGTGTGCTAGAAGAACAAGCCCCACTGGAATCAATTGAGCTGAAAGAAGATCTCACCTACCAAAGAACCGCTAGTTAGAAGGAGAAGCAATGTGGAGCGTGAAGAAGAACTAAAAGCCGAGTTCCCTAGCCTTTTCTCTAGTTAGCCTGAATCTCGGGGACGAGATTCCTTTAAGGGGGAGGTTTGTAACATCCCAATTTTCCAAGCTTCAAAAATCTTTTAAATAGTTAGTAGGAGAAAATTCACCATTTGGATTTTATTTGAATTAATAAAGCTTAATTGGGACTTTCATAAATCAAAAACAATTTAATATGATTAATCTCAACATCAACTATTATCAAAACTATTTTATTTGGATACTTTGTGCTTGGATATATTTTCTAGATTTTTTAGAATTTTTCCAAGTTGATTTGCTATTCTCTAAGCCTTATTTGGATTTTCAGCTATTTTCTAAAAAGAAAAACTATTATTAAATCTCATAATAGTAGTTGGGCCGAAACCTAGTTCCTTTCCCGCACGGCCTGCTCCTGTGCGGCCTGTTTCCCTTGCTTTCGGCCCGTTCCCGCCACAGCCCACTCCGTCCCTCTCTCCTTGCGCGCGTGTGCAAAGACCCACCTGCCAGCCACCGCCAGGTCGGGTGCGAAGCGCCCGTCGCTGAGCCGCTGTCGCTACCTTGTGGGACCACCTGCCACCTCAGCATCATCAACCTCCGGGACTCCTCAGTCCGAGTCGAAGCCGCCTTCTTTGTTGCCGCGCTGCTCTCGTAGCCACCGGACTCTCCGGCGGGGCTTTAAAGGGGACCGGGAGCCCGCATCCTACACATCCCATACCCGGCCGCCTCGACCCCGGAGCGAAGCCCTAGCCGCCAGGTTCCGCCAAGGAAGCTTTGCGCCGCCACAACTCCGTTGAGCTCGTTCTTCGCCGTCGAAGCCGCTCAAGCCTCGCCGCCGCCTCCTTTGAGTTTGCAAGGACGAGGACTACCTCCCGGTGACCTCGGTTTCGCCGCAAGCCCACCGGAGCCCCAGATCCGTCGCGCCCGAGGCCCAAGCTCCGCCTAATCATCGCCGTCGGCCGCCACGATCGTCCATGAGCACCCGTGAGCGCACCGTTGTGATCCCTACCTCACCCTCTACCTCCCCGTAGCACCCGCCGCCGTTCGCTGGGACTGTCAGGATCCGAGCGCCACCGACCTCGCCCGCTGGCAGTGTCATCTGCCGGCTCGGCCAAGACACCTCACAGGTGTGCCTCATTGTCGCCCGCGTGGAGCCCAGTCAGCGCTGCCACGTGGTGGTCCAGATCCAATCCCAACCGCCCGGCTCGGTGAACCAAGTCCACCGTGAGCCATCTCACCTCCAAGCGGGGCCCACCTGTCAGGTTGAGTTCAGCCAGCCCGAGCGCCCCTCGCTGACGTCAGCGCCACGTCGTAAATCCGGATTTTTCTATTAAGAAATAATTCGGGTAATTCCAGAATTAGGGTTTCTTTTAGATTCAATCTTCCAAAGCCCATATCTTTTGCATCCAAACTCCGATTCAGTCCATTCAAATTCCTAAATTCATGTAAATTCTAGATCTATTTATATGAGATTTTTATTTAATTTTTGGAGTTTGTTTTGCCTCTGTTATTTATTTGTTTTTGTTTCTTTCGTTTTGTTTACGAGTAGACGTCGATTCCTCGAGAAGATTTGAAGAAGGAGCAACTCAAGAGCAAAATCAGTACTTAGACCTATTTCAAGGCAAGTTATACCTTTGATCATATTGAACCCAGTTTTCAAAAGTTATATTGATTTAAATTATTGCATTTACTTTAATTATTTATTTCAATGTTTTTGGGATTAGTTAATATCCAATTTGTTATGACCTCCTTGTCTAATTGTATGCCATAATCTTTTGTCACCCTAGTTTGGTTCATTTAGTTGGTGCTATTATATTACCAACGTGGGTTGGTTAGATACGAGTAGTTTGCTTAGCCATGTTACGAGTCATCATTTCATGTGAGTTGCAATAATAAACTTGACTAAGTGACTATGGAACCATTTGATAAAATTGTGTGTACTGTGTGCTATTACTCGTTGATGGAATATATTGCACTTAACCAATAGGGTGGGAAAAGGTTTTGGACAGGGGCAAGTGGTCTGGTATACTTTTATGGTGGATCTATGTTGACGGGAATGATAGGTTAGAATTTGGAAGTCTTGCCCCGGTCAATTAAGGACTTAACCTTGTGCGCCATTGAACTAGGCCTCTCGTACAACCACATGCCTGGTATGGGATGGGCCTAACTTAGTAAGTTATGGTGTCTTGACATTGATTACTCAGGTTGTAGGTTAGCTGTGTCGGATTGGGTGGAGGTGTGTACTACCAAGTAGTGGCATCACGAGGCGGTTCACTGTTTCCCTGTCCAACGGTGTGCGTCTGTGGCGGCTAAGCATACTGGGAGTGTCAATGTTGAGATAAAGTTTCTGAAAGGTTTTGTTGTGATCAGCTCCGTACAAGTTGATTGCATCTTGTGGGTAAAGTGTACAACCTCTGCAGAGTGTTAATCAATCTATTCGAATAGCTGCGTCCGTGGTCATGGACATGCTCGGGGATTTCACACGAGGGGTAGATTTTCATGAAAACCTTGGGAAGAGAGCTGTGTGACTTAAGTCATATGGCTATGTGAATAGCTTGTTTAGGCTATGTGTCTTTGTGAAATCAAACTGTCAAATTATTATTGTCTATTTGTTTTGAATTATGCTTTCAATCTATTACTTGTATTTAAACTGCAAATGTTGCATTTTTGCAAAAGAGTCACAGAAGCCATTCCTTTGGAATAAGCCATCATGTATAATTGCATTTTTGTGGTATGACTTGCGAGTACGGTGTGTACTCATGCTTGCTTTATTAAATCAAGCAGAAGTAAAGGGATCGTCAGTCAACAAGGTCTACTTCAAGGATCGTGGAGAACTAGGTCGTGCACCCCAGCCGATTGCCTGTGGGCATATGGATGGGCTTCACTGAAGTTATTTAGTTTCGTTCCGCTGCAGCTTCATTGAGCTACATGCCCTCTGAAGCATTAATTGTAAGCTTTGACCTTAAGGTCTTTACTCTGATGTTTATTGTTATTTGCCTATTTATTAGTTATCTTTGTATATGGAAATGATATTTCACTGATGTTACCACTGTGTGCACTAGCGTGATCCTGGACTAGTGCAGTATACACGGAGGGTTTAGAATTGCATATTTTGGGTCCCGACACGGATCCTATCCGAACACGTTTGACGAATCGTATCCGTACTGGTTTGTTCCAACCTGTTAAGTGCGTGACCTTATAGGTTCATGCGTAATCGGTTGTGACTTGGAAACCCTTTCCGATCACGAGTTTTAGCTGCTCCTAGCAGAACATATCGATTCCCGAATACACACAAATTATATCGGACGAACCTTAATGCAATATGATCTACAATCAGTTCATCATCACTTACGACTAGGTCCTATCTCTATACGACCAATTCGTATTTGGTCACGACCAGTTCGTAATTCCTTACGACCAAGTTATGACCACCCTGTGACTACGTTCGACCAGTCTACGACCAGCTCGTATCTCCATACGACCAATCCGTAACTGTTCGAACTAAGCGACCTACTCATGTATACTCCCTTTGCCTCACGATGTCTGGTTGAACTCCAGGTGAGATGTTGTGTCATCCATGGACTATTCAATACTTTCTCGATCGAGTGTCGGATTACTTCACGTGGTCGAACACTTCGACTACTAGTGGCATGGCCATGCACTTTCTTTATCCGACCACAACGAGGGGCCCAGAGACATCTCTTCTGTTATGTTAGGAGGGGCAAATCCCATATCCGACCAGTCACATTCCTTTGCATGTTTCATAGCATACCCGAAAGCTACCTTTATAACTACCCAGTTATGGTGTAGCGTTTGGCAACCCCTAAGAGTGCTATTACATATGTAGGAAACCATGCTGATCTCAGGTCTAAGGATTATACATCAACATTGCTTGAGACCAACTAACGACACATAGAATCATAACAATCTCAGTAGTGTCTCAAGGTGGGTCTAATCCAACATCATGTTCTCTAACATGTGTCCATATTATTGGTTTGATATCTCCATATCCATGACCCGTGAAACATAGGCATCAACCAATACATATGCTAGTCTATTCATATGTGTCCTCATATGTTTCCGACCAGGGATCGTATAAGAATAATTATCGCAGAAATATAGAGTTTCACAATCAAGTCACATACTTGATAATCAATATTAACAATATTATTCTTGGAAAAAGATAAAATTTTATCCAATATTATGAACACAAGGAAATATAAGCATATCTATGATTGCCACTATGACATATTTCCAACACGATCTTGATTACTGCGTGATCCTTGCCATGTCGTCAACTACTGGCAGGTGAAGCATCTTCATCTAGGCTGCCGCCACTAGGGCATCCGAAGCGGCCGAAGGTGCCTGTGGAGATGTGGCCAAGGCAGCGTTCGGCAAGGGCAAAGCCTCAGTCCCTTCATTGTCCGCCACGCTGTGACCTCCGAGCTCAACAAGGGCGTCGTCTACTAGCGAGGTGAGCTGGCAGTCTATCTTGAATAGCTGCGACAGTGCGGCAACTTTGTCTTGCGGTAGGAGTTTCGAAGGTTGCGAGATACCGCTTGAGCGCAATGTCTGTTAGAGGTTTGTCCTTTGGTAGAGTGCCCAACTTGTGAGCTATCGCTTCCTGAGCTTGGTGCAGCATGGAGCCCGGTCTTTGTTTGCGTAACATCCCAAAGTGTTGTTACCAAAATAAAATTAATAAAATTATTATTTTATTAGACTTTCTGAAAATTTGAAAGAGTTTTATTGCTTTATTTGAATTTCTAAAGTTTTAAAGGTCAAAAAAATAAAATTTATTAAAGTTTTTGAAGTTTTATTTGAGTTAAAGTTGAAAAATAAAATTTTAATTAATTTCTAGAATTTTTAGATTTTTAAAAGCTTTTCCTTAATTATTTTAAATCCAAAACAAATTTAATTGCAAAATATATTACCAAATAATAGTTGGAATTATTTTATTTAAGTCCAAAATGTCTTTGAAAATTTATGTGAATTTTCTCATCATTTTTTGATTTTATTTGGAATCTTCTAAAATCTCTTTTAATTTTTAGGATTAAATCAATTGTTAAATAATTTAGAAATCTCCCAACAGTGTTTGGGCCGAAACCCTAGCTCAGCCTGTTTCCTCTCGCGCACGCGCAGCCCAGATGGCTCGATCAGCCTCATCAAACCGCACGCCTCCACGCCGTTGGATCCTGATCGGCGACTATCGCGCGCTTGCATCTTTCCTTCTTTTTCTGTCACCAACGGGTGGGCCCACGCTACACGTCGTCACCTTCCTTCCTTTCTTCCCCGATGATTCTTTCCCTTCATGCAGCGCCGCCCGCCATGGACACGCTTTCGAGAGGTTCCATACGCAGCCCAATTCAACCGAAATCTCCGCGATTTGGTGAGCAATCAATATGGGATTCAAAACTGCGCCTGATCTTGCCTCTTCCCTTTCCTTTCTTCACCCAAATCTCCCAATCCCCGCCGGCATCGCAGTGCGGCCATCTTGAGCCGCACGAAGCCTCGGCCGTGCCCAGGCCCTATAAAAGGGAGCCACGGGTGCGCCTTTCTCTCCACACCTCAGCGCCACCACCAACAGCTCTCCTTCTCCCCCGTAGCGGCCGGATTTGGAAGATCAGCACCGGCGGCCAAGGAAGCTTCGACCTTCAATTGCGCTGCCATCGGAGCCGCTCCGCCCACGTCTCCGCCACCGACGGCATCGCCGCAACGCCGTGAAGTTGGTGCGCGCACCCGCATCGCCGGAGGACCACGGGAACAACAACATCACCTTCAACCGAACGCCGCTGCCGCTAAAGACCTCGCCGCCAGCCACCTCTTCACACTCCGCCCCTATAAGGTAGTGCATCATGTTTCCCCTCGCCTCCTCTACGCGTAGCGCACCTCCGTTCGGCTCGCCGTGGCAAGGCGGGGTAGTCCTTCACCACTTGTGTACGGAGATTTATCCTACACTTGAGAAAAAAAAAGCCTGGTGCAAGGGGGGTAGTCCTTCACCACTTGTGTACAGAGATTTATCCTACACTTGAGAAAAAAAAGAATGCAAAAATGAAATTTGATTTTAGATATAGTATAACTGCTTTTGAACTTAGTACTGTATTCAAAATGTCAAATATTGCTTTTGCGCAAATAACCCTATAAGCTATCCTTTGTTATATCCTTGCATGCATTAACTCTGTTATTAGGTGTAACTTGCGAGCACGGTAGTTGTGCTCATACTTACTTTATGCAAACAAATTTCAGAGGAGAAGGACTTCGCTATCGGTGTGGATCTTGACGACTAGGCCGCTACCCCAGTCGATTGCCTGTGACAGATCAGCTGGACTCCACTACCTATTCTTCGTCTTCCGCTGTGTTCTTTATTGTTGGATTGTAAGCCTCCTTTGTAATAAACTCTGCTGATTATTAATATAATTGTGCGATTTATGGATGTTACCATATCTGTTTACTATGTGAACTAGCTACTGATCATGGGACTAGTTCAGAAATACACAGAGGATTTGGGGTGTTACTCCTAGGTCCGACAGTTTGGCTGCAAGACGGACGCTGCGTCTTTGGTTGACCCGCCTGGTGGTGCGTGTGATCTTGTTTTGGGGAGTAATCGGTGCAGCAAGCACTGGTGGTGGCGGGGTGGAGAACAGCACCCCCTTAGGTCGTGCCACTGGCCAGTCGTCTGGTCGGACCTTTGACTTGCGTGTTGCACCTCTTCTTGCTCCGCCTGGGTCGAAGAGAGCCGCTGGCTCCAGTCGATGGTCTTGTGGTGAGCATCTGCTGGCTCACTGGCCTGGAGTTGAGCAGGGTCAGCAACATGGTTAGTCCCTTCGGAAGGGGGAGACTTCCCGCCTACTGGGTCAGTCACATGCAGTGTGCCAGACCGTGACTCAGCATTGTCTCCCAAACTGAAGATAGGGCTATTGTCGGCGAAGGGGACCATCTCCAGTGAGTGCGTTGGCACAGCCTGAGGTGAGACAACGGTGGTCTTCTCAGTATGGTTGTCTTGATGGAGGTGAGCTCTTGGTCGGGTGCAGCTTTCGTGATGGTTGGGGCAGCCAGTTGTCTTGCCGTAGGAAGGTCGACCAAGTCGGCTTGGGTCGCTTAGCTGTCGAAGGGTCCGGTGCTAGACCAAGTTCGACAGCGGCTGCTGAGGTAGCCTGAATGTAATCTTCTGCTTTGCGCAGCCAGTCGCCTCGCGCCTTCTCAGAAAAGGAGACCGGTTGCAAGGAAGTCTGGGGTTGTGTTTGGTCGAGAACCTCGTGTAGGGCTTCACGCAAAGATTTGGCATAGGAAGCGAAGAGGTCCTGAAGCCCTAGAAACTCTCTGGTTAAAAAAGAGAGAAAACATCGAACTCTTTGGATTTATCGTAGTTGCAACTCTCTTGATTTTAGTCGTGATACTTGTCGTACCCTCTAGAACAATGTCAATCTTAAGCCCAATGGCTGATCGCACCTAAGTTATGATGGCTAGGATTTCTCTACCGGTTTTCGAAAGGAAAAAAAAGATAAGCGTGGACCTTAGAGGAAGTTGAAGTTCTAAGCATGCAGCTTTCATGTATGGCTCGACAAAGATTTTTTTTTAAATAATCATTTTTTATTCCAAAATATAGTAATATATCTCTATTTTTTATTTTATAGAAATAATCCTCTGTCACTCCACCGTTGGGCGCTTTGGATCAAGTCGACCAATGGATCCAAGTCGCCCAACGGTGGAGCGACTAGATCTAAGTCGCTCAACAGTTGCGCAATAAGTGGAGTAGTCGCTCAATAGTTTAGCGACAAGTCCCTTCGGCAAGTAGTCGCTTAACGGTTTAGCGACTTAGCCCCTAGTCGCTCAACCGTTGGGCGACTAGGGACTTATAACCTCCGTGGGCCCAGTGGCCATCGGCATGTTGCTTGGGATAGAGGCAGAGCAGTGAGAGGAAAAGAAGAGAGGAAGGGAAAGAGGAGAAGAGAGAGGAAGAGAAAGAGAGAGGAGAAGAGGGAGAGAAAGAGAGGAGAGGGAGACCAAGGAGGAGAGGAGAGGGGGAAAGAGAGGAGGAGACGAGAGGGAGGGAAAGAGAGGAGGAGAGGTTCACGCATCCACGACGGTGAGTCCTCTGTATTTCTTTGTAGATTTACTTTTGAAACCATGGTAGGTTAGCAACTAAAATTATTAGATGTATAGTTGTGAGTTAGCAACTAAAATCATTAGATGTGTAGTTGTTGGTTAGCAACAAAAATCATTAGATGTTTAGGGTGAGTACCCTGCACTTCTTTGTATATTTACTTTCGAAACCATGGTAGGTTATCAACAAAAACCATTAGATGTGTAGTTGTAGGTTAGCAACTAAAATCATTAGATGTTTAGGGGTTAGTGTTAGGGTATGGGGTTAAGAGGTTAGGGTTAGGGTATAGCCATAGCTGCATTACAACTATTAACAACTAAATTGGTGTTAGTTCTACGACTATACTATTTACAACTATTAACAATATGCGATGTACCCGGCACAACTACACATCTAAACCCTGAAACCCTAAACCCTAAAACCCTAAAACCAAAATACGGATATGGCTATATATGTTAAGGAATATGTGGTTTATGCAAGAATGCAACTAAATTTTCAGAATTTCCGGAGCTACGCTATAAATAATTAAATCACTAATTGTGTCATAATTGCTAACTTGAAATTGATTTGCAAGTATGGCTCGTGACCTTGGTGGTTCCAACTGGCCTTTCGGCCAATTGGACCGGCGTGTTGATGTGCAGCACCGTTCCAAGCGTCATGTCCCGCATCCTGAGGGCGGGGACGAGGCGACTGAGTTGGGGGTGGTCCGTACGCGGACACCCCAACAGGCTTGGAGACTAGACCCATGCTATAGAGACATGTTTGTCTGCAAACTGTGGCACTTCTTTTTATCATATGTCCACTATGTACTTACTTCATCGTGCTCTGCAGGCTGAGAGATGCCAGCCTTCTACCTCTCGTGCGGATGGTGGAGGCCACCGACGAGGGTGACGGGGAGGTCCAGGCCAGCCTAGAGCGGTCACGATGGTTCTAGGTACGTATGCTATCCATTTTACCTGTTTAGGGATGCATTATCCTTGCCATATGATGGACTTACTAATTATTCGTTTGTGCACAGGTCGAGCGGATGGACCTGGAACTCGGCGAGTACCAGGTGTCGCGATACCTCGAGGCGTACTTGCCGAGGCTATTCGGCTGGGTACTGTTTACTAGTAGCCACGATGACTCCGTCGACGCCCACCTCGTGCGGTATGTGAGGTCCATCGCTGACGGGGAGGAGGTGCTAATCAGCTGGGGATCAGCCTTACTTACCGCGATGTACCGCGGCATGTGCAAGCGTCTTTGCGGGGCGGCGACCTCTGTCCTCACAGTTGCCCCTCTTCTTTGATCCGTCACAGCGGACATGTACCACGAGGGCGCGGTGGACCAGCCGACCGTAGGGTCCCTTTAGTGCCGTAGACAGGTACATATTCTCCTGTATCGTTACTTTAGTTGTATTATGGGTCATCCTTTGTAACCACTGTTCTAGCTCGCAGGCACAATTTGCACACGTACAGGTCACACGTGTGTACGAGCACTTCGTCGAGCAATTCGACCACCTCATCGCTGATGACGTGTGCTAGGAGCCGTACTCTGCTAAGGAGATGGAGGACCGTGCTCCTGTCGGGTTGTCCTCACTGTGCTGGCGCAACCAGGTGTACTGGCTGACACAGAAGAAGCTTGTCTTCGACGTGCTCGTTGAGGACTACGCGGCGCACAGGGTGATGTGCCAGTTTGGCCTCTACCAGGTTGTTCCAGTCCCCATCGGGCGTTGGGTGCCCGACTCGGTCCACGTGTGAGTTACACACAACACATGTCCCTGTATTTTTTTCCAGTTCTGTTACGATGGCTTCTAATTGTAGCGGTACGTTTCGCAGGTAGAGTAGGATGGGTGGAAGAAGGACGAGTTGGGTGGCGAAGACGGCGCCGTGGCTGGCAGAGTGGGTGGACGCCCTTGAGGACTACGTGTAGGAGGGCACCCCGTACAACCCTAGCACGTACGATGAGTACATACACTGGTACGCTCCGCAGACACGCACCAGGCAGGTGCATGTCGTCGACCCTCCCCCCTCTCACGTACCAGCACAGACCGATGCGTACCCTGTACACTTCGTGCGGAACGTGCACCTCACGGTAGGTACTCTTGTATTTCGTAATGTTTGAATACGGTTACAACAATTACAAGTTTGACGCTTTCATGTACTCCTTGTAGACGAACATCACCACCGGGATTGCTAGGGACTCTGGGTCGATCCTAGACAGGGTCACCCACGGTGCAGAGGTGACGCACGGTGAGCTGCTACAGGCTCTCCGTTAGACCTGTTCAAATGCCGGGCTGGGCTTTGGGCTAGGCTTGAAAAGCCCTGTCTAAAATCGACAGTCCCGAGCCCGACCCACCCGCCTGAAAAATTGAATTTCCTATTAAAATGCATTATTTTAATCTTTTTCGGAATAAAAAGATATATTTAAT